>VXAY01005506.1:60290-166633 GCA_013399855.1 Oxyruncus cristatus
CTGCCCGGCCTCCGGGGGGGCTGCCCGGCCTCGGGGGCTCCTCCAGCCGCGTCCGCCGGCCGGGCCGGGCCGCTGCCATGTTCACCAGCACTGGCTCCAACGGGTTCTGTGAGTACCGGCCCCGCCGAGGTCCGGGGAGGGCGGCGGTCAGGGGTGGAAGTGCGGGCGGCGCTGCCGCCGCCGGTCCCGGGGGAGCCGCCGGGCTTGGTCCCCCCTCGGCTGCACTTTTAAACTACGTGACGGCGGGAGGAGCCGCGGGTGTCTGTGTTTGTCTGTATGTGTATATGTGTCTGGGTACGTCGGTATAGACCTGTCTGCCAACATATGTGTTAGAAAACGCAAGGCTCCCTGTTTTCTTAATGTGACAATAAACTTACTCTTTGAAACCTGTTTATTGATAAGGCAGACATATGAACAAATATTTTCCCATCTCTGTTTAGCTTTATTCGTACGTGCAGCAGCATATGTAAATCATTTTATGTCCCAGTGCTTTCTGAACTGAATTCAGGGGTATCGGGGGTTGGTTCTGAGCTTGTTTACAGGCCAAAGCATCTGCAGCGTCTGGAAGCGGCCGTGAGGAGCTGACCTGGCTGCGCTGTGCACTTTGGCACTACAGTCCCAAGAGCAGCCGGGGACAAATGATAAGTCAAAACTTTGCTGACTAACTGCGTGCTTCATACAAAATGGGTGGGAGTGTCAGTCTGCTGGAGGGCAGGAAGGCTCTGCAGGGCATCTGGACAGGCTTGATCAATGGGCCGAGGCCAGAGGTATGAGGGTCAATAAGGTGAAGTGCTGGGTCTTGCCCTTGAGTCATAATAATTCCATGCAGTGCTACAGACTGAGGGAAGAGTGGCTGGAAGGCTGCCCAGTGGAAAAGGATCTGGGGGTGCTGGTTGACAGCTGCTAAACATGAGCCAGCAGTGTGCCCAGGTGGCCAAGAAGGCCAATGGCATCCTGGCCTGGATCAGAAGTAGTGCAGCCACCAGGACCAGGGCAGTGATCGTTCCTCTGTACTTGCAGTGATGTGGCTGCACCTTGAGTACTGTGTCCAGTTCTGAGCCCCTCAATTCAGAAAGGACATTGCGGGGCTGTAGTGTGTCCAGAGAAGGGCAATGGAGATGGTGAAGGGTCTGGAGCACAAGTCCTGTGAGGGAGGTGGGGTTATTTCGCCTGGAGAAAAGGAGGGTGAGGAGAGACTTTATCACTCTCTACAGCTACCTGAAAGGAGGTTGTAGTCAGGTGGGGGTTGGCTTGTCTCCCAGGCAATTAACAACAGCAGGGAAGGATAGAGCTACAAGCTGTGCCAGCAGAGGTTTAGGTCGGACATTAGGAGGAGTTTATTCGCAGAACGGGTTGCTGAACGTTTTAATGGGCTGTCCAGGGAGGTGATGGAGTCACCATCCCTGGAGGTATTTAAGGAAAGACTGGATGTGACACTTAGTTCTATAGTCTAGTTGATATGATATTGTTTAGGTCACAGGTTGGACTAGATGGTCTCAGAGGTCTTTTCCAACCTAACTGATTCTGGGATTCTGTGAAATCCAAAGCTGTGTGGGAAAGCAACCTCCAACCAGGGGGGAGTACTTCTGGCATTTAAGGAGTAATATTAGTTGTAGCTGTATTCTATATGAGGCATCCAAAGAAGGGAGGAGTATTTTTTCAGATGGATCTGGTAAACAAGTACTTGATTCACAACTTCTGATGTTTTATTCCCCTCCCGTAATAGGAACATTTTGATGTCATGTGTCTGTGTATAAGAAAGTGTGGGGAACACCTTGTTTGGGTGAACAGGTGAAAAGTCATGGTCAGTATTTAAAAGTTTTTCCAAGGTCGGTCCATCAGAAAAATGATAGGAAAGTTTTTGTCATAAGAAATGTATTTGTGGTAGGAAAAAACCCTAGACTTGATGTCATTCTGCAAAAAGTAAATCATAGAATCACAGAATGTCCTTAGCTGAAAGGGATCCATGAGGATCATCGAGTCCAACTCCTGGCCCTGCATAGGACCATTCCCAAGAGTCACACCATTTGCCTGAGCCCTTTGTCCAAATGCTCCTTGAGCTCTGGCAGGCTTGGTGCTGTGACAACTTCCCTCGGGAGCCTGTTCCAGTGCTCACCCACCCTCTGGGTGAAGAAGCTTTTTCTAATGTCAAACCTAAACCTTCCCTGACACAACTTCAGGCCAAATGTACTTTATTTCTTTCATCCTCAAAAGCTGATGTGACATACATTCCTACTGTACTCACCCGTTGACCTAAAGTGATTTTTCACGATAAGACTTGGCTGGTACAGATGCACTGACAAACTCTACAAGAGAAATGGATTTAGGTGGCAGTGACATATGTTCACCTCTGTCTGAGTAGCAGCAGTGTCTGCTGCAGTAGCAGCTGGTATGTAGGATTCAGTCAGAATGTGCAGAGTCTGATGGTTTAGGTAATTAAATTAGGTTGCCTGATCTTGCATCCGGGAAGTGTATGTGTGCGTTCTGCCCCTGGCTCTCGGGAGCAGTAACCTCTGGCAGAAGGGCAGTGTTGGTGGATACTGGGACCTGTATCAGTGACCCTACGTAAAGTAAGCAGGTACCTGGTTCAACAGCAATGAGGATGATTGTGCCAGGTCAGACTGAAGGCTCCTGCAGCCTGGTGTGCCATCTCTGACAGGCTTCTTAACATCTGTAATGTTTGTTTAAAGCCATGTTACGATACCATCTGGTAAAACTGAGTAATACTAAGCTCTTTTACCTTTGTGTATCTTAGGTACTTTTAAAAAGTGACCCCCTTGTTGATTATATTTTTAGTAGATTAGGGGCTTTAGTGTCTTCAGACATAGATATGATGGTAAAAATGTAATTCGTTACTGTATTCTTTTTGCCTTATTTTCACCGTTGCCTTGTTTTCACTCCTTTCTGCAGAATTCTCTTTAGCAATTGGAAAACAAACAACAAATGACCTCAGAGTTCTACTCCAGTTTGGTAATATGATTCTTACTGGGCTTCTTATGCAAGGTGTTTTAACAAGAGTGCCAGAAACACCCTTGTCCTTAGTTTTCTAGAAGCCGGTCTGGGTTTGGCTTACTCACCTTTCTGATTTTGAAACTTCTTATCAGAACATAAATAGTGATTTAATTCATTTGAAGTATTTTTGTTCTTTGTAAGTTCTTCTGGTTAGTTAATTCTTGAAATTGCACTTAATACTTGTCTGAAAGTGATAGGAGAGTAACCAGTGGCTTGTAGTGGCAACAGCTGCGGGTGGTTATAAACTTTTTGCTCCATCTGGTAATTAATGTAATGAAAGTTGATGGACCATTGAGTGAGGATATTATTGGCCATGTTCTTTGAATTCTCTCGGGTTTATTTCTTTTGCTAATTTTAGAATAAAAATAAGTAGCAGTGGTCTATATAATATAATTCCAGGAGACTGTGGAAACAATATAAAGATGAATTTATTAGTCTGTGTTGTCTCTAGAGGTGTAAACGAGAGAAATAACTCAAGAATCCATATATTTTATTTGATGCAGTACATCGATCGAATTCATAATCAATGTTCTATGAAACTAATGTATTGATTGATATTTCATTAGTCCCTTTTCCCTTTCTTGCATTCTGTTTTTTCAGTGTCTCTAGGCTGCCTCTCATTTCTTGATATTTTGATGTAAACAAAACTTCTTTTAAACTTTAGAGATACTGACATGATCATAATATTTTCAAGCTGTTTGCTAAAAATGCATTTTAAACTGATCTTTGACTCTTGTAGTGAAGAATGATTTCATTAGAATATTAAGTTTTTTAAAATATTAAGTTTTTTCATTAGAAAATACAAAGTTTTGGACCTTTTTCATTCGATGTTATTCCTCTTGCTGTAAAAATTTATAAAACTTTGATTAACCCTATAGTCTATTCTGCCTTTTGTAATGTCCCAAACACGGTAACTGTGTGTGCTCAAGGGAAGATAGCTTATAATTCAAATAAATGAATGTGTGCTTGTCAAAATGAAGCTATTGTTTAATATTCCAAACATTCAATATGACAGAATGTGGCAGAAGCGGTGACTGAACTTTGGTAACCTGATGCCATTTAGCAGTAGTGATAGACTGTTTCTAGGAAATTTGTGAGGAAGACACTGTAGGTTCCTTTAGCACAGTTTATTTTTAACATTTGTTTGGGGAAGTCTTTGGTGGCATGAACGAAAAAAATCTTGAGTGAGTAAATTAAAAACTCCTGTATTTTGATGTCATCGATAAAAGCAGAACAACTGTCTCTTTGTGCAGATTACTACATGACTACATTTCCAAATTTCTAGACCAGGAATTCTGTTGCATTGGTTTGATCTGAATGTATTTCGCTTTTGTATGAAAAGATGGCCCTGAAATACTACTACTGACCTAACAGTGTAAGTTTAGATCAGCTAAGCTTTTTCAAAGTCCACTTAGCCACTGTAGTTGTTCTGATTGTTACTGTTCTTTATTCAGGATAAGGTGTTCTTGCATTATGTACCATCAGTTGATAAAACAGTCTTAAAACGCAACATCCAGATTTAGCCATGGATAGACCCTATGTTGAATAAACAATCTTTTTCGTAGTTATTAGCAAGTACAGATTGTTTCTGTAGTACTTATCTCAAGCTTATTTGTTGAATCGTCGGTACTATCGATGCCCATGGGTTCTACCCTATTACCCCTGTCTACACAGAAAAGTTCATTCCACATCCTGGCTCCATGGTTCAGTGAGGTGAATGACACTGTCTTCATCCAGGGAATATTCAAAACTTGTGAGTTCTTTACGAGAAATTCAGCTTCCTCATAAGTTTGTCCACTACTGAAGTTATACTTTCTAGTAAATAATGCTTGAATAGCCTGGCCTGTGCAGTGAAGTCCTTGACCTTGTCCCTGTACCATTAAAGGAGGTGTCTCATGACTTTGAGTGCTGCAGATAAAGTGAGTTCTTACCTAAAGTGTTCACCTAGTATTTCTTATCCTAGTTCAAGAGTTTCTTGGTATAAATCCTCTGTCCTACATTTCCTGTTCAGTACTAGTTGTGGAATCACATGCATAGGCACAGAGGTTCTGGAAAAAATAATGTTATAAGAAAAATACATAAAAGCAAATCACTCCAACAAAGAGTCCAACCCCAGCTGCACGTGAGCTGGTCCAGACAAGTAGATCCTTTGGTAGGAATGATATGGTGAATTGCAGGTGGACAGATGATAACTGTGTTGTGAGGTGACAACACACCTACTCAGTGCAGAATGTGCACCATTTTGGATGAGGAGATATAAATGTAGAAGTAAATACACCTGGTACATGTTACAACTATGAGATAGGGTAGCCAGGAAACAAAGTACCCCACCATTTAAAAGGACAAAGACAGTTTGCCCTGCCTACGGGAAACTGTTTCTTTTATCTGAAATATCGGAGGAGCCAGTATGCCCTGGGAAAAAAAGCCGGTTCCTCTGGGTACTAGCAGGAGGCACAGCACAGACAGACCCAAATGACTTAGCAAAACGCTAGCCCAGTTGAGTGGATTTGTCAAACAACAATGCAGTGTGTTCAGGAAATGTGTTACCAGCGCCTGGCTTTAAGGAAGGGCTTGAGAGGTGGGCTGTGGTGCCAGACCCAGACCAGTGTCTTGTGTTGCAGTCTGCCAGTTCAGCCCCATGAGGAATGCTGCTGAAACACTTCAGTGGTTCTGCAAAGGCTAAGCATGAGCATGTGAAGAGTGACACTGGGCTGGCTGTTTGATGTACTGTGGTGCTGCTTTGTTTGCCAACATGCTGCATCCCAGTAGCAAAGTATGATAACATAGGAAGGCTTTACCAACAACTTAGAGTAGTTAGAGCAACACCAAACCTTTCTGCAGACATTGTAATCCCCTCCCAGTATTCTCCATGCTATGTACATACTGCACAAGAGTGTAGTAGGAAAGCCTGTTTGAGTTAGTCTTTATTAAGGTAAAATTTGAGTCCACGTTTTAAAGCATAGGCACTTGTTACCTCTGCAAGATATTTGACTACTTTGCCTACTACAAAGAAGCTACTTATAGTAGGAGGATGTACAATCCTTTGAACTTATGTACAAAGATTTCTACTAGTGCAGCTTAGGCTTTTATGTCTCTGTGAACTTTGTAGTGCAGTACTAGCGATTTGTTAAAAAACCCAAGGCAAGAGGGGAACTCTGTGCTCCTCTGCTTGCATAACTGGCAAGACTGAACTGTGTTGTGCAGAGGTGTTGGAAAAATAAAAATAAAAAAGCTATGCAAATTATAAATGCTTTTTTTGTATGACTGAAGGAAATACGACCACGTATTGAATATGTCAGACTTCTGTGCATAACAATAGTACACAGTATGGTACTGTATGAGAAATAGAATTAGCTGGTACATCAGCATGCCACGGTGCAGCCTGGTTAGCTTGAGTCCTAGGAGCAGCATAGCCACATCGGGCATGCCACGGTGCAGCCTGGTTAGCTTGAGTCCTAGGAGCAGCATAGCCACATCGGGTCAATTAGCCATGCATTGAACACCGCAAAAATGTGGCTATTCTGCTGCAGCAGAGCTAACTCGTTTCAAGCTAGTGTGGGGATGTCCACGTGGTCTTGTGGTATAGCCACACTGATATTTCTGACAGTGTACACTAAAAGTAGTATGGTAATATGCTCTTTGGTTGGAAGGAACCTTAACGAGGGGAGCATTTTTGTACACTTCAACCTGTTTCAGTTTCTATTTTAAGNCTGGTACATCAGCATGCCACGGTGCAGCCTGGTTAGCTTGAGTCCTAGGAGCAGCATAGCCACATCGGGTCAATTAGCCATGCATTGAACACCACAAAAATGTGGCTATTCTGCTGCAGCAGAGCTAACTCGTTTCAAGCTAGTGTGGGGATGTCCACGTGGTCTTGTGGTATAGCCACACTGATATTTCTGACAGTGTACACTAAAAGTAGTATGGTAATATGCTCTTTGGTTGGAAGGAACCTTAACGAGGGGAGCATTTTGTACACTTCAACCTGTTTCAGTTTCTATATTAAGTGTTGCTTTTAGAAACAAATGTTTTGCTTTTTACTTGTGGTGGGTTTTTTTTTTTCTTTTTGTATCTCCTCATTTTTTTATACTTTGTAGCATAAGCTAAACCTATAAGTTTTCTAAATAGTAAATGTATAAGTGACTGGTTTGATGACAGTCTTACCTGTGCCTTTTAGAAGTAGCTTTGAAGCATGATTGCAGTTGGTTTCTTTATTGACTTACTTAAACTAAAGTTATGCATCTCTCAGCTCCTGCATTGAGTTTATAAGCATTTGATGAAAGACTGTTCCTCTAGTGATACTCTGTTGTGTTCAGTTGTAATGAAACTTCACTGAGGGTTGGTGAACCTGCTGCAGGTTCTTGGGCAAATCTTGGAATGCAGTAGATTAATATGTGCATGATGGTTTAATGTAGGAAAAACAACCACCCAAAATGCAGATTCTGTCAGTGCATTTGGGAAGTACTGTGCATTCAGATGTGCATCAGTTATGGTTTAAAAGACTTGCATATCTTGTGTATCAGCATTAAAAAAATGGCTGTATGTGTTTTGTGCCTTTATAGTAGCCCCGAGCAGTTAATTGTTTGTATGAAAGGGATGTGTCTGCCTTAAAGGAGCTGGGTTTGGGAAGATGATAGTGGAAAAAGAGTTGTTACAAAGCATGTTTCATCTGCAGCTGTGGTGTAAGCTCGGTGGGGATCCCCACAGAAATTGTCCTGAGCTAATTTGAGCTTCTGCAGCCACTGCTCATTAGCTGGTATTGGCAGTCATGTCCTCTCCCAAGTCAATACTTTAGTCTCAGTGCTGGAATAGCAGTCCAGGAGGTGAAGTTTTTCCTTCAAAAGCCCTTCTGAAACAGGGCATTGGTCTGGCTGCCTGTTTTGATATGTCCATCTGCTGTATCTCTTCACCTGTGAGTAGTGAACAGATAGGGAACAGGAAATAATTTCAGAAACTGGAGCTGTTGCTTCCACCACGACATTCTTGTTAGTGCAGTGGTGGCTTCTGAAGCTACAACTACATGAGCAGTTGTGCCATAAACCTCCTCCTGTGTGACAGACCGACATAGGTATCCTTAACTCAGTATTCTGAATAGTGGTACTGGCAGCCAGAAGAGTAGTAGGCTGTGAAAGGAGAGGATTTGTGGGCTTTGCAATGAGTGCAGGGGTGGAATGTGGAGACTTAAGAGTTGGTTTTCTTATTTATGTCACATTTGGGAACAGCTTCACATTGTACAATGGTAACATGAAAGTTGGGACACTTGCCTGTGAGATTTTGAGGGCAGTTTTGGGGGGAGACTTCACTGCAAAGATCTGCAGTGAAAGCTGGTTGCTTGTTCTTCATCATAGTGTGGGCGTGTTCTGGTGGTTGTTAGAAAATTTCTCTTTGCACTTAGATGGAAGCTCCCTAGATGTGTTGCAGCACCAATGTTATTACTGCTTGCTGTTTGAAAGAATTGCCACTTTGGGGTTGCAAATTTATTCCAAGACCTTTGAAGACAGTATTTGATATATTTTAACTTTCAGGGTCAAAATGAGAGTTTATTCTTTCATTCTACTTGCCTTATGTGGTATTGAGGCACTGTCTCTTTGTGCACATGTGCACAGGTGCTACCAGCAGACACTGGTGCCCTGGCAGGTTGGTGGTGCATGTTTCCATCTTGCATGTGGTTGCATAGCCATTGGGCTAGAATTTTGCTTTCTAAATTCTAAATTACCTTTGCATTCTAGGTAAGGAATTCGACTTGAATGTCAGAATGCTTGATTGTGCACTATCTGGGATTGATAGTCATTTTTTTGGTCTTACTGGCTGAGACATTCCACAGCAGTCCTTGATAAGGACCTGGATGCTGTTGAGGGGTAAACCAAACTGCTACACTGTGCAAACACTTGGAAAAAGCATTTAAGAAGTTGCATTATTGTATTTTTCGAGTTCTCCAGACAAGACTAAACTTACCAGCCACGATGACATTATGAGATGCTTGAGAGGAGAAGTTTCCATTACTCATGTGATGTTCCCTGTGGGTGACTGTCACATTCATGGGTTAGTTACTTCTGTGGTTTTTCACTTGATGACATGTCTAATATTGAGTACTTTTCCTCTATACGAAGGTTTAAAGTGTCTAAGCTGAAAGCTTAAAGGAGGCTCTTAATAAAAATATGTGTTCACACTTTTGGAGAAAACAGATAAAGCTGGTTATTTTTGAATGCATTCAAATTAGGAATTAACTTGATAGGATAAAGTATTTCAAGTGTGTATTACCTGTAATGTAAAAATGATCTAATGATATGCAAATTGCAGTAAAATCTAAATATTAAACCTATATAGAAATATATAGTCATGTTGCGAATATCTAGAGGTATTGTTGTCACGTTTCTTGTGGTAGTGTGTTCCTTATGTGAAAAGTATTATGGGCTTAAGGAGTTCTTGTAAAAATGTTTTCAAATTCATGAAATAACGTAGATACATTTGGTAGTAAAGTAACAAGTCTTATCAAACTTTGGTTCAAAACTGTTTACAGTTGCTACTAGTATGGTTCTTCTGTTTTAGGCTATACTTTCAAATTTCAAAAATTTGTATCCTGATTATAAAACTGACCTTTTCACATCAAGGTATGCTAGTTTAGCTAAGTTAAGTTAACTAAAGGAGCCTGAGATTTCACGTGAACCTGTGTGTGTATTGTCTGCACAGTAGCTTTGAGGCAGCTCCAGATTCTTTTTTCCCCCAGTGTTCTGCAGTTCTGTGATGACTTCAAACTGTTTTGAAATGTCCAGCTGAGTCAGAGGAACAAATAATTTTTAAAAATTGACATCTAAAGACTATAGACCTTCTTTTGGAGAGCAAAAAAAATCCGGTGAAAGAAATTGAATTGAAAGGTGGACAGTTTTCTTGCATTAAAAAAAAAAAGCCAGACTTTCTGCCCTAATGTGTCTCACACAATTATAAAAGTAGAGCTTATGGTTAGCATAGTAACATCAACCTGTGTCAATCGAAGTCACTGTCTAACTTACAGAAAAGGATTGTTCTTCAAGGTATTAATTGCTTAAATGGAGTAAGGAAAGTGCATCTTTATATAATGAACTCAAAATATGTGGTTGGGGAGTTTTAAGTACAAGTTTTCATTGTGGTACATGTAGAAAGAGATATTTTCTTCACATGGTAAACAACAGAAGACTGCAGACTTGAAGGTGGTGTGAGCTGAGAGCAGCTAACAGTGCCCATCAAAGTTGTTCTTGATGTCATCAGCTAATACTTGGATGAGGATCACACCTAAATTATGTAGTAAGAACTGTAGTTTCAATGGCAGTGGGATTGTGCCATAATTAAAATCTTGGCTTTGGTGCCTTTTACCATCTTCCTTTTCTGGCAGTTCACTATTTTAGTGTGCAGCAGATGTTAATGGAATCATTCATGGCAGTCAGTTTAATGTGGACAGGTACTAAATGTTTCCTGTATTACATTGTTTCACGCAGTTTTGTTCTTTCTGTGCTCCTGCTCTTTACTTCCCATTAGTACTTTTAATGTACTGTCATCATTCCTTTTTTTATATAAGAAGAAGAACAACAGAACTCTGGATTTCATAATGCTCTGGGAAAAACAGTTGTCTGAAAATGAGTGAATTGTGTGCTGTAGCTGAAGTGTTTGGAAAGGGAGTAAATGTGATTCAGGTTGCATGTGTGAAAAAGAGAAAAGTCATAGAATAAGTAAAATTTTGGAGTCTTTGTATTGGCTTGAATTGTTGGGCAAGAGTTTGTATTTAATTGCATCACCTGCAGCAACAGATTAGAATGAATTTCTGGGTGTACTCCTGCTGGATATTCCACTTGGCAGTTTTTAGTAAATGTGCATTGCAGATTTCTCTGTTCTCTGCTTGCTTCTGGATGTCCTTTCTGAAAGCCATGCTCATAGAGGGAAAGAAGTGTTGATTTCACAAACATACTGATTCTTATGATATTAATTTCTTTATGAATAATTGTAATGATTGAATGGAAGGAAGATGAATGTCATGTAAATTGACTTAGATATGTTTCCTTGAATGGTGGATCCAAGTGTGGTGGAGAGAAAGTCAGGTTTTTCAGAACATTTATTCAGGGGGTTCCTGCTTCCTAGCCTCTAAGAAAAAATCTTATCTTGATCCCTAATGCAAAGGAAACAGAAGTGTTTGTTTTAACTAGATGTGCATGTATATTTTTCTAGAAAAAAGAGTGTTTATTTCCTGAAGTGTGATTGAGCCTTAGGAGGGCAGCAAAAGGAGGGCATGACCTCTATAGGTGCAGAGATCTTAGGTTTAATTATAGCCAAACAATTAATTTCATGAGACAACATTGGAAACAAAACGTCTGGTTAACATACAACTGTCATTAATATCTCTAAAGACTTCCTTTGGTTAGTGTGTCCTTCCTATCTGTTTGCAAGTTGTTGAGAACTTAGGAAGTCGTTTAGCTAAAAAGTCAAGGTAGTGTCACTATAATTATGTTTTCCAGTCACCTGTTTCAATGTATCATTTTTTGAATGTCACAGACTTTTTTCTAAAATTGCTGTTTTGTTTGTTTATTTGGTATTTTGTCTTTAAGATAAAGCGCCTTTGTCGAAGAGTTTGTTACTAGTCCTAAGTGCCATCTCGATTCTATTGACTCTGCTCTTCCAACATTATCAGAAGTTCTTTGCGTATAACCTACAAGCTATAAAAGAGGATTTTCAGGTAAGAGTCAGCTCATTTTGTGGGATGAGACTGTAAACTGTGGTGTTCTTTCCCATTGTTCACTGTTGTAGACCAGCTTGTTGTCACCTTTTTTCTCTGTTACCCTAGTATGCTACTTTTTGGAAAACATAAGAAAAACTGATCTGAAACAATCAACATGGCCTTTCACTTCTTTGTCTTGTCTGGGAAATGATTTGATTTGTGTCATTTTTCCTTTCAGACACTGTAATTTGGAAACTTGCCGTGAATTAAGTGTGATTTAACCCCTTTAATAATACAAGTATTTTGATATGAATGTCAGTATCTTATTGTGCTTAGTTTTTGAGACTGAAGAGGGCTATTGTGATTGGGCTTTCTGATTGTATATGATTTTATTTTAACAACAGAGGCCATAACTTTCATTCTGTAAGTTCTGTTTTAGTTAGTTGTGGAAAACTAAAATTTGCCTGTTGAATAGAAGTGCTGCTTCTAATTTGAAGATTCCAAGTGATGGAGGTTGTCATGCTCTTCAGTACTCTGCTGAATTGGTTAGTTTCTTACTAGACGTTTATTACTCAGTCCTGTTTCAACCTAAGATACTCTTGTCTTTTCGGATTGTATCTTGTAAGGTTTTATTTTAAGTTTAATTAAGGATCCTGTAATATCAGCTCCAGCTGTTGAAATAATGCTCTTAGAACTGGTAAGTTCTGCGGGGATTTGTTTTGGGGTGTTTTATTTTAATTTTTGGAAGTGGTGAACTGCTGCTCACCAGAGAAGGGTCAGCAAATGCCTCTGTGTTTATCTTACCCTGCAGATTTTACAGTTGCGTCAAAAAAAAGGTATGTAGTCAAATTAATGTCTCTGAGAATGCCGGCTGTAGCCTATAAGCTTTAAAAGATTATTAGACCTACCTGCTGATACTCTGTGCCATGGCACTCTGTCATCTTTCTTGTCAAGAACAAGAGCTTTCTTGCGATAATGTAGATCACAACTCTGCAAGAGCACTACTTATATTTTCCAAATGTCTTGCTAATGTTGTGCAGCACAAATACATAAATGATGTCTGCCTTTTAAAAATGTTACAAGCGTTTGGGGACTTGATGAAAAAGTCTGAGAAACTATTCAAGTTTTAAATGGAAATTGTGTGGATTTGGGGTTTTTTTTATTTGTTTGTTTTTCAATTTGTCTTTAGCAGACTTCTCTGTTTCCAATTGTTTGATCTGCTAAAAACCAGTAGTAGCTGTGTTTTATTCAAGGAAACCATCCTTACTGTGTCTTAAGCATAAAGATTTGCAAGTATCTGTAAAACATATCATACTTCTATTGTGGTGCTTTGGGGAGTTTGTGGGTTTGTATTTTTTCTTTCATGAGATTGTTGTTTCCTTTATTTCCATACCCTTTGGAGCAAGCTATATACTATATCATTGTGTACCTCAGGGGGAACAGATTGTTTAACTCCTGTCTGATTCTAATATTCAACTGAGAATTCTTAAAAGAAAATTTGTGTAGAACAAATTTGTCTGCAGGGATGAGTTTAATAGAAATGTCATGAAATAGTAACCTGCAAGGTCACAGCCCTGCTAGTTTGAACTTCAGGAGGGATGGTACCTCAGGCTAGGTTTTAACATTGGGCATATTGACATGGGGCAGCTGGAATGGTGAGGTCCAGTTCTTCTTGTTCAGCCCTTGGGTATGCCAGGGACATTAAAGGCAGAAGCCTTGGCTGAGGCCTGAAGACCTTGAGAAATGTAAGGGAGGTGAGAATGCCCAGCAGGCCGTGGCTTAGGAAAGGGAGCAGGGGGAGCCGAAGCTGATCTGGAAACTAGCAAGAGCGATGAAGGGCAGAAAAATTTTTGTCATAAGGAACTTCCAACAATCATGGCAATTGCTGGAGATACCTGATGACCAGAGAAAGGCAAACACATCTTTGGGAAGGGCAGAAGGGAAGATCCAGTCAATATCAGTCCCTCAGCCTTACCTTGGTCCCTAGGAAGGTCATAGATCAAAACTTTATAGAAGCAATTTTTCAAGATGTGCAGGACACAGAGGTGACCAGGAGCAGCCAAGCTGAAGTGGACGGATTCTGTGGGTCACGATTGGTTGCACAGCTGGTGTTGGCAACAAGGTTTTTGGCTTTGTGCCCAGTGTCCTCTCTGAAGATTGAGGACTACTTGGAAGAAATGGGATCCACCTGACCAGGTGGGACAAGGGCATCTTTGGTAACAGGAAGGCCAGCCTAGGTGAGGAGAACATTAAGACAGGAACAACACAGGAGGGAGATGACAACCCACAGTCAATTGAGGAGATATGGACTAGGTTAGCCAGCAAAGGCTTGATATGAATGGATGACAAATGGGTGATACAAACAGAAGGGATCTTGTGATCAGCAAAACAGACTGAAAAGGACCTACTTCATAAATACATAAATAAGGAAGTGCCTATGGGACAGCATTATGTGGAAGACTCTCATGTTTTCTGGGAAATCAGCATGACTAGGTGCCTCTTTGAGGTGTCTACACACGAATGCATGTGACATAAGGAACAAATAAGAGGAATTAAACGTCATATGCCATTACAGGACTGCGTTCTCACAGGGGTCGTGGAAATGTGGTAGGTTAGGTCACGCAGTAAGAATGCCTCAGCAGGAAGATACGAGCTTGTTGGGAAGGACAGGCAATGAAGTGAATTGCTGTTTATGTGAAAAGAGTGGCAGAACTGCACAGAGCTTCATCTTGGGACATGAGGAAGTTGAGATCTTATGGGTCAGGACTAGAGGGCAGACCAGTGCAGCCAGCTTTGGTGGTGGCATTCGCTACAGGCTATCTGATCATAAAAAAGTAGATGAGGCTTTCTACAGTTACCTGGAAGAAGCCTCATGATTACAGGTACGCACCCATAAGTTTTACAGGAGTTGGCTCATGTCATTGTGAGGCCACACTCTATTATCTTTGAAAGGTCATTGCTATCAAGGAAGGTTCTCAAGGACTGGAAGAAAGCAAATACTCTTCCTATCTTCAGGAAAGGCAGGAAAGGAGATTTGGGAAGTACAGACCAGTCCGCATCTTCTGTATCACTGGGAACATCATGAAACAAATTCTCCTAGAAGTAATTTTCATACACACAAAGAACAGTAAAATGACTGGGGATAGCCAGCACAGATTTATGAAGTGGGATCCTTGACTGACCAGATAGCCTTCTGTGATGAGGCAGATGAATGTCTTGGTGGGTGATGGAAAATACGTGGATGTTGTTTATTTTCATCTTGATACAGCTTTTTATACTGTCTCCCGTAACATTCTCAGACGAACTGAGGAAGTAAAGTTGAGAGAAGTGGGCAGTGAAGTGGCTTGGTGGCCAATACTTTTTAGCGTCTTCATTCATAACTTGGACAGCAGGACACAGTGTGCTCTCAACAGCTGATATACCCATTAGTTCTGCAGGCATTTAGAGGGGAGAAAAGAGTCAATAGGAACCTCATGAAGTTCAGCAAAGGCAAATGCAAAGTCCTGGACCGGAGAGGAGTAACACCACGCACCAGTACAAGCTGGTGGCTGACCAGCTGAAAACAGCTTTACAGAAAAGGCCCTGAAGGTCCTGGTAGAAAACAAAGTTGAAAATGAACCAGCAGTGCAGCATTGTAGCTAAAAAGCCCACAAACATCCTAGACTGCATTGGGAAGAGCCTCACAAGGAGGCCTGGTGGGACGATCATCTCTACTCAGCCTCAGTGACAACATCTGAAGTGTTGTCCCTTGTGCTGGGCTCTTGGGCTGTATCCTACAGGACAGACCTTGACATCCTGCAGGGAGTCCAACAGAGGGGCACCAGTCTAGTCAGGTGTGTAAGCAGAGGCTGACAGAGCTGGGATTGTTTAGCCTGTGGAAGAGAAAGCTTAGGGTAGATCTTACCAGTGTGTGTAAATATCTGATGTGAGGGAGCAAAGAAGGGAGATCCAGGTCAGTGAAAGGACAAGAGGCAATGGTCATGAATTGAAATACAAGAAATTCCATTTGAAGCAAAAGGTTTTTTACTGTAAGACTGATGGAACCGAGGAACAGTTTCCCCAGAGAAGTTGTGTAGCCTCCAGACTTGGGGATAGTCAAAACCAGACTGGATATGGTCAGTTAACATCCTGCTCTAGTTGACTTTGCTTTGAATGAGAATGTCAGATTAGATAATCTCCAGAGGTCCTTTCCTATACTCAACCATTCTATGAAAGCATGCCTGACCAAATGGTTGTGCTCTTCCGTGAAGCAAGTGGTGGTGCAGACAAGGGGGAGACAGTGGATTTTGCATACCTTGACTTTAGCAGGGCATTTAATGCCTTCCCAATCTCCTTTTATGTCCTTGAAGCCAAATGGAGGTATGTACCGAATAATTGGAAAGGAAGAGGGGTGGGAAATTGGCTGGACTCTAAATGGAGTTATGGTCATGAGTGCAAAGTCCACTTGGCAGGTATTAATTAGGAGAGGGCCCCTTGGAGATTAGTGCTGGGACCAGTACTGTTTAATTACTAACTAATTACATTAGTTACTCGGATAATGGGATAGGGTGCACTTTGAGTAAGTTTGTGCTTCAAGTTTGTATGATCCAAAATTGGTGGGAATGGGCAATATGTTGGAAGGTAGGGCTGCTATTCAGAGGGACCTTGGCAAGCCCAAGATACGGAATGACAGAAATTTCATGACTTGGAAAATCCTACTTCTGGGATGGAATAACCCCAGGCTGCAACAGTGCAGGCTAGGAGGAGTAAGCGCTTGGGAATTAGCTCTGCAGAGAAGGACCTGTGGATCCTGGTGAACAAGAGGAGCCAAGTGCACTCTTGCAGCCAAGAAGGCCAACTATTTCCTGGACTATTAGTGAGAGTGTGGCAAGTAGGTAGACCGTACTTTTGTAGCTGACAGTGTTCCAGATGTGTCTCGCAAGTGCCCAGTTCTGGCTTCATCTGTACAAGAATCACAGAATCACAGAATATGCCAAGTTGGAAGGGACCTACAAGGATCATCAAGTCCAACCCTTAGCCCTGCACAGGACCATCTCCAGGAGTCATACCATGTGCCCGAGAGTATTGTCCAAACACTTCTTGAACTCTGTCAGGCTTGGTGCTGTGACCAGTGCCCTGGGGAGCCTGTTCCAGCGCCCAACCATCCTATGGGTGAAGAAACCCAACCCAAACCTCCCCTGACACAACTTCAAGCCATTCTCTTGGGTCCTGTCACTGGTCACCAAAGATCAGTGTCTGCCCCTCCTGTTCCCCTCACGAGGAAATTGTAGACTGCAGTAAGGTCTCCCCTCAATCTCTTCTTCTCCAGGCTGAACAGACCAAGTGCCCTCAACCACTCCTCATACGGCTTCCCTTCAAGGCCCTTCACCATCTCTGTTGCCCTCCTTTGGATACTCTCTAATGGCTTAATGTCTTTCTTATGTTGTGGTGCCCCAAACTGCACATAATATTCAAGCTGAGGCTGCACCAATGCAGAGCAGAGCAGAGCTGGATAATCACCTGCCTTGAAGATATGAGTACATTGGAGTGGATCCACCAAGACAGTCGGAGTAGGTGGAGTGTGTGACATAGAAGGAAAGGCTGAGAGAACTGGGTCTGCTCAGCCTCAAGATAAGACAGAGAGGAGACACCTTATTGCTGTCTACAAGTAGCTGATCAGGAGCTGTAGAGAAGCTGGAGCCAGGCTCTGCTTGTCTGCAAAGTGTGAGAGGTAGTTGACACAAGATAGAACGTGGAAAATTCTGCCTAGATTGTAAAGATTCGATTTAGTTTTTTAAACCATGAGGGTGGCAAAAAACTGGCACAGTTTTCAGAGAGGTTCTAGAAACTGCATCCTTAGAGGTGTTCAGGACTCAACTGGACATGGTCCAGAGGAAGCTGATCTGATTAGACCCTCTTAGAACAGTTACAGTTGGACTAGTTTGTATCTGGAGGTTGTTTCAAAAATAATTTTTTTGTAATTCTAAATTCACTAAGGTTATGATTTCCATTTTTACTTGTAAATGTAAACTAGGCACATAAAAGTGTCTTTGGGTTAATTTCAATTGTAGATTTATTGTAATAGTTAGACATCTGTCTTGAAAATATTTTATGTTAAAGAGACTTCTTGAACTTTCCAGAACATTCTACTCTCTCTATTTCCCTCCTTAAATGTACCACATTTCTGTTACCTGACTCCGGTATTGCATTCACTCTGAGCACAAATTCTGTAAAGAATTTCCTTGAGGGAAGAGAGGCTTAACATGATGATCATTAACCTTCCAGATCTGGAGACTTGTATGTGGAAGAACAATATGTCTTGATTTGAAAGACACATTCTGCAGCAGTCTGCTCATTTACAACTTTAGAATATTTGAAAGAAGATACGGCAGCAGAAAATTTTCAGTAAGTTACAATTTTGATTATTTTTTTTTTTTTAACAGAAACTGGTTTCTACACTTTTTAGAGTCTTGTAGTCTTGGATGAACACTGCAACTTTATTACTAACATTTTGTATAGAAATATATGTTAAAGGGTTTTAAGAATTACTTGGTTTTCATAAATTTAAATTTATATTGATAATATCTTGCAGTCAGTGAATTATTCTAATTACTGCTTGCAGGTTTATCAGTTGAAAGTTACCAGACCCGTAGAATTTAATTTTGGAAACAAATCTAACTCTTCATTCTTCAGTATCTAGACAAGTAGATTTGGAATTGCGTTGTGTTAAAGATTGTCTTTCTCTTAGTTGAACTAGTATAGTGATTTTCTTATTTTTTTCTTTAATTTAGAGATACATTAAAACCTTATTTTTAATCTGTTGAATTGATTCAAATTAACTTTTTTCTTTCCAGTCTTTTTTACTGGGTGCTTGGATGCTCTCAGCTTTGTTTGATCTTCTCCTTGTAGAAATCACTCAGTATATATTTGGCATCACCATCAACAGCTTGCCTTCTGGTTTGTAAGTAGCTTCTAATGGATTGTTTATTTTAGCTTTATTTTCAAGGAATTGTTTTCTGAAGTTTTTAATTAAAAAAACTTCCTTCATGTAACTCTTCAAATTTAATCTTCTTTTGAACTCAAGTGTAAAGGTTCTTGGCACAACTGTTATTTCAAACATTTATTTCTTAGTTATTATCTGTGGTTAGTTTGAAATTTATCCATATAATGATTAGTTTCTATTTTGTTAGTCCTATTTCCCCAGGCAGCATCATTGAAACACAGCTTGCAGTGCACAAATTATTGCTGTATTTGTTCAGTCTAAATTGTTTGGTTTATTTCAATTCATAAATCTGAAAACAGAAATCAGGTTGGTGCTGATTTTTTTCTTAAATCAGAAAGGCAACAGAACTGTAAGTCATGTCCTCTATGTTCACTTTTAAATGCATATACATTTCATACTGGTATTTTGTATGTGTTTCAAAAATTGAGGGCTAGAGCATGTTACTCTATTTAGTGCTGGCAGGTGAAGTTCTTACAGCTTTAAGGTGTTTAGTGGTTCAGTTTCACATAACCTATATTTGAGATTTCTGCATTTAGTAAAAGATGTGCATGTTGCAGTAGAACCACAGAGCTTGCAACACTTTGTCGTTAAGGTTCTGGTAAGTGAGATAAGCGTCATACAGACTTCAGTTTCCAAATGTTGCACACTCTGAGGTAGTAATAAAAGCTCTTGGAGTGAGATTTTTAATATTAAACACCACATTAGACTTTTTTTATGTCTACTTTTCCAGAGTGTCTGTTGAAAATAGCTAAAGACTGATTTGATGAGGAGGAAAAAGCATATGTTTGACATTTTAAAGATACAATTTTTGTAGTGTGTGAGTATTCAAAAGAGGTTGAAAGCTTGAGTAGTTGTTGTACTTACTCATCATGTTTGTTACCTTGGGTTTGTTGCTAGAACATAGGCTGCTAGTGTGGCTGGACAAATTCCTATGTTCATATATGTAAAAAGGTACTTTGTGCAAACGTAGGGTGTAATAAATGTGCACATCAAATGAGCACGAGAAGTTAACAGTTTGACTGTTATACCCTTTGATGGTATTTTTATGATTGCAGAATGTAGCCAGTTACAAGGAAATCTGCATCAAAGAAGTTTTTAATTAAATGAATATGCCTTCTCTTTAATGGTGATATTGATCTTGAGAGAATGAAGTTAATTTTAGAAGTGTGAGATATTCAGTAGTTTCAGGAGCATTTAATTTTGCAAATATAAAAAATAATATATATGTTGCGTCATAATTCTTCTGTATTGTCTGCTTTATTATACTAATCGTCACTGTTTCACCTCTGACAATGTTCACAGTCTTTTGAGATGACAAAAGCATTGGAAGGTTTAACACTGACTCGGTTTTAGTTCATTTCAGGTGAAACAAAAGACGTTGAGCAAATACGGAGAGGTGCAGTTATTATTCTGCTGTTCTTATTTTTACAGTGCAACAAATATATCTGTTACTTCTGGCCTCGAACATTCTTATGTGTAGTCAAAATGCAAGAATTCAGGAAAAGAATCGCTTGTTTACATTGTGAAAGTCCCCTGACATTTTTACTCTTTCTATATCATTTCACTGTTCATATTACTGAGTGATCTTACACTTCCAGTTCGCAAACTTTTCCTGCGCACGCTTCGAAGGTAATTGCGATAAAGGATTACACTGATGACTCTTGCCTGGAATTGTTTAGAAACAATATAGTACAGGATAACATCCAAGCATGTGCTGAGATTCATGAGAAAGGTGGTAAAGGCTGCCCAAGGATTGTAGGTTGTATTTTCATCTTGCAACATCAGGAAGGTGAAGCAAATGTGGAAGGGCACAAAACAGATGAGTACCTGAGCAATCAGAGTAACTATAATTCTTATGGACCTCTCCTTGGCCTTAGGCTTCAGTTTGGAAGTCTTGCCGTGGATAAAATTGTAAATAATGATTAGATAACAGCCCATCATGATAAACAAGGGGATCAAAAAGAAAAAAATCAAGCGAGAAAAGTTCAATGTATTTACTTCCTTTAAGTGGATGATATCAAGCATTTTCATGCAGGTGGTGAAATTCGAAGCATTGTCTGGATCAGATCGCAAAAACAGCAATGGGGACGTTGTTGCGAGGGTCATTACCCAGATTCCAATGCAAGCCAGCACAGCTTTTTTTGTATTTTTTAGTTCTTTGACATGTTTGGGCTGGACAATAGCCATAAATCTGTCTACGCTTATAAAAGCAAGCAACCACAGAGCAATGGCTGGATAAAATACAGTGAAAGCACCAATAATCCGACAGAATGTATCTCCAAAAGGCCACATTTCTTTCGCGTGGTAGATTATCCGAAAAGGCAAGGAAAATATAAAAATTATGTCGAGTAATGCCACATTCATCATATATACAGTTATAGTTGTTCTCTTCTTGGTAGTGCAGCTGAAAACCCATAGTGCAGTGGCATTCACCAACAATCCCACTGTGAGTACAAAACTGTAGAAGACCAGTGATGCAATCCTGTATTCTTCAGGGTGGTGATTTTCAGGCATCATATTTTAATTGAACTTAGTTGTTGCACTCCATAAACACCCTAAAAGTAGATAAAATGTGGGACGTTAGTCAAATAAAATCTGTCTAAAAACAAATAGGAAGATGGTTTTAGAGTGGTGGTTAGTGATGAGACAGTATTTTTTAGCTGTGAAAACGTGTTAGCTTTTTTGCTTTTTCTGACTGCAGATACATTATTGTGCTCTGAGGGAAATACATGTGCTGTCAGACTTGTGAGAAATAGCATTAAGAAGCATGTTTTAGTCAAATATTTTAATTACTTGAGAGATTTCTTATTTAAGGAATCAGAAAGTCAAGATGGACACTTTGAGTGTGCTTCAGTAGATAATAATCAGATTGAAGCAGTTTTATTTGAGCTATGACAGCTATTTTCTAAAGAAAATATTTCTTCAAGTTGTCCCTGTTGAAACATTTTTGACTAAAACTAGTTATGAAAAGAAATAAGTGAGCATGGCATGTAGTGACATTTGGATATGCAAAATGAAGTATCGACTTTGCCTTTTATCTGTGTCGGGACTGCTTAGGTCCCAAAAGAACAGGTGCTTGCTGTTTTTCCTAAAAGACACTAAAAAGCTGTCTTAGTAGCTACATAGCTTCTAATACAGTATTTAATCACAGGGCATCAGAACCACCCACCTAACAGATGAATAAGATGAACAGATTAATAGACTTCCCATTTAAGAAAGTAAAAAGATGGGAAGCACTGCAGTCTCGGACAATGCCATATGTGAGCAGTATGTGTTGGGGGCAAAAGTTGCTGGCTGATAGCCAGGTGCCCCAGGCCACTGTTGTGTTGCTTCTCTTGGCTTCTTGGTCATAGGAGTTGGACATCTCAAAAGTCATTATGTGGGCTCCGGTGATGAGAGCTGAAGGAGATTATCCCCTGGTTTGCTCTGGAGCCACTTGAGGATGGCAGACCTTACCTGGAATTTGCGTGGGTGCTTTGGTTAACCTGCTCTCCCTGCACTTTCCTGGCCCTTGCTGTGGTCACAGTTTCATGACTTTGTGTGGGAGGGTTCATCTTGGTTGGCCTTTAAAGCAGCCCTGTGGCAGCTTTGTGAAGAGGAGGAGGAGGAGGAAAGAGTTAGTTGTTTGTCTGATCTTCCTACTTGTGACAGTCAAGGAAGTTCTACAGTATTGGCTAGGAACCAGGACTGTTTTCTACAGCAGAAGAGTGCATAGTTCCTGTGTTTTATCTCCAGAAGTAGAAGAATGCATTAAAAAAAGGTTTATTGTTGCTGCTTATCTGGTTTATGCTTTCTCTGTGATGTTACCAAGTGCTTTTTAGTGTTACAGAAATGCATAGGGGATTGAACCAGTGTTTATTAACCTAGCATCCTGGTTTGACACTGGCAAATGTTAGCTGCTTTTGAGAAGAGTATCCATGCAGTAACTAACTAAAATATGACCTATTAAAACTTTATTGAGGTTAGTTTCTGCCTTGAAATGTGAAGTTTGGGCTTCTGATTTTCTTACAGTTCTCCAGTTTACAGATAAATAAAAGCATTACGCATACAAATATCTAACCCTAAACTTCAAAGTTTTTATCTTTTTTTTTTTTGCTGTACAAAGCAAAAAAGGTGTGTTTTCTGTTCGATGAGGTCACTAGAACATATAACAGAATTTATGTTTTGTATGGGAAAAGCTGCGCACGTAGTACAAAAAAAAGAGGTTTGGAGGGCATCTATATGAATGCCTCTAAAATTCTTCATTGTGTGAAGAACTCAAAAAATAAGAAAAATAAAAGAATTAAAGAAAGATAGCAGACCTTATTGAAAGTTAGATGGGATATGCTTGAAAGAAAAATTTTGTAACACAGTTGAAATATTATCTACCACGCTGTCCTGTTTTCATTACTGTTGCATAAAATTGTCCAAATGTTGCTTAACACACATCTCCCCCCACCCCTGCGTTGCAAGTGGCTTGTTTTTTTCTCTTTTGTTCTGGTTTTTTTTTCTGTCTTGCTAGTGATTGTGTGTGATATATGCATGGCTACCTAGCTCAAGATCCTGACTGATTTAGCAGGTGAATTGAGTGGTGATCTAGAGGATAGATAGAAGAATTCACTTGAGTATTAATAAACAGAATGGATTTTGGCTTTGGTTTTGCTCTTCTCTCATTTGGACTTGCAGTGATTGTAATTGTTTCAGGTCAGGTCGTGTTTCTGAAATAACCAGCAGGCTGATGTTGATAAGAAGAGAGGCAGCTGAACCTGGTGTGAGCTTTTATCAGGAAAACCAGGGATTCTGTGCTTTTTTTGCTGGTTATTTAAAGTCTGTGACAGTTTTGAGATATATCAAAGAATGGATCTACTGTAAGAAAAAGGGTTTGTTTGAGGGAGTTTTTTGTTTGGTTGTTGAAGATGCTGTTTTCAAACTTTGTGGGTTTAAATGCATGTCAGTGTTATAGTTAGGCATTTCTCCTAAATTTAATTTTTAACACTGTAAAAAACATTTATTGTAGGTAAGAAATATTGAGATTTTAAAAAAGTATGTAATTACTTGTCTGCATTTATACATGAACAAGAGATATTCTGCTTTTTCATCAGTGCTTATCTGCACGGAGATATCAGGTTGATATCTCCCAGGTCAGCCCAAGTAGATCTTTGGGTGCCTGTGCGTGGATGGCTTTGCCTTAGTTGTCATTTTTCATAATGGGAACACTTACAGGTATTGATTAAAGTGCTTACTGAAGAGCCCCTGGAGTCACTGTTTTCTGGAAGTCTGTCTGTGTTAATTGTGAATAGATTGCTCTGATGTATCAATCTTATTTTTTAATGATAGCTGACTTTTTGACTGTCTAAAGTGAATTGTGAAGGCCATGCTGTGTACAAAAATAAAGACTTTCAGAACAAAACCAGAACTAAACCTTTTCCTCCGGATTCTTACTACAAGTTAGGTAACAGTGCATGTATCTCTTTCCAGTCCCCCTTTTTTTCTTTGTCTGTCCCTTGTATACGCTCACATTTCCCTGAGGAGGACATGGCTTTCAGTGAAGCACAGAGAGATCAAGCAACAAGATCTTCTCCTGGTTTTAGTTTAATGAAAACAAACATTTTTCCTTTAGTGAAGTGTGCTTACCAATGCTTTCATCTAGTTCATATTTTAAATTTTTTTGTAAAAATCCTCAACAACAGTATTTATGGTACTATGCTTTTACAAATGCAATCATTTTGCTTTAAATGTTATTTATAGAATGCTGTTGATATTTTGAATGTACTCTAAGGAATTAAATATCTTTTCATTAGTTCTGGAATTAATGTCCACGTTCAGCTTCTGAACAAAGAAGTCATAAATATCCAAGTTACTTTGTTATCATAGAGTATGGGATTGTTACTCACCCTTTGTGCACCACGAAGTTTCTTCTGAGATGCTCCTCTCATGGCCCCAAATCTGTAGAAGGTTTAGACTTCCTCTTCTTTGCTCAGCTTCACTTAGCTAAAATAGCTCATCCTCACAGGCAGGAAACAATGACCTAATCTTGCTAGTTCTGAGCTTTCGTATTGGTCATACTTAAAAGTTACTATTTCACTTAAGTGTGGGATATGTGAGCTGATATTTCTGAAGTACCTCTTAACAGTCAAACTTTTATCATATTTCCAGTGTGGTCAAACTGGGCTGTTGTACTGTGTATTTTTTTCCAAACACACTTTTAAATGTTTGTGGAATAATGAAAGCATGTTTTAGGTTAAGGTTTTTATGAAAAGTTATCTGCAAGAATACATGTCTTGATTATGCAGAAGTTTCTAATAAGCACAATGCAAATGTATTTTCAGTAGAGCATAGTTGTTTGGGTTTTTTGTGGAAATCCCCATATTATTTATGTTGCCTTGGATAGTAGTCAATCTGAAAGTGGCAGAAACTAACTTAATTGGAAATGAGAAGGTTGACTCACTTGAATACACAATTTTTGTTTATGCCAATACTTAAAATATTTTACTAATGCAACAGCAATGTCTCTGTATTTTATTTGCCGTCTAAAATAGTAACATGGCTATTCAAAAGCTTTGCAGAAAAATGCTGTATGAAGAGAGGTCTAAGCCTGTGTTAAAATGGAGTAAAATCTCTCAGCTGTGTCACTCTAACAGACATCCGTGGTGGGATGGTAGTATTCACAAAAGCTAATAGGTAAAGAAGACTAATTTCTTACATTTTCTCTTCGTCAACTTGAAAAAGGATCCAACCTTGGGAAGAGCCACTCAGAGGAGGAGATCATTCTGAATTCTTTGTGGAGTGCTTGCTAGCCTCAGGTCTCTGTCCAGCAGTGTTTTGGGATGTTGAAGCACAATACAGGGGGTTTGGTACCTCTTGGTATCTCTGTGCATGCACATACCCTGTCCCCCTGCCACCCCCAAATGTAGCAAGGGGCTATGTGTTGAGGCAGGGAACAGCCACATTTCAGTCTTCACCTGACATGCCATCAGGAATTTGCCCAGGTGTGCCCTTGGTGCCAGAAGCAACAAAGTCCTGCAGTTCAGATGTAGCCAGAATCAGGTTTGTTTGTGGGAACATCTTTCTCCACTTACTGTAAAAGTAATGTAGGTAAGTGATCCTCACTTAGTGCTAAAGAGAACTTCTGTGAAAAATCCCCTTTGCTGGAGATGTATAATTTGTCTCAGTTGAATGGGTTTGTTGTAGCATGTAGATATTTGCATAGGTCAGTCTGATGGTTAAAATAATCACAGGGAGGAACCTGGATAATTTTCAGTGTGTAGATTAATAATACCTTTGAATATTTGCTTTTTCTGGTTTAAGTGAACTAATACCAAACTTAATTTTTTGTGATGATTCCAAATACCAAACTTAATTTTTTGTGATTGTTCCAAAGACCTCTTAAATGCAATGAGCTGCAAATCCTACTGAGACCATCCTTTAGAAAAATAAATCTATTTAAAAGTGCTTAATATCTTAGGATTAAGGAGTATCTTAAAAGGACTAACTGGTGTTGAAAACTCTTCAGTGGCTTTATCATTAGCAAAACAACTCCAGAGCGTGCTTCAGCAGGATGAAGCACTATTTTCAACTGTTTAGTGAAAGCTCAGTGAAATTCTGTGCCATATGTATTTTAAAAGGTTTTTAAAAAAGCATGTGTGGCTCCTGGAAGAGACTAACTGGACTTTTGAAGTCTCCTAGGAAAGACCACTTTATTTGGGGAAAAATACAGGAGTTCAGAGGTCCCTTCCAACCTGAACTGCACTGTGAATGTAGAAAACAAAGCAAGTGGACAGCCAGTGCCCCCTTAGCTAAAGAGGGATTGCAAAAGTGATTCTGGGTTTTTGTGGAAAGCGAGCAGATGTTGAGGCTGGGGTCAGAAACGCTGTATGCTGTGAACTGCCTCTTGGCTTGCTGTCTTCTTGGGGACAGGTTGGAAGTGTGACCTTTTATAGCTGTGTCTTGTTTTCTCTGAAGGGTGGCTGATGTCTTGACCCTACAGGGGAGGTCACGCTTTGTGAGGGCAGCTGGAATCAAGTCCCACAGTTTACACAGGTGGGCAACAGCAGCCCAGTTGAGTTTGCTGGCAGGTTAGCCATCCAGCTGGTTTGCCACAGCATGGACGTGTCAGTCTGTGTTCCACTTTCACTCAGGCTTTTCACAGCCTTCCTGGTGGAAAGGAGGCAGTGAAACCACTCTGCTGCTGGTATGCTGGCAGGCATGGAGGGACAGCTTTGTCTGGCTGCAGTCTGCTGAAAAGAGATGTTTGCACTACCAGCAAGTGTCTGCTCCTCCTTTTCTGGGGGCTCAGGCTGGCTGCAGCTGCAGGGTCATAAGCATTTCGAGGTGAACGCCCAAGTCAACATGTGGTTTGCGAGAGGCAGTGGGCTGCTCTGCTGTGCTGCATTCCCCTGTCGCTTTGGTTTCTGCTGTAGGAAGCACCTGGCTCTATTTTTGTTTTCTTCTGTGCTGTTTTATCAGCTAGAAATGAGTGCCTTGCATTGGTTTCCCTCAGATGGGCAAGTACTTCCTCCACTCCAGCTTTTACTGAAGTAAATGCTTAGTTCCCTCCTGAGTCTTTTTTTGCTGTTCTGAAGTTTGAGGAGTAAACAAGGTAATTTTACTTGCATTATATTGTGTTAAATCCGATTTTAAGTAGTTAAAAGCTAAGCCAATATACTTTATGTCTGAGGATAAGGCAGAGTGCACATGTGGTCTGTTACAGTGCCTTCACTAACTGGCAGTAAGCCTTAGAAGAAATGAGCTTGATCACTTGCAACAATGTCAAAGTTCAGTACTGAAGAGATAGTCTTCATACTGTTTTGCAGGATTAATGTACTGCTGGGTCTTTAGTGGTTTTGTCATGGTATAGAAAAGTATGTTTTGCCTGTCCATTTACCGTGTACTGTAAGCTTTGTCCTGCTGATACAGAGAAGTTCTTCACACAGATGGACAGAAGGATCACCCTCTGCTTTATTTTGGTAAGGAACAGGCTTGAGGACATATTCTCCTTTCAAACTTTCCACCTTTTGAATCTATTGAAAAGAAAGAACTGAAGCTTGTGCACAGTCCAGTGCACCAGTGGTGCAGGAAAGCAACTCTCCCATGTCGGTTTGTTGACTTAGCAACTTGCTGTTGTGGGTGAGTTCACTTGCAGTTTTGGGTTACTGTTCTCAAACCTTGATGAAAATTGCTTCATTTTTTATTCCCATACTGTGTTGTACCATAATGAAGGTTTAAGAAAAAACTACTGTTTGAAAGTTGTCATGACACTGAATGCATAAACTTGCTGCAGTTGTTTGCAGTCTTGCCACGTGCACGTTACTCAGAGGCTGCGTCATGGCATAGCTGTCCCTCCTCTCCCACTCCTCAAGCTGTGAGGTTGCTGTCTGCAGCAGAGCTGAAGGAATGGGAAATGAAGCAGCTTAAGAGACCTGCAGCCCACTTAGCTGTACCTGACATGTCCTATTTACTGTCACATTTTGCTTTCCCTTCTCTGTTTTGCTAGAATTTGGTATGGTTTGAGGAAGGAGCTCCTGGTTTTTTGCTTTGAAAAAAAAAAAAAGAAATTGACATTCAATGTTTCTTGTGGGTTGATTTGTTTTTTTTTTTTCCTTTCCTCCTTCTCTTGTACAGCTGGGACACACGCTGTGTCAATACATACCCTAAAAATATACAGTGCATCTGACCTGTAGTTGATCTGTTCACCAATGTCAGCCTTTGAAAGAAGCAATACTTAAAAAATTAATTAAAATGAAAGTTGCACCTCTACGATGTCTGACAGTGGAGTAATGGACTAGAGACAGTGGTTTGTTACACAGCATCAATCTCACAGTATCTGTAGTCTAGCGCTAGCTGATGACAAATACTAATGCAGCTCCATGCTTGCTGATGAACCCACACTGCCTTTGGCATATTTCTTAAACTGTTGGGTCCATGTTCTCCTTTCCACCTGTGTTCTGTTGTGTTGGGAAGCGGGGGTTTTTTTTTTCATTCAAAAAGTGCAGATTTCTCATGACAAATATTTCATAGATTTTTAAAACCTGCCTGAATACTCAACTTTTTTCTTCTTTTTAAAATGAGCATTGTCAGGAACTATGCAGTTGTTCCAGTTTGGAAGTGTCTAGGAGAGCTTTTTCAATACTCTTTCCTAACTAAGTATGTCGTATGTGATGTTTTTACTACTCAACTGCTTCTTAAAAGTCTCAGGTGCATAGGAGTATTGTTCTAAAACTTGATATGCCTTCCAGGAATAAAGTTATTGTTTCAAGAGAAATGTCTTTATTTAGAGCTTAAATGTCTATATTTGCATATACTCAGATTCCTCTGATGAAGTAGGGAAAGTTTTTGACTCCTGCAGAGTTCAAGAGTTTGGGCAACTTCTCTCAGTTACTATCCTGAGTATAAATAATCAGAAATAAAACAATTAAAAATTGCTACATAGGCTTTAGCATACCACTGAAGTGTTTACTCAAAAGTACCTGAAGTGAGAGTGAGTTGTGCAAGTATTTAAATTAGAGTAAGTGCTGTCCTTTAAATTCAAGGGTGCCTTGCTGTGTGTTGCATTCCTGTGCATGGTGCCCAGCCCTGGCAGGTGGCTTGCTTTGCTGAATTGAGAGTCTTCTGCTGTTGTTCTGACTGTGCCACCTGTCTCTGGCACAGATTAACAAGCAACAATGTGTTGGGGTTCTGAAGCTTGCTGTGCTGTGGTGCAGTTGAGCTGACATGAGAGGGAGCACTCAAGATGGTAAAGGAACTGGCATAAAGCAGCTCAATTCCTGCCTTGTAGCAGTGAATCTGGTTAGTTAGGATCTCTGCTGGGCCGGGCTGCTTGGTGTATAGGCTCAGCACTATCCGTGGCAGAAATGAAAGAGAAGCTGAGTGTGAGTATGCTCAGTGCACTGGAACAATGGGACAAGGCCAGCTGGTGCTGTGAGCTGGCTGAGGTGGGCAGCAGAGCTGGCTGCAAGTAAGTGGTTTCAGAGAAATTACTGTCTTTTCAGGTACTGAGCTGCATCCAGTCAGAGAACTCTGTATTTTCCAACCAACTGTTCAACAAGAAGAGTTATATATATATTTATATATATATGTTACACATGCACGCACACATGCACTTTAAAGAGAAGGAGCTGAAAATCCTGAGCTTTATCATGACAAGAAGCCAAGAGAGTAAGTCAGAGCATAGATTTGAAGTTCAATAATTTAAGCAGTTTTCCTTGTGTAGACGTTGGTAAAGATGGCTTTAAGATAGGACGGATCAGTGAAACTGAAGTGGGACTTGTGTATCCCATATTCTCTGCCACTTTCATCCTTTGCCTCTAAATCATACTGCCTGTCAGTGAGGTTTTATTTTTGCCCTAGGATATCTGGGACATTGCCTTCATTTGCTTGTATCTGAACCCTGTGCTGTGTCATGATCTGGGCCATCAAATTCATAGCACTGACCCAAACAGCAGAAATGAGAGGGAGTGCAAGGCTTGTTTTGAACAGGGGGCAGTAGGGGAAGAAAGGGCAGTAAAGGTGGCGGGATATTGGACATTTCTGTATTCCTTCTTCTTTCAAATTTGACAAAATAAAATAACCATTAGGACTATACCAGCAGCCTGTGGCTCACGGTGCTCATTACTGTCTAGCTAATACAGTTTATTTCCAAGATGATGAGGCCTAAACTGTCACAGTTACTGGGTGAGTGCTTGGTCTGATATCTGTTAGTAGTGATTCTAGATCTGGCTTCTCTTTACTGCCAGACAGACAGTTCCTGGCCCAGTGCTTATACCACCTGGTGCTAAGATCTTTGACATTGGAAAATGGGGGTTAGCCTCCAATAAGAAATAGGTTTGTGAAATGTGTTTTGACCTCTGCAGTGGTGAGGATTAATTACTGGATCAACGCTGCCATCTATGGATTTTAGCTGGCATAGCAACAGATCTTTCCAACAGCAGAAAACAGTTATAATGGGTTCCTTCCTTTATACACCTGCACTACTTAGCCAGGTTTTCACAAAAACTGATTATAAAGAGTGAAAACCACTTTGTCTGGAGTGGAAGGGAGGTACTGCATGGCATGGAAGCTGTGGTTGTTTTTGTAGTCATAGAACTGCAAATTCTGTTGTTGCTCAAATAGTTCCATTTCATAGGGGTCTACCCATTGCATTTCTATTTGAACAGTAAGATACAATTCTAAGAATGAATTGTAAGCAAAGACTTCCTTACAGTGTATAGTGTGAATTTACTCTGAAAAAGTGAAGAACAAGAAGTCACCTAGTGGGGAAAGGACAAGGACTGGAGACAATGTTTACCAATCTTTTGGCTTTATTATAGAGCGCAAGGATAAAAACAAATACTAAAAATTAAATAATCCTATGCTTTTTAAGCCACACACCTCCTGGTTTTGTTGTTTTATTTGTCTGTCTTTATGAAAAGAAGGTGCAATAGCAAAAAATCTCTTTGCATAGCATTTAATTTTTCAGAAGGAGTGTTCTAAGAGTTTTATGATTAAATTATTTCATGAGAATAAACAATGCTTTCTTTCCTGTGTGGAAATAGGGACCTCCTTTTTAGCTTAATAGTTGACTCTTGAAGGTTATTTTCAGGCCACGTGGGCATGATCAAATTTTCTTTCTGTCTTTACTGGCAGCTTGTGTTTTTTTCCTCCTCTTCTCTTCCTCTTTCCGGAGTTAGGAACACCTTGTTTGTTCCTCATGTTCAACTGTAGTAAAGAAAGACAGGGATGTGGAAGTCCCTTTGGAATTTAAAAGGAAATCCTGCGTCTAATTGTAGATGTCTGTGCCAAACAATTCTGTACAAATGATAATTTCAGCTATTGTTTGCAAATTGACCTACTGCAGTGCCCTATGTTACTTGATCTGAAGGGAAACAAGCTTAAAGGAGTCACTGCATCCTAGAAACATCATTAGTCTCTTATCTGTGCTGCTACAAGCATAGATTGCTACAACATTTTTGTTTTAAGGATCTGATATCCTTTCACATAAGGGATATATAAGGCATAAAATATCCCTCTCCATCACAGTGCTTCCATTCCAGTGATGTTCTGTGTATCTCTTCCCTCTCCCCGTATTTGTAGGGCAGCTAATTATTGGATTGTGCTGGATGAAGAAGGAAGAAAAATGAATGAATAATCCTTCATAGCAGTTGGAGATGTTATTAGTATGAGGAGATACTGTGCCTGTCACATCATTTTGCAAAATAGGGAGTGTATGGTTGCTCTTTTAGAACAGGGGAGGAGAGTAATGAAGTAACTTCACAAAGGAGGTCTTGCAGTGACTGATGCTTTAAAGAAACCCCTCTTGATTTACCAAAGTAATGGACAGAAGTTGATTTGGTAAGTTCAGTGGTTTTCTGAGGAGGCACAGTTGTATGACTGAGACTTTAAAAAATAAGTGAGACAGAAGACTGCATACATTAGTAAAAACACTAACACAGTTGCTTCACTAAATAATTAAGAAATTAGAATCTCTCTTTTTCAGAGTTAAATGACTTTGAAGACTTTCTATGGAAAGTCTTATATATTATATAAATAAGATCTTTTAAAATTTCCTCTTTGCTTTTATTTTATGCTTACTGAATACTCTCCTTTTGTTTAGTCATCACTTTGCTTCAGATACCTTGGTCTGTAGATGTGAAAAGGCTTGTTTGGTTTCTCTTAATGGGGAAGTATTTTTTGCAAAGAAATCACTTCTCTGCTACAGCTTTTCTATTTTCTTTCTGTTTTATCATGAACAAGCTAAACAATTTCCTGACAGCAATTTGGGCCTTAGAAAACTTACTCATTGGAAAAGTTGAGCTACAGCCATGAGTCAAAAGGAGGTGTAAATGGTGTCTTGACCAAAAATAGCCAAAATTATGAGAAGTGTTTTAATTTTAAAGCATTGTGAAGTAAGCCAAACTATAGGAATAAGATGAATATTAAAACCTCTCTTTATTACTCCTTAGCCTTTTAAGATGTTATGATGTCTCTTACAACATACTCATTATAATATTGTAAGTTAGAAGAGATTTAATTTTTTAACCAGGAATTCAAAAGTAGTTTAAAAAATGACTCAGACAAGAAATAATACAATATTTGCTAATAATATTTACTGTAGAAGGGCACTAAGGAGTAGCCAGTTACTCGACTGTTCTACAGAATTGCACTCAAAATCTTGAATAGCGGATACATGAGTCACGTTCTGGTAGTTAGCTCCAACTTACTGTCTCTATTATGAAAATAGGTCATAATAAATGAGGCAAAAATAGCTTACATGCTTTGCCACGTAGGTCAACATTAATTGCCATCCTCTGGCTCTACTCTGCCCCAGCATTACACTAAATACAGATACTGTTAAGATCATCTAGTGGTTATATCAGTGGGCAGCTGGGAGTGAAGACCCTCTTCAGCCTGTCACACAAGGTGTGCTCTTGGATTGCTTAGGTATGGATTGGGTGATCTGGACCACATATATGATCAGGAGGGTGGATAGAAGCGGTGTTTATGTGCTGAAATGTGGAAACGCACAGCGCAGTGGAGAAGCTGGTCATGTCAGAAGCTGGTAGGAAAGGCTAAAGCTCTCATTCATCTGTGTTGCCCACCTCTCCTTCCCCAGCACAGGCAGTTGTCACACAGTCAGACTTGTTCATGCAAATGATTCTGGGAGGCTGATGCTATCCTGTGTGCCTCTCTGCACTTCCTTTACTCCAGAAACAGGAAAGAGGTGAAGTCACTGGAGCCGTAAGTTCAGGTAGGACGTGCATACTTTGAAAATATTTCTCAGATGAAGTAAGAATGGCTATGAAACTAATTGTGTTGAAGCAAATTGATGAAATCATAACTCTTTGAATTCAGGTGTGTGACATGCCAGGGCCTTGGATCATTCCTTATGAAATGTTTTTTCTCTAAGGCAAGAAGTTTGTAGAATGAAAATGTATTAGATATGGAGCTAAAAGCCAGTCTCCATTACAAGTTGGAACATTCCCAGTACGAAGTTACTCTTTGAGGTTGTATGTGTCTTAAAGGCCTATTCAGGTAAGTGCTTATCTTTTATGAAGTTACTCACTCTTCTTGATTCAGTAGAGTGCCTCACAAATGGCAGCTGACCAGAGTAAGCGCCGAGCTCTTTAAGAACTTCTAAAGAGCTCTCTTAAGATTCATGAAGTTTGTAAAAGGCTCAGCTGTCCCTCATAGAAACATGAGTTTGATTGCTTCCAGGCTATGCCTGTCCAGGCTTTACTCAGACTGGGATGTATATCCCCGTGTCCCTCTGGACTTCGATGAGTCCCTTGGAAGCATGTCCATACATGATGCTTTGCCCACTGCTCGCCTTGCACATAGGCATAGTTTGAGTGAGTGGTGGCAAGACATGTGCCCACAGGATTGTAACCTTTTGTTGGCGTTATCAGGTATGTTGTCACAGATTTCTGTTACCTAAACCAGGAACCTTCTCTCATATCTTTGGAGGGGGCAGAGACCTTGTGTCCTGAGTTTCCCTGTCTGTGTGTCAGATACGCAGCAGCTTCAGACTAGGTGGGCTAGGTTGTCCTTTTGTCCGTCAAGGTTCAGCCTACTCAAAGCTGACAGTACCATGGTGTATTACACAAACATGAAGGGTGACACATCACCTTCTTGCTTTAGTTAGGGATGTCAATCCTTTGGTGGAATGCACTTTATGTATTGGCAAATTACCAAGTGGGATTTTGAGTGCTTAAGTCAGGCGTGTTACTAGCAGGAACTCTCAGAGCTATTTTTAAAAATGTTTTCCTCTGTTCTGGAGCCAGTCAGACATGAGAACACCTTTTCCAGTTTTCTGACAATATAGAGAGATTGGTCAGGATGTAGATGAGTTAGTTGTGGTGACAGCATTCCATTTGAGAGGCAGCTTTTGTTCAGGACTGTCTCAGCTAACAACGCAGTCAGTCCACATATGCTTTTTTGCTTTTTGTAATTCCTTTCTGGCCTGGGAATAGGTTTTGGGCTTGGTAAAGCACATCCATTAAACCCCAGCTGGAAACAGTCAGTCAACAAGAAGCACATAATCTCTTGCAGTTCTTAAACAAGCTGATTTTTCCTATGGTGTGGGACAAAATAACTTTCTCAGTTTTAAACCTTTTGTTCAGTTATTTTGTCACTACTTGTGTGCCTTGTACACTTAAGAAAATAAAATCAGTTTCATAAAGGGATGCTCAATAGTAATCTCTGCATCTCTGTGCTTTTCTGTGGAGAACTTTTCTGTCACTTGTCACCATGAGTTTTAGCAAGGGCTTGATGAGAGGTAGTTTTGTTTGTTTGTCTTGCCTTTGCTTAATGATCGTTTTTCATAATGGGATGTTCATTTGTTGCAGTCTTTCCTCACACTACACCTCTTCAAGCCTGTGGTCATCAGCGCTTTTCACCTTTTGATGAAGATAGTGTTTTGGTAGCTCTGTGCTCTGCCACAAGTGTGAAAGATGATTGAAGCCTGTGTGACTGAAGCAGTAGAACATCCTGTGCTTTTCCTGTATTGTTTTTACGATTCTCCTCAGAATTCATCTGCTGGTGTTTCATCTAAATCCTTCTATTTCCAGAACTGTGGCATTTCTGTGCCCTGGATGTCAAACACTCTCTATTTTTTAGTATATTTATAAAGGTCGTTCAGGAATGTTTCTTGCTTCTTCAGTGCAATAACTGTCTCTGCACAGACTGTCGTAGTGAACAGCAGACTGTGAGATGGCAAGGAAGCTGGAGGTAAACACCAGGCACGGGCCCCACAGTGGAATTATTAGCAAATGTTTCCACTCCAGAAATAAAAATTGGAGGCCTGAAACAGTAGCTGTTTTGCAGCCTGATCTCACTTACCCCGAGCACTACATTCCTTTTTCAAGTAGTTTTTTTTTTGGGCTGTGATTAAGGCAGAGAAGTGTTTGCAATAATCCCAGTGAATATTCTTGCAAATATTCATACAAAGGAAAAGAAGGACTTCTTGTGTGTGAATGGAGATTGGGATGTGTTATCCGTATGCGTATCTCCATCTTCACATCTACTTCTGAACCCCTTCTTTGTGTCGGAAGTGTGAGATAAGCAAATGGAAAATGGTGTGTTTCGCTCCTTCCATACTATGTTCAACCAAGAAGGGGAGCAGAGAGTTGAGAGTCCACCTTACTGGTATTCTTAAGCTAAAAGTCTTTACCCTTAAATGCTTAAGTTATGCACTTCCAGACTCTGAATGATTTATCCCATCCCCCCCCCAAAATCTTTGGTCAAATATGTGTACCAGTTACTCAATTAAAGTAATTTCTGCTTAATATAGTAGTGATTGTGAAAAGAAGTGAAAGAGTAAGGAGACAGGATCAGAAAATGAGACCTAATGTATTTAGACTCTTGAGGGAAATATGAAGATCTTAATATGTGGGGCAGAAGAGACAGATTAATTGCAGACAAAATATACTCCTAACAAATGCAAAGTGACACTTGATTAGTGTAAGAGAGTGTGAGGCACCTGTGCTTTGAACTGAGCAGGACTGACTTGCATTCAACTGATGGAAGGAGCTGTGCTAGTTCAAGCTGTAAACATGTCTTCCAGCTGTGTTCTCCACTCCTCTGTTCCCCTCCTCTTGCACAGGACGCAGCACGAAGAAGGAATGTGGTTTTGTTTCACCTGCTGAAGGTGCAGTTTTATAGCAAGGCTGAACTGGTTGAAGCATAGGCTGCTGCTTATGGAGCAAGCTCTTGGCTCTAGCCTGTCCTCCTTCCTATCTACTATTTATAACACAAGTTCTTACAGGCAGTAGCTATCAGGAGATTAAAATAATGTTAAAAAATAAGACATTGTATGCATTTTATTGTTTTCAGGAATCATTTCCCACTGGCTTAAGTTTCCAAACTTGATCACTTCTGGGTGGATGAATACCTGTGCCAGAGCAAGGAAAGTGATGGAAATATGTAGCTGGAAGGCAGAATAAGATGTTCTCATTCCATTGCTCTGCCCTGCAAGATTCACTGAGGCTGATTGCTTCAGCCCAGCTCTGGATACCTGAGGTTGAGGCACGTGTTGCTGTAGAGTCAGTGCCCCCTGGCAGAGGAGGAGGACACACGGGCCAGAAAACCATAACCTCTGAACTAAGGCTCTCCACAGTGTATCACACCAAGAACTTTTAGTAATTGTAAGAAGAGTCATTATCAGCCACGAGCTCTGCCCTGTATGAAGTTGTACCATTGAAAATATCAGGCTGCAATAACAAATGGATAATGAGGTGTTTCTTAAGCGGTGTCAGGATTTGCTGAGGATTTTGAGGGTGTTCCTGAAATGTGGCAATGCTCCATTTTCACAATAATTAGGATACTTACCTCTGCCTTTCAGCTAGGATGTGAAGTCCATCTGCTATTGCACCTCAGATAGGCATACATGTTGGGTAACAGTATTTAGAGAATGAAAGTAGTGGGAGGTAATTTGAGAAAAAGTCACAAAGTGTTCCCAGTGGTAGAGTGGGTTTGGAAGCAAGATGGTAGGTATCTTTGAAAGGGCTTCCCTGAGACAAGCTGTGCCTTTCAAGTTCACAGTACTGAGTGGCATTTGTTAATTGCAAGCTGTCAACACCTTTACACTTAGGGTTTAGTTGCTTTTGTTAAGTGGAAAGTACTGACCATGGTTAGAGATCTGTGAACTAAGTGTAATTATTCCAGTTGGAAGTGTGTTTTTATTTACGGGAAGAAAACTGGTCTGCCCTGCAGCAGGATTATTCTCTGCTGTCAGTATTCTGTAAGCAGCTTATGGAGGTAAACATTACATGTGTCTCTGCCAACTTGGCTAAATAATGCCAGCTGCCTTAACCCTTTTTAAAGATAAATGAGCTGTAATAGGATTTCTGCACTGGATAATTTTAAACAAGGGCTGTTAGAAGCAGTAGCTGTTATGAAGAAACTCTACAGTAGGCATACCTCTGTGACGAGACTATTCCCATTTTTCTTGCTTTGTGTGAGGACACAGAAATGGTGATGAAGTTTGGGTTGAGTTCGCCAGGGAGGTGAAGTGATACCACCAAGAATTGTGCAATGTACCAACATTGTGAACTTTTAAAAATAAAATTGAAAAAAGGTGAAAGATAAACTGATTACTATCTTTTCTATTTCAACAAAACTTTAAAAGATAAAAGCAGACATTATTTTTGTTTACAATAATATACTTAAATAATAAAAAAATTTAGAAACAGTTTCTCCATACAGCCAGTTTCTGTATGAGTGATGTAGATATTAAGAGTGGAAAACATTAGTTTGCACAGAATTTTAACCACTTTGTTGGTAATCTTTGCCTGTTAGGAAATATTAAAAAGTTGAAACTGAAACCAAATGGGGAGAGCAAATTGTGATGTTGCCCACAGTATTTCATTTGCTTGGTGTTGTTACCAAGATCAGCAAGTGTTTTTTGGGAAGCACAGATAAGAGTTCTGAAATAGTAAAATCTAAGTTTTCAAATTAAGGGATATTTGTGTTTCATCAGTTTGTTTTGAATAAATCATGAATCTATTTAGCCTTTAAGGTATTTGTGGGTTTTTTTGACACCTGTATTTAAGCTTTTATGTATGAAGCACAGAAATCACTAAAAACTTCAGATATTTTTTTCCTGAGTTCCTGTAGTGTTAATTGGTTGTTTCATTTTTCTGTGTTTGTTACCATCCTAGACACCCTGAAAGGTGGATTTTTTTCAAATTCTTATTTTAATTCCTTGTTTTCTTACTACTACTGCTTGATTACAGTTTTTCTCAGAACGCTGCTTGGTTCTCTCTCACAGATTTTAGGATAGCTCACTGTTCGCTTCTCCGTGACTAGTAATTTGCTTGCATTTTAATTCTTTTTTTATTCTCCAAAAAGCCTTATAATTAATTTTTTCATTCTGCTCATAATAAAAATTCGTAACATAGTCACTTCAATCTTTTTGATTTGAAAGAATTCTTTTTTGAGGAATTAGAACTCATCCTTTATCCTATTCGTGTTTGCAGTTAGAAAAGTGATATATAAAATAACAGTATTTTACACCAAGGAGAGGACTGAATCCCAGTGGGAAAGACACAAACACTTGAAAGGCTGAAAACTGTTCATAATAGCCCAGAAAAGCCGATAGCAAGTTATGAAATGTTACGTCTCTTGCAGTGCTGGGAACTCCAAGATGTTACAGGATTGGCTGGATGTCTGGTCAGGGACAGCACTTGGCACAGATCCCATCCATGGTGAGGTTCACCAGCTCTGGCATCACTAGTATTCCTGCAGAGTCTTGCTCACAGTACAGATTGATCAGTCACTGACAGAATCCAGCTGGGAGTCAGGACACAGCTTTTAAGACCCCCTTGAGCAATATATACTCTTATTTCATTAATGAAGCTGCAAAAGCTCCAAAACTGATGCATATAATAATTCATATGAATGAGATATTACATTATGTATATATACTTAATTCTTAAGTATGCATTGACGACATGTTGGGTAATTATGTATTGACTGTGCATAAATTGATTAATAATATTGTTGATTAGATGTGCCTTGATTAAGTAACAGTCACATAGTGTCCATGATGCAGAGGCCTGCACCTCAACTAGGGCTTGTGTGGGCCACTCATTCTTCACAGAATAATTATCCACCACTGGCTACTGCACTGGGTAAATCATCAGTGATAAAATTACTAATGCAAGTGCAAACATTGTGGCTCAAAGTACTGCTGATTTCTTATGGACCGAAGAAGTATTGCTGTTCTAAGCAAAGGTCGCTTAACTAATGTAAAATTTCCTTTATATTTCTGAGGTGCTCTGCAATTCTTGGTGTGTCTTGTGGGTACATCCATGTGGCCACTGCTGTCGCTATCCTGTGTATGGAAGAGTCCTGCTGTGAGCAGTTGTGTTATATCATCAGATGAGATGGAATTTAAATCATGGTTCTTATTTGCTTAGACCTTTTTTTGAGATGCCGACAAAGTTGAGTAACACTTTAAAAAGAGAGTAGCAAAAATTTTTTCTGTTAGTGGGTCTGTGGCCAGTGAGGCAAACTTGTTTCCTGTTTTTGTTTGGGACTAGAAAGTGGCACATTGTGAAAGAGCATTAGAATCAGGTTTCTGAGAATTTCAGAATTCGAGCTCCATCTTTATGCCTTCCTAATTGTAGCTATTTTGACAGAGGATGTAAATTAATCAATAATTTACATTTGTAGTTCAAATATGTTAAAAGAGTTGCGTACTAACTCTTTAGTGATCTCTGTTCCAAAAATCTTTAAGGACATTTAAAAATGACAAATCTGATAATTAATCACTTAATTTCAGTAGGAATTTGCAAGCTGCAGCCCAAGAAGTGCTGCAAAGGGATTATGATGGCAGTGGCACTTGTCTGCTTGAATAGAGATGTTGAGCTGTACTGTGCCTCCAAGCACCAGCAACCACGTTATTAGGAAGGCAGGTAGCCAGAGGAATTAGTTTTTCCAAGTTCAGCTTCCACATGCGGTGGAGGAAATGTAAGCAGACCTTTTATGGAGGCAGTAACCAGTTCAGACACAAGGAGGCCTTTCCCTGACCCTAGGCTTTCTATCTGCAGTGGTCCTCAGCAGGTTGCTCTCAGCCCTGAGCTCGACCTCTGTGCATTTGCCTAGCTATGGGTGACTTCCCTGTACTCCCGGCTATGGCCGAGGGCATGGGATGTGGGTGCTACCTGAATGGTGGAAATGGTGCAGGAGAAAAGCAAGCAGGGGCAGAGATGGCCTGGCTGTACCCAGGTTGTGTGCCGCTCATTTTGCAGTCGTCTGGTGTTTGTGGTCACCAGTTCTATTGCTTGTGGTGGTATCCAAATATGTTAGGGTTTTTTAACTCTACCTTGTGGCAAAAAAAGGAGTTCAAGTGAAAAGATCCTTCATTTAATGAAATTAATACAATGTAATCTATTATATCAGGAATTTCAAATGATTTGATTATCCTAGTGGCTACTCCTGGCACATTTAAAATTGTTGGTTTGCCCCCATCTAAGTGAAAGAAGAAGTAGGGTTCTGATGGGTGTTTGGGCTGTTTTGATCAGCTGGGATTGTGAATATGCTGTATTTATTTTTTAAAAGACCAAAGAAATACAAAAATTGTCCCCGAGTTGTCTTTATAGTCTGATAACTTGTCAGGAGGCTTCAGTTGTCCCTTTCTGTCAAAAATGCCTCACACATGCGGTTGACAGGGGACCTTCATCTCTTCCCGTCCAACTGGCGACAATGATCTGTTACTTCTACACAGAATTGCTGTAACTTTCCATGCTTTAGGGTTGTGATATTAAGGTTTCATCAGGTTCTTAGCCCCTTAATATCAGTAGTAGTGATAAAACACTATCTGGCTGCTTTTTAGGCTAGTAAGTTGAGAATAATCAGTTTTCAGCAGCTCTATATTTAAAGTAGGCTTCCTCGGAGTGCCTTCTGTTCACTAACCACAACTTCCCTCAAAAGTTACATGCCACAGGAAGGATGAAACTGCTAAGTCTAGCTTAATAGAGGGAGGAACACAGCTCTGCTTTTGCATGGTATAAGACAATGTATAGTTTTCTGGAGGCGAGAGGATAACCACAAATGTTTTTGCCTTCAGAACAGGTGCAAAACTTGGTTTTTTTAGTTTAGTCCTTTGCACAACATCTGTCACAACTGAGGAAAAGAGGAAGAGGAGAAACGCATATTTTTGCAGTGAGGAAAAATGAATGCAGCTTTGTGGAAAGAGATATTTGCCATGCCTTGACCTTTCTTTATTTTAGGTGGATACTAATGACAGCATTTTGATAAAGGCTTAAATAGAGGACAAGAAGATTTTAAAGTTATATAAGATTTTAAAGTTATATCTAGAAGATTTTAAAGTTATATAACTTGCTAGTTTTACTGCAAGGCCATTGAGTTTCATGTTACTTTCTTGTCTAACTTAAAGCTTGGACCAACTTGCTGGTTGTAGAACAACGTAGATTGAAAGGAGCCACTGGAGATTGTGTTGCTCAACCCTGGCAGAGACAATTTAATCAGGGCTGTGTCCAGTCAAGTTTTGAGTATCTCTAAGGATAGACGTTTCCCAGGCTTTCTGTGCAACTTTCCCAATGTCTGACTAGCCTCATGATGAAAAAATGCTTTCTAATGTTTAGTTGTTCCTTACTGCAACAACCTAGGGTGTTGCCATCTATTCTGTACCCCTCCCTGTTAGGCAGTTGAAGACAATGATAACATCTCCTCTCAGTCTTCCCTCTCCACACTGAACCATCCCCCCTCCTTCAGCCTCTCCTCCTGTAGCATGTGCTGCAAGCCCCTTCAGCATTTTTGGTGGCTGTCTGCTGGATTTGTTCCAGTGTGTCAGTATCTTTCTTGTACTGGGAAGCCCAAACCCAGTACAGAATTCCAGGTATGATCTCACAAGTACTGAATGGAGGGGAAAGATTGCTTCTCTGGATATTCTTTTGGACACGGTCCCATACATGTTTGGCTGTGGTCACACTTTTGACTTCTCTTTAATTCGTCCCAGGCCTTTTTTGCCAATCTGCTTTCTAACCAGGTCATGCCCAGCCTGCACTGGGGTTATTCAAGCTCGGGATACAGGGGTTTGCATTTGACTTGCTGAACTTCATGAATTTGATGTGACTCCATTTTTCCAGCCCACTGAGATCCTGTTCTTCCTTATTTAATGTGTCAGAGCAAGGCTATCCAAATTTGGCAGTCACGGGGTAAGATCCTCATTTAGAGAACCTATGTGCTACTGAATGTGGTAGGAAAAGTAGATCCATATGCTGTTGATCTCCTTGTGTGTAGAGACACCCTGTTCTCTTCTGCTGTCCAGCTCAAACACAGTTGGATTCCCATGCTTTATTTACACTTGCCTTCTTTCCTTCCTTTCTAATTGAAATGAAGTGCTGCACAGCTTTTTGATGATTGTTCACAGGAGAAGAGACGAGATGACTCAAAGGAAGGGGATTTGATGCATGTCTGTAAAATCACAAGTAATGTGGACAGGGTAAATAAGGAGTTGCTGTGTTCACTCATTTCTGGTACAAGAAGCAGGGGACTTCAAATGAAACCAACAGGTGTCACAAGTGAATGAAAATGGCTCCTCCGGACACCATGGGTAGTTATTCTGTGGAACTTTGTGCTGAAAAATGCTGCAGTCACAGACATTCAAAAAGGGAGCAGACAGGCTGATGGAAGAAAAAATTGATTGACAACTGTCATATGCAAAGATGAGACATCAGCCTCAGGAAGTCAGAAGTTAGACACTGCAGGAAGCCAAGGGAGTATTCTGAGGGGGAAAAAATTGAGGAAATATGTCAGAGCTTTTACTACACAAACAGTAATTCCTGTTTTATTTCAGAAAAGGGTTGCAGCTTGGCAGAGTTTTTTGTATTTATTCTGTACTATACCCTTAGTCTACACGCTACAGCTTAGGCAAGACTGTATTAGGAAATACTGCACTCAGATGAATCTGCTGTTTTTCGAGTGATTCTTGGTGTCTGTTAATCTTATCTGTTTTGAGCCCGAACAGTGAGATACTGCTGGATAAAAACCTTAGTTTGTCTTCCGTTGCTCCTGTGCTCTGTGCCAGAGACGTGGAGGTAGAAAAGACAGAGTATGTCACTGCTTTCTAGTTCCTTCAAAACTGGCCATATAAGGCAAAGCTTTTCTTCTCTTTCTCTTCAGTTGTACATTAGTTATTTTTCTTATGTTACAGGCTGTCTCATCACTTTCTTGAAGTCTGTTCATTCCTTGCTTCCCTAAAAGCTTTTGAATTTCAGAACTGTATTAGTATTAAATGGAACATTATTTAAAAGAACCCAAAACCTTCTTTTGTTTTGGGGTTTTTTTTAAATGTTGAGCTTGCTGATTTAAGAGGAGTCATTGACCACCTCCAGGAATCGTGTTATTTGTGGTAGCGTGTTTACCACTTCAGACAGTTGCTCTTACTGTCTTTTGCTAGGAGATGACCATGTTGCTGACAGGTTCCTTGTCTACATAGATTTCAGGGCCACAGGCAAAAGAATCAGGCAGCAATGCCTTTGGGAGTACCTGTCCTCTTCTGCCGAGTCTGTAAGCCATAGGAAATGACTGAAAAGGACTTCACACTTTCAGTTAGTCTTCAATATCTTCAAGCCCAAGGCAGCTGAGGGTACTTGCAGTATTAGTCCCTAATTTTGTGTTCTCAGCGAAGGAAAAGGTGAAGGCACTAAATATTCTTCTGGTGAAAATGTGTGTTTTGGCATTTTTCACATGATGCACCTTCTCTTGGTCATGTTTTTGACAACAGGTGTCTATCCAACCTTCTTTTGGGGACTTAGACCATTTTGCCATCATCATAATTTTTATTTCTGTGTGCTCTGTCACATTCCGTACCAGATAAGATTTGACAGAGATGTCAGCAGTGGACACATAGTGTCAGCAGTAGGACCCCATGTAGTAGGCCCACACTCCAAAGTGTAGAGATAAAAGATACTCTATCATTTTGTGATGAACATGGGCTTCAAGATCTGGACTGGGTTTCACTCTCCAGAGACCAAGTTTCTCCAAAAAACTTCAGTCAGATCCTCACAATAAGCAAACCATTTGAACCTACTGCTACTTGTCGCTGCTTTGTTTCTATGTGAGAAGCGTGAGTGAGCCCCAGATCTCTGTGACGATTTGCCAGCCTTTTACATGGAAGGGGGCGCATCTTAGAATGTGTCAGAAGCTTTTCCCAAAACAAAAGCTCATTTTCTCTTGCGAAGCTCATACTGCTTTAGCCACATGTGTTGGAGATAGGCTGAGGACTGAAAAGGACTTCAGAGCATGGAAAGAAAAAATCAGTAAAGACATAAATGCCTGAGTCTTCCTCCTGAAAGACTCTGTAACTGCATTGTAACAAGGGCTTACCTAACTGCAGATAACGCCCCCCATCCATATCCCCTTTCCCTGTCAATCATGTTACCCTACCAATCACCAATCCAGGTATCCCCTTTCCAGAACCTTTCCTTTCCCGCCCTATATATAAACCTACCATTTTGTAATAAGGCTGGATCAACTTTGACCCTTGAAGTGCATACTGTGTCTGTGTCTCATTCCTTTGGGGCATAGCCGTGGCAAACTGCAACTTGGGGAGCAAGAACCCACTGGTCTCGGATTTATCCCTTGCCCATAACCTGGCACACATGTTGCATGGCATGGCATGCTCATGTCTTTTGAGACAACACATCTGTTGTATACTCAGTGTTGGAGAAGGAAAGAGATACCAGGTATGGCTTTTCCCGCTTTATTCATGCTGGCATACAGGAGAGTCCTGAGGGTGTGTCCCTGTGGGTAACTGCTGTCATGAAAATACTCCAACAAACAGTACTGGGGGAAGAGCACTGGCTGGATAAATGGATAAGGGCATTGTGAAGGAAACCATTCATTTGAGAACAGTGGTAAGTTTTCACTATTACTGTTCTCCCTTGGTCCCGTGCAGCAGGTTGTTGCCATCTCTCTGGTGATGTCTGCCAGCCCCACAGCACAGCTGGAAGAAGAAACAGGTCACATGCTCTCTAAATGTTTGACTTCAGCACAGTGTCCCAGGCCCACTGAAACCCCCACTGCTGCTTTTGGCAGATTCAGACAAGCACACAGAAAAGAGTCTCCTCATCAATACAAGTGTGCTGGAGCTGTCAGGGTGTGCTGAGAAGTAAGTGAGGGGAAGCAGAGTCATTAGCACAGGCATCAGCTGCCACAGTTGTCTGTGTGTCTGTGCCTTTAGGACTTTCATCAGGAAACTGAGTTTATCTTAGCTTTAAAAGGTTTTTATTTTATTGGTTTCTTCTACATTTGAGAAATATTAAAATAAGGAGAAAAAAATAGCTTTTCTCAAACCCATATCTAACTGGACCCTGGCTCCAAGGTTAATTAGAACAAAAGCAGTATTTTGATGTTTTCTGTTTGAGAATGTTGCTGTGCTTTAGAAACAAATAGTTTTCAATTGTTTAGAAACAATTGAAAATAACGGAATTGCTTATCTGAGAAAGTGAAGATAAAGGTTTTTCAATACAGATCTTCACTTTGTTTCCACTTAGAGTGTGGTTACCTGCAGTATGTCGTGTTTTAATACATATTTGTTATATTTTACAGACAAATATAAAAAAGACGTCTTGTCTTTAAGGCTTTATGATCACAGTTAGATGAAATGCATACTACTAAACAAAAAAACCCAGACAGTAGAAGAAAAAAATGAGCTTGTACTGGTGTAATGGTAATAATACGTATATTTTATTTCTACAGTTTCTGGGTATTCCTGAGTGGTCTGTCTGTGGTTTTATTAGGTTATCATTTCCTTACTCCAATAGGAACAAATTCTTAAATAATATTTTAGAATAGTTTATTAAAAAAGCTGACAAGAACAGACCTGCTTATAGCACACAGAATTAAGGAGAACTTCTGTTAAAAATTATTTTTCTTACTCCATTTTCTTGAAGCTACATAGTGTCTCTTGTAAATAGAAGCTCAATTTTGGCAGTCTGAGTGGTATGAAATATGGGGGGGGGTATGTTTTCTTTGCCATAAGAAAGTAATTGTTAATTGAACGTTTCCATACTGATGTTCAGATATGCCCCTTCCATGTTTGCAAGTAGAGGGAGGTCAACACATAGGAAGGAAGGAATTGCAAAGATGACAAATGTAACTATGTTTATTTGACTCAACCTCAATGCCAGACAGATGCAGCTGCAATAAATAACATCTATTCTGACATGTGGCATAGCTTTTATTTATAATTGTCATGTAGTCTTTAATTTTCCTTTTCCACCACATCCTCCTGGTGCAGTTAGCAAGTTGTGTTGGCAAGTGAGGGCATATTAATAAGACAGAACAGTAAAGAAAAGATAGAGGGGCCAGAAATACAGTAGGGAAGGAAACTGACATGTGGCGGAAGGGCACGACAGCAGGAACCTGGGGCTTGCATCCTGGATTCTCCACTGGTATTGAGCTGATTCCAGCAGGATGCGTTTAAGTCATTTGGTCTCTTTCCTGGCCCAATTTCGGTGTGCCCAAATAGATCCCAGATATGCTCTATGAAGGCGTGATGGGAAAACTTGTTCTTTGCCAGCAAATCCTGCTCTTCTCATTTGTTGATCTCTCAGGTAAACAGCACTTAAAGAGAGGTAGCCATCTCACACCATCAGAATTAACCCATTAATTTACTTTTTGCTGGCCCCAACAGTGAACATTTATTCAGATCTCTAAAACATTTGTCTTGTGTCCGTGATTGACTTGAGCAGAAGTTCTGAAGAACTCTGTATCACTGTTCTTTTAACTGAAATGGTACAGTTTTCATATTACAGCTTCAATTTGTGTTTATAAATAATTTATATACAATGGAGTAGAGACTCTTTACAATACACACTAGAAAGAAAAGTTCTCCTTTAGGATAAGGAGTAAAGACATAATACACCTTGTGAAGAGGAGTGATTTAACATTGGAGATGTTAAGTGTTGGGGAGAACCAAACAGTTCATTAACTTTTCATGTGTAATATTTGACAATATACATAAATTGTCCAATAACACATTTGTGTTCCAAATACTATAAAAGCAGTTCAGTTTCACCTCCAAAGGGCTATAAACTTAAGCATTTGTGATATCAAACGTGCGCAGAAGTTGTTCATTTCATCTGAAAATTTGATTTCCCTTGCTTGTGTGACTGGGTTAATGAAACCATTGCTATAATTGGAGCTCAGCTACAGGTCTTGAAATTTTCAGATGTTTTTGTTGTAGTTGGTCTGAACTATAAGCTGTTTGTGTTTAATCCTAATTGTGTATCAAGACTTTGCTTAACATCCAGGCATATGTATGTGCAGCTTGGAATTTGAACATTCACAATGGTGCATATTTCCTGAAAAAAAAATAAAAGATCAGTCAAAAGGATACAGCAAGGGGATTATAATGCTGAGTTTTCCTGCTGTCCTGTGACAATTCTTCTTCAGTCCAACATCACTCCTTGATTTCCTGACATCCTGAGAAACAGAATTTTACTAGAGCTTCTGTACGGGGAGCGCTAAGAGTTTTTGCTGTGGACCCTGGATTTTTAATCTTTCTCAACTGTGATGTACTGCAGACTTTATTTTTCAGGTAGCTTTCCATTGGAAGATTTAGCAAGTACCGTCATTTGCGTTTCTCCCACGTCACGTGAGCTTTCTTCGTGATGTGACCTGGCAGCACTTGAAATTGATACACTCACTTGTCGTCTCAGTATTTTCAGTACAGTTCTCTTGTATCCTTTGCATGCAAAGAAGTAGATGAAAGGATCTAGGCAGCAGTTAAAATTCATCAGAAATACAGTATAATGGAGTGACTTCTGGAAAATTTTCTTTTCTGTGCACAAGGGTTCGTTCTGAAGTTTCTTGATCATGTGTTGTATGATTGCAACGTGATAAGGGGTAAAGCAGATGACGAACACTATAATTACAAATACAATTGTATTGATGGCTTTTTTGTTTATCCCTGATTTTTCAGTCAGTGGGTTTTCCTTGGCCGTTTGAAAAAGTTTGCAGCTAATTTGAGAGTAACAAAATAGTATAATCCCCAGGGGAATAAGGTACCCTATTAAACAGGCAGCAAGAAGTATAAATGGTAGATGTTCTATTTTTTCAAAGTTTGGATATTCCATACACGTAGTCCTTTCTTTTTCTTCCTGTGACATGGATTGTATAAGTAATGGGAAAGTTTGACTAAATACAAGAAACCAGATAAAGACACAAATGCCCTTGGCGTATTTAATCCTTCTGATCTTGTATCGGAAGGGATGGACAACAGCAAAAAACCTGTCAATGCTCAAACATGTCATGAAGTTTACACCTGCATAGGTGTTGATGTAGAACAAGAGAGCCGTTACTCGACATAAGGCTTCTCCAAATGGCCAGTGGAATCCCAGGGCATAGTAGGCTATCCTTGTTGGCAAGGCGATGCAGAACAGGAGATCGGAGAAGACGAGGTTTGTTGAATACAGAGTAGTGGAGTTGATCTTCTTTCTGTTCTTAAAAATGACGGTGAGGGCAATGGTGTTTCCAAGCACCCCAAGAATTAAGATGGAGCTGTAGAAGACAGACAGAAGTATCCGTGCTGTATCTTTGTGCTCGTATAGGTCGCAGGTGGAACTGTTGCTCTCGGAGGCTGTGAAAGTGTCCATTTCTGTAACCCCTGTTGTTGCAGGAAGCTCAGTAGACCTAACATGAAAAAAAACCCAAAACAAAACAACAAAAGGGAACATTTTGTAATAAATGTAGATAAACTTCTTTTGCATAACAACGACCAACCTCTGTTGCAAAAAACAAGACTGAAAAACTGAAATGAAACTTCATTGCTGTGAAATACTTTTCCAGCCTCCTTTTAAAAACAAACAAAAAGATGTCTGTTTTTGGCTATTCTGTTTTGATCCCAATACCTTCTCTGATGAAAAAAATCAGATGGGGCAGTGTAATAAACCAGGGATGTAATTTATTTGGAAAGTGAAGTTTTTAGGTGGTCAGGAGGTGGGAGACCGTTTAAAGCAATCTGAGGGGAAAAAGGAGTCTGAAGAAACCACATGATAAAGGATCATATGAAATCCCCAAGGGTCAAACAAACAGACAAAATCCTTTAAATGTGTTTCAATTAATTTTTAGGGAGTTTTTGTTTCCAGCAACTCGCATTCTGATGGTTTAACTTGTTTAGAGAAAAAACTCATTCTTTTAGCATTCTTATCATACTGGCATTATAATACAATTGTAGAATCATTTAGGATGGAAAAGACCTTTAAGATTATAGATTCCTACCATAATAATTCAGCTTGTTTAATAGTAGTTTTAAGAATTGACTTTTGGGATCTAATTTAAATATTGTTACATATGTAAATTCTTAAGACTACTACTTTAATCACACTTTAGTGAAGCTGCAGAAGAGAGATAACCCAGCTAGAATATTTTACTCATTGACAATTGAGTAGATTTTAGAAATCGTTTCATCTCTACAGTCAGAAGTAGCATGGGAGAGCTGCAAAGTGGCAGTGATTTGTGGGAATTAGAAATACTAAAAAATAATCCAGCAGAATTTCAGAAATGGAAAGAACCTTATCCAGTTGACATTGATTTCAGTGCAAACATTTCTTTGTTACCTGGCAGTTGTATAGTGTAAGCATAAATGTCAGAAAGGATGGGACATGGGATGTTACTCCTCAAGCAGCTGTTCTACGCAAGTGTGCCTCTTAGGGGCACCATTTATGGATTAAATAAGCAGTCAAAACAAGATTGCTTCTGCTTTAACACGGAATACTATCTGGAGATGACAGCTGTTGCTGGAATTTTAAGTCTGTCTGGTACCTTTAATTAAAATCTAGGTGATTTCTGAGGATCTGTCTTTCAACAGACAGTATCTACAAACTACTGTAGCCTGTTGCACCTTAAAAAAGTCTTGCTCGAAAATACTTCTCAGTTTTAAGGGGTTTAAGCTACACATTTTAGAAAGTATTCCTTATCTTTTTATTGACTTGTGAAAACATTAAAAGATTAGTATCTTCTTTCATGTTTTGAGGAGATGGTCCTACTTATTTCAGGTTGTTCACAGTTAATGTACCTGCATCACATAGTGTATTATAAGTTTGTCTGATCAGGCTTCCAGCAGGGTTATCAGGGGTGTGTAAGGTTCTCTGTAAACAGTAAACCTGTGGATAGTGGGTGATGTGTATTAAAATATGTAAATGAGTTAAATTACCCATTTAAGGAAGTAGTTTAACATCCAGGTAGTACATTAAGTCTGTGTCTGCTGTGTTCCACAGACAGGAGGGAGGACAGGTGAGCGATTACTGACTGATAGATATCCAGCGTTCTGATTCTTAGATATACCTGAAGTACGAAGTATGCACTGTCTGTCAAGAGGTGGGAATTCAGGGTTGGAAGTCAAATCTGAAGTGGGATTTTTGTGGTTTGAATAAGGGAATTAAATGGTAACTACAACTGTAGTGCAGATTTAAGAATGTCTGTAATTTTATGTTGGTTAATTCTGCATTGTTCTCAGTATGTTGGTGTTTGATGATTGATTAATGCAGTAGTTATTACCCTCAGGATTGTTCTGATATGCTGTCCTCTTATTTTGTCGTTTCCCTTGTAGAAGTGTGTCAAATGGTTCTTGTTTTACCTAAGTGTAACAGGCTGCTTTTGGCCTAAATTGGCATGGGTTTGTGTAGGCACCTGGATGGATCAGTGAGGTATTATATTTTGTTTGTCATATTTAAATGCTTCTGATTAGTTGTTCACACTCACAGCATCACATCTATCTTCTACTCACCTCTTCCTTGAAATTTAGGTAAAACAATTTCTTCAACATATGTAAGGAAGAATATTCTAAGATTTGTGATAAACAGTTTGATTGCAGTAATTAACTACAGCACATTAACTGCATAATTTTATTTTCTCTGTAAAGTTGTAATAGTTTTAGTTCATAAACAGTGTGCCTAATTGTCACATCCATCCATATGTCTTTCTATGAACATATGTTCAATTATAGAATATCTATTGTACAAAACCATTTAACTATAGGTTAAGAAAAAATCTGTAATTTCAGTCATATATTTTTTTTTTTGCATCAGGAGTAGAATTTCATAAAATCATAACCTCATTTTGTGCTATTAAGTTAGATCTTTAATGTAATAAATTAGTCTAGAACTTGTTGCTCAAAATAGGATATTCATCCTCACATACAACTGTGGCTGTATTGAGAAGGAGTCCTAGCTGAGAGAGTGTTTGTGTCTATCCAAGGTGCTAGCATGGATATACATGAGGAGCAGTTCCATGAGAGGACCAACTGGCCACAAACAGATGAGAAAAAAGCTGGAGGACCAAGGCAGCATACATGTCAGCTGAGCTGTGCTCCTTGACAGGCCCTTCTACCTGCTGTGGGAGTCAGCCCTGGGTGCAGAAAGTATTCTTTTTGATCCCCTGTGATCCCCAAAATGTTTTGACTTTTAATGTAGGGAGCATAATTTTGAAATACTCTAGTTGAGTATTAGTATTTTCTCTACCTGTAGGTGTGTATGGGCGTTTTTGAGCAGTCACCATGGTGTCTAGGTGCTGAATTATTACCTGAATATATTTTTTTTAAAAAAATGAAAATAAAAAGAGATATATACTATATCTGGTTTGTGGTATAAAGTTGCTACCATCTAACATCTTAATGTGCATGATGTGAGCAGTAGTAACTTCTTTGTACTTCTGTGAACTCTTGTTGTTGGATGAATTCCATTCACATCAGCAGGTATTTCACCTTTTCTTGTCAATCTTGAATGAAGCTCTATTTAAAAAAATAATTTCTTCCTGAAAGGTGTCTAAACTATTAAGTAAGATATTTTTTTTTAAATCCTATTCCTTGTGTCAGGTTGCTCTTTATTTCTTGGTAGCACTCCTAAGTGATCAGCTTATTATACATACAACATATGACATCCTCCATAGAATGTATCTGAAAAAAGAACATTTTGAATACTTTTTGTGCACTTTGCATTCTTGGAGAAAAAATGGAGACTGTTACCTCCTTACTACTGCAAACCTCAGACTAGCTGGACTTAATTCTTGCTGATTTTAATGAGCTGTGTGCCTGAATGCCTTATGAGAACATGGCCATTTACTGTCCCAAATCCAGATGCACCATTACTTACATCTTCTAGAATCATTACCGATATTTTTGCTCTTCTAGGTTGTTGGACTAAATACCCCTCCAGTGGCTTTCTGGGTTTATTAATGATATTACTTTGAAGTATATACTTGGAAAAAAACTTAATATTAATTTACCTTACTAAATTAATAATTTTAGAAAACAGCGCCACAGGGTTTTTTTGGCTTAGAGTTGCATGCAAAATTTTAAGGTATAAAGTACTCAAAATTCCTGTCTTTATATAGTATTGTAAAGAAGGTTGTTCAGGTTTTTACATTTTCTGAGTCTGTAGACACTCAATGACACAGACCACTTACTTCCTTAATGTGATCTGTATAATCTAGGTTATGTTTTTATTTTAATTATTTGTGTATGGATTACAGTAACTTTTCATTCAAAGCACATTTTCTAAAATACGGTTTGGTCTTGATTTGGAGAACTTAAAGGAAAGTGAATTAACCGTTTGTTACTCTAGTCCTTTGTCAGTCAAACTCCCTATTAAAAAAATGTATGTGTCTCTTCCTTAAATTCCTCTAAAATTAATTTGCTGTTGCTGTTTTGTCGAGTCTTTTTACCTTTACACAATCTAATGGTTTGGGCAATTAAAGGTGAATATTCTGAAATATTTCACCACAAGGCAAAATAGTCCTGTGATGACCATTCTAACCCCAGCTTTGTCCCACATAAGGACAAGGGGTTCCAGATGGCTCTTGGTATTGGTGTACCTGGAAGCATCCTCACCAGTATGTCCCTGCTTTTTGTATTCAGTTGTTTATGTATCCAAGGTATGTGTAGCATTGCACTGGGAGCTTGTGAAGTTTAGTTGTCTGTGATCCAGGAGTATTTCTCTCACTCTAGGATGTCTCTAGTCTCTGTAGGATATCTCTGGTCTAAGGGCATGGTCATTGCTCTCTGCCTCTACCCAGGAAGACCTTATGCCTGGGAGAGTTTAAAAGTAATTTTAAGACTATGCCCAGGCTTGCAAACAGTGCAGATTGTTCTTTATTCTTGTTTCATTTGCCATTTTCAAGTCTTAGCATTGTGTTTGCTTTCTGACCACCGAATTTCTTTAGCCAATTACCTTATGGGATTTGTTAGCTAGGCAGCTGCTCGTCTATCCTATGTGCTTCCTTGATATTTCTCAGCAATAGTATCCACCTGGGAAAAAAAAAATCACAGTACCATGGCAAGCTGCTTACCAAATCTAGCATGTCTGAAATCTGTGCAGGTGCCTTTCTAAAGCAATTTTGTAATCTCATCAAAGAAGCAAAAAAGGCTGTTTTAGGAGATTGGTGTTCTGTGGGAACATTTGATTGGCATTAGTCATTTATTTAATGTTTACATGTGTTTTACCTTTAATCCCCACAGCAAAAGGTGTTTGATAAACTGAATGGTGGTTCTGGTCTGGAAGTACTACATAATCCAAAGCCCTGGATCATAGACATGTTCGTGTTTGATGAGCTTTACATGTAGTATCATAATGTTACATACATTTAACTGTTAAGAAGGATAGACTTAAGCTATGAGCCAGCAATTGCAGTATTACAACCTTAGATTACATGGCTTTGGATTGTGTTCAAGCAGCGGTACAAAACTCTCTCTGTGTGCTAAAAGAAAGATGTTCTTATCTCTTGCTTTTGCTGCAGGAGCACTGTGTCTTTTCAGCAGAACAGGGAACATGTAGAAGGCTTTTACTGTGCATTGTAGTCTGATGTGTGATTTCTCTGTCTCTTTTCATAATTTTCATTCATTGGAGATGAATCCCTGGTCCATCTGTCCAGTAGCTAATTTAAGAGGGATACTAATTAAATTCTTGGAAAGGCACGGCAGTTCATTAGGAAGATCTCTCATGGCTCTGTACGTAGTATGGTTTAGTCACTACGAGAGGAACAATATTTCTTTAACAAACAGTATTGGGGGATAATGTTGTTTATCTATGCATAAAGAGTATAAATTATTTAAAAGGAATGGTCAGGAAAGAGATTTCTCTTCCCCTGCAATGCCTGGTCTAAAGATTTACTGAGCTTACTGTCCTCTGTAGCTATTAGGTGCATAAGTCTTACAGAGTGTTGAAACAGTAGAAGGTGGGAAATATGTAGTCTTGTGGTTATGTAGGTTTAATTTTTTCTTAATGTCAAAATTAATTGTTTTCTGTTGACCAGTCATATTTACTGTTTGGATTTCTAATTTACCGTATGAGTGATCTTTTATTGTTGAGTGTTTTCTGTGTTAGAGAAAAAGGCTTGATTCAACTAAATTATGTATGTAAAAAGGTGTGCATGCTCAGTTGCATAGTAGAATGCTTTGCTAATATAGAAAGGACATATATCTGAGGTACGTACATCAGGGGGTTTGGACTGGCAGCTTGGGAACTGCATGTGGTTTAATAAAAGCCGAGGCAAGAGACAGGCTTCCTGTTTCTTTCTAACACTTTTACACTCATATGCTTCTAGTACATTATGTTAATTTACCTTTTTTCAAAAGCTGTTGAGTTTTCAAAAGCTCTAAATGCCAATGAGTAGGCCTGGTGACCTGAAGACTCAGTCCTCAACTTGTAACCCACAGATAATTTTGGTGAGAGAGTTTCCAGGCTAGTACTTTTATTATTCTTTGGTTAGACCCAAATTTGTTGGCATAGTAAAGTCAAATTTGTAAGCCACATATCAGAGAATCCCAATTATCTTAACAATGGCTATGAAGAATTATTATATTCTTTAAGAGCTTAATAAAATAGGCAGATACTCAACACTCTGGGATCTACCTGGTCCTGCTTTTGTCTGTTACAATAGATTTTGCGAAGTTGTATGACAGTTACATTTGGTGCTCAAAAATAATAGAAGCTACAGTAAGCAAGATGGAAATAAAGAAGTTGAGTTGAAATGCTGCATAACTAGTTAAAGTGCAAGTCATTTGAAGTGTACATCTTGCTTCTATCTGTTGGATCTCCCTTAGGTGTAATCTGTCCTATGAGAAGTGTGAGAACTATCTAACATAAATCATCTCTGCCACATGTTAATGTGAAGACCTGTGCTGATGCTAAAATTATTAACTTCCCTTAAGTAAGTTTATACTTACTTAAGCACACTAAATGTGAAAAGGAGAGAGCCTAAAAATATAGCAAATAAACCAAAGTGTGAGCCACTGACAATTATATTCTTGCAAGCAGAAGAAAAAAGGAGTTAAATGAGAATTTGTATTTTAGTACTAGAAAATATGAGCACCTTTTAAATCTGAGTGATATGAAACCTGTACAGGTACAGTCTTTAATTCTAGGGTTTACGGCTTCTGAACTGTAGCTTAAGTTTATTATTCTTTATATGTATACATTCTCCTCAATCTTTAGAACAGAAAGGGATGAGATTTGAGCTCTTAAAGACTAACTGGGAGGATTCAATTCCCTTGTCTCTTCAGGAGCAGTCATGAAAATGTTAGACAGATGTGTTGTATTCCGTGCCCGAATGCATGTACACTGTCTTATTTTTTAAGATAAATTATAGTTGAGTTATTGTCTGTTGAACAGTGTGTCTTGTTTTGCCAGCCTAGTAGAAAAAATATTGATCCTTTTTAATTGGGAAAGTGAATAAAATCTTATCACTTGTAATATTTCTTCAGCTTTGTGGCACAAAAATCACTAATAAGGAGATAGATGTTTGGTGATTGCAATGCAGGGAAAGAATGACTTTTAAAAACTGTAAAAGAAATGCATGCCAGAAGTTAAAAGAGGAATTAACTCATAAAACTTTGAATTCTTAAAATATGCCATTTCAATACTTAGACATGAGAAGAGTGACTGAGGAGTTTCTGAGCTGGTAATAAAGGCTGTTTTCATAGACAAGGAGTGCCTGTGATAAGAGCAGGCTTAAACATTCAGGACTATAGTACTGGTTTGTTTTAAGGCTCTGTCTTAATATTAGAAGAGTTCTGTGAGGTTCAGTGAATGACTTAGGAGTTGCGATGCTTTTCTTACTACTTGTACAATAGTTATTTCTGCATTAGTTTAATTTAAATTAGTGTTGCCAAAAAATTGTCGAAGTTGATGCAGTATCAAATGTTTCCCTTTGATTGTCAGAAGGCTGTATTCTAAGAAAGGACTTGAAATAACTTGTTGATGCTGTGGATCAACAGATCCTTTAAATGGAAATTAACTGGCAGCAGATTAATATGGGAACATAAAATATCAGAGAATTTCTACCATGAGCCTTTCCCTTACAAATATCATTTATACCTCCTACCAGTATAGTGCAAAAACCCAAATAATATTTCTGGAATTGTTTGCTGTTGCTCAGTGAAAAAAAAACAAATTAAAAAAAGTTAATTCTTTACTTACATCTCTGTAGCTTCTTGGATCTTCTGAGGAGTTAAAGGCATTAACAGGATGGCTTGACTGCGAAAGTTTACCCTTGCACATTGTTCTCAAGAGTGATTACGTGAGTCTCTCTTGTGGGAGGGGTAGGTTTTTTTCAAGTGCTTAAAAAAACCCCTGTTTGTGTGCTGGTCTTGATTTGCTGCCGACTTTTTTATGGGATGTGAAAGCATCTATTTTTGATCCTTTTACAATTAGTCTGTTCAAAGAGAGTAATTAGAAACAACACTTCCTCCTCCCCCCTGAAGTTACACGTTACTGACTTTCATAGAAGGGACTTTACCCAGGGGTTTACTCGAGTTGGTTGTTTAATTGCTGACCAACTAAAATACTTCTGATGTGTGAAAAACTTTGTTTATATGCATCTGCGTTAAAAAATAATTTAAACTCAGTTTGATCAGCACATGCTTTAAAACTGCTTCTTACCGATCAGATATGATGCAGCACAAGGAAACCTCAAAAGTGAGACATACCGAGATGGTGCATTAAAGCAGACATCTCAAATGCCCATGTACATTCCCAGCACCGTTTTGGTATCATAATGATGAGGATTTACAGAAATACCCTTTGAAAATATATGAGGGAGTTGAAGAACTCTGGTGGTTTGAGAGGTTAATGAGGTTATGTGCCTTTGTAAGCTGTTTATTGCATTTTAAGCAGGAATAATAATAATAATAGATACACATTAGGTAAATACATGAAAGATACAAAACTTCTTAAACACAAATCTGATTCCCCTAAAATAATATTGATAAGAAAGAGTGGCTAGGGAGTAGAAAAGGAGTGGGATGTCAAATTGTGAGGTAACCCGTTGTTACCTGAAATAACCTTGTGTTTCTGGGTGAAGAGCATTGATCTAAGAGTTAAATTATGTGTTTGTTAAGAGGGTTCTGGAGATCAGAGATAGATGGAAAATCCTGTCCTTTACTGTTTGAGGCAGTGGTTGAGAGTTACTTGGGATTTTCCCCAAAAACTGATACTGATCGTTCATGACTACGAAGGATAATTTATCTTTAAAATGACCTCATTTAGTGGCCTGATTTTTAAAGAACCAACAAGTTGGCATGATGAGGCTATTTTTGGTGGGTCCAACCCATGCAGAGGGTGGGAGGCCTCTGGAAATATTAGGGCTGTGTTCACAGCACAAGATTGGCTGACATTGTAGTGGTGGAGGTGTGCAGAGATATGATCTCAACTAACATGTCCATCTCATCAGAAAGCATAAATGCAGATCTAAGAACAAAGTTAAACTTTACTAAATGCACTTTGTCTTATGGGAAATGTTTTTACTGTAGCAGAACATAGAGCCTTCAGAGCTACTTTTGTGCCTACTTGGAGCTTTTGGTTGGTACTATACGCTGATTTTTCTTGTGTTGAACTCCCAGTGCACACATGGCTTGATTCCCCTTAGATGCCAGGGAGCTGAAGGGCTCAATGTAGAGCTTTCAGCTCCTCAGTCTTTATAGAACATTCATCTTCTAACACCAGATTCAGAAAGTCTATGGGAGAATTTACGAGTCATCTTATGGATTTTTTCCTTTCTTGTTTTTGAATAATTTTTTTGATGATTCAGTTTCTTCACAGAGTAGAATCTCTTTAAATGAAGTAATGAACATTAAGGACTGTTTAAAGGGAAATTGCGCAGGGAACTTGCTTCACATGTACGCAGAATAATACCACAGCGTGGTTCCCTGTCCAGCACCAAAAATATGCTATAGAAATGGGAAATTTCAAGATACACAGTCATGTAGTAGTCTTTGCTCAAGGGCTAACATTAGTACCACAGGTTCTTATTAAAGGAAATGTTTTATTTCAAAATAGTGTTACCATTATAAAATAATACCAATGTTTCCTGCTCTGATCTGATAAAATATCGCTTTCCTTTGATTAAGATACAGTAGTAGATTGTACCCTTTGAGTCATACTGGTGTATTAGCTACCAATCCAGCCTAGCATGTTGTGATGTTAATTGCTTGAGCTAAATGGTACAGGTTGCTTTCTTTCAGTCACTGTTTATCCTTCTAGGTGTTTGGTTTCTGTTCTTATGCAGCTGCTGTTTCTCCAATATCTGTTTGACTGTCCCAGGATTTGAACATTTGAACATGTGTAGTGTCTTAGAAAGTATGATATATATTTGGTTTTACCATATATGAGCAAACACTTACTGTTTTGCTTTTGGCATGAGGGCGAGTAACATGGAACTGAGCAGTTAATGGAAAATATTGTTGGATAGTCTTGGCATTAAAAACTGAAGCTTTTTTTAGGATAGATGTCTGACTTCTTCTTTCTTGAGGGGCCTGTAAAGTGTTGCTTGCTTGCTTGCTTGCTTGGTCTCATATTTTAATAACTCAAAGTTGCAGTGATTCTGCAGAGATATTCATGGACAGAAGGATCTTTTCCCCTCCAGATGCACAACTTCAAGTTTTGCCTTGGATTTTGATTTTTTTCCTCTGCTTTCTTCTTGCTCTCCTGTGAAATATTGGCAGTTAGATGAGTATTGGGTAATCCTTTACTGGTATTGAGAGGCCTCAGGCAATGGGGTGTCCTGCTCATGTGCGGTGAAAGGGTTGGGTGCAGTAGATGGTTCCTTTGAGTCCTGCGCTCCAGCAGCCAGAGGAACCCAACTATCAAGGGTGGTCACGTTCCACAGAGATACTTAATTTTAAAGAATGTTATTGAGAGTATTTAACGTGTTCGGAATAAAGGCTGGCACCTTAAGTGTAATACAGCAGTGTCTGGACAGACTGTAGGAACGCAGATCACTGAAGTAATTTAGTAACTTGAATTGCAAGTGCACTGTTTACCTGTCTGTGTTATCTGCAGCTGTTTTTATAAGTGATATTTTTAGTCCCCCCAAAAATATGTGGTCATGAATTTGTCAGTTTAATGTTTTTTTTTTAAGAACTTGAATGAAGAAAAACACAGCACCACAGTTAGTAAGTGTAGTGAGTCATTTAGAATAAAATAGCACTTTATTTCTGCAAATTTAATCCCACAGAACTTCCATTGACAACAGCAGGTACTTTTTGCAGAAGTAGCATTTATCTTTCTGACCCTCTATTCTTGCGTTTTAGAACCATTATTTCTCTACTTTGTGCATGTATTTACTAATGTTAAATATTTTATTTTAATCTGCATCTACTAGTCATCCTTTTAGACTTTAAGTAATGTGTTTCTCTTATGAGAAGTCCTTGGCCCTGATTTTTTTGTTCTCTACCAGTAATTTTTACATCACTGAGTTATTTTTTTCAAGGATATTGTTTCTACATGTCATGTGGGTTTTTTTGGTGCAGAACCAATCTGATCACTTTGTATGATGTGGAATGTTCCCATCTGGTCTGCTGTGTTTCTGTTTCACTGCAAATATTGACATTTACCATGGTCTTCAAAATGAGGATACAATTGTTGTAGAGCCTGCTACTACAGTACACCTTTGTGATAGACATGGTATCCATATAGAGTGTTCAAACTCTAAAAATCAGTCTTTCAGATTTTAGAGTTTTCTATTTTCTTAACAAATTTTATTTTGTAACCCACATGACTGAAATTAACTTCCTAAACATGAAGTGGGTATAAACTCAGTTTAGAGTCAGCACGTATTTGTGTGTGTGTCCGTTCTTTGCACACAGACATCTCAGGTTTCTAGTAGAAGTTCATCATGGCACTGGAAAGGGACGTTCATGATTTTCTCATAGTATAAGAACAAAGGGCTGGGATGAAGATTTTTGCAAAGGGAGAGGAAGTAGAGGAGAGAGGATTGAGAGAGATTAGGGGAAAAGGAAAGAGGAAAAGAGAGAAGTGAAGGAAAAGAGAGAATTGAAGTAGTCCCTCAGGGTATTCCACTTGTAGATGCTGAATCTGATATATGCTATCAAATAACTAATTAGCATAACTAAAAGGGTTAAGAACCAGTCCTTTTATTTACAGTATATGGATGGATGTTTGTACCTGTCTAGTGAAATACAGGAACAGAAATTCCTCCAGTGATTATGAGCTTCAGGAACAAGGATTGATTATTCACAGAATAATAGAGTAGCTTAGGTTTGACAGGACCTCTGGCAGACATCTAGTTTGACTCTGGGTTCAAAACATGTCCAACAATAACAGGGTTTTTTTGTGTTCAGGCTGTATCTCTGAGAATGGAGATTCTAGCTCCGGGCAGCCTGGTACAGTACTGGACTGTCATTGCCCCCATCTGGATTTACTCCAGTGTATTAATACCTTTCTTGAAGCATGGCGCCCAAAAGTGGACACAGTGATTCAGGTTCAGGCTCAGAAGTGCTGAGCAATCACTTCTCTTGGCCTGATGAAAACAGGCTGTGCTGACCTGTAGGTGGTTGTCCTTTCTGCCAAGGGTAAATTGCTGATTAACATTCAAAGGATTCTCCAGCTCCTTGTCTGGAAATCTGTTTTTAACCAGTCTATGCCATTGCACAAGGTCATTCCAGCCCAGGTGGAAGACTGCAGTTACTTTTGTTGAACTCCCTAAGATTCCTGTAATCCCATTTCTCCAGCTCAACAAGGAATATCTGAATGTAGTCCTGCTCACCAGAGTATTGACTGCTCCCTCCAATTTGATGACATTCACTATCTTGCTGAGAGTGCACTCTCTCGCGTCATCCATGTTGTTTAATAAAGACTATGAATTGTGTTCATCCTAGTATGGATCCCTGATGGAAGCTCCTAGTAACTGGCTGCCACTTGAAGTGTGCACTGCTGGTCAGAACCCTTTGAGTCCAGCAGTGCAGCCAGGTTCCCTCTAATCTGCTTATACAGTGCATATCTCCCCAGTTTTATTTCAAGGGCACAAGAGGAGACCAAGTCAAAGACCACCCTAAAGTCAGAGTGTACAACATTTGCCATCTTTCCTTCCTTGTCCACAGCACCAGAGTCACTTTTGGTAAATCCGTATGGGATATTAGCAGCCTCCTTGTTCATCATGTGGCTGGCAACAGCTTCTAGGAGATTTGCTCTGTAACTTTCTCAGGGACAGAGGTGAGGGTTGTAGCTACCTAAATCCTCTTCTTTCCCTCCTTGAAGACAGGTGTGGCATTTCCTTTTTTCCAGCTATCAGGAGCCTTCCCTGATCACCATGATATTTCAGTGACGTAGCATTGGCCACCTCCCTCAGAACCCTGAGGTACATCTTACCTGGACCTTTTGGCTCCTCTATGACCAGTTGGGCTCAAGAGCCCCCAAAATGTCTTCCTTTACAGCAGCTGTTGCTCCAGTCCCACAGGAGGCTCAGGGACCTGCAAGGCTTGAAGGCAAAACTAACCAGTGAAAACTGATGCAAAAAGACGTCGAGTGCATTGGCTTTTTTCATGTCCTTTGTCACTGGGTCCCTTTTTTCAGCAGATAGTGAGCCCATGTTTTCTGTAACCATCCTTTTGTTGTCCATTGCTTTGTCAGCCATATTCCAGTATTCCTATGTGGATAACATACCTCTGACAGACCCGCTGTGGATAAACAGCATCCCCATATAGAGATGCTAAAATAAGGTATACGAAATACATTGAAAATTCTCAAGGCAAGAGAGAATATTAATGGAAATTTTCGAAGTACAAAATTATATAAAGAAAGTTGAGGATGAAAGTTTAAAATGAATTGGAATAAATTTTCACATGGTGGATTCACCTGTACAAATGAGTTTCACACAGTATTTTAAAGGGCACTAGTTTTGACATTTTTTAAAAAGATACCTGAAAGGATATTTGTGTAATAAATATTTATATTAGATGTAAACTCAGTCTAGAAAGCAAACACGTCTTTAGGGGCATACCTTTGTCGTGCCTACAAACTTAGTGTTTTAGGAGGAAAGGTCCATCACTAGGTTTCCTCTAGATTCTTTGGTACTGAGCAGTGTCAGACACTGAACTTTGAATTACACAGATCACTACCCTGGACTGGGGTGTTGCTTATTGTGGTCTCTGTTGGCATTGATGGTGAATATTAACATTTGAGGAACCTGTCAGCATGCTCTAATCTCTTTTTAAAATGAACTTTCAGGCTTGGGAAATTCCTGTTTGTACTTTCCCATCTTATGATTGAGTGCATTCTTGCATGTGAAATCTCTGTGTCTGAATCACTGTTTATCACAGGAGCAATTAAACTTAAAAAGCATACCACAGTTTTGGTATTCTCTCAGGTCATTTGGTCAGAGTAGAAAGAAATAATTTAAAATTACTTTTCTAAGAAGAGAAAAGATTTATTCAGTTAGTGTTGTCTACAGTGGAGTAACTTCTGACGAAGAATTGGTTTTGCATGTGGCTCTCTTACAGCCTTTCAGCTCCTACATTTATTTCAAGAATGTGTTGTGTGGGTTTGTAGAGGTATGTTTTGTTTATATAAGAAGGATTATTTGCAAAATTGAACATTTTTCAGTAGTTCCTGAGTTAGCATTCTGTGTACATTCTGGTGCATCTGACTGAGTGTCAAATGGATGGTACTAAAAATGAATGTATAATTAAACTGTATTTAAGTCTTCAGAAGCTTTTTAGGAAGCTGAGCTTCAAATATAACAAACAAAATTATAGCAAAATTGTCTTAAGTCACAGCCCATTAAAGAAGTAAAATTAGCATTTGAGGGGTTTTTTTTTAATATCTGTAGGTGTTGCATTTGGCAGTTATTCGGGAAATGTAAGTTTTAATATTCAGTGCATCTTTTCACATGTATTCCTCCTATCAGTATTTCCTCTGGAAAGGAAATGTATTTTTGAGTGAACACTTCTAATTATTTAGGTCCTGGTTTGTGCCGCTTGCAGAATTCCCGCTGGGTACAAAAAGATCCCTTTCATGTAAGGGCCCACAGAAACTGGAAATCTTGAAAGTTTTGATAAGCACTGAAAAATTACCCCATGCAGCATCCCACACCAGTGGGACACAGGACAGCACAGAGCTATGACTGAGGATTCAGTTGGGGCAGATGTGCACTTTGCTGATGGCCTCCCCTACCTGCTGCCTGAGTCTGGCTGCCTGCAGACCCCACCACCACAGCTCTGCCAGTGGAGCAAGTTGTGTCTGTCTGAAGCGACCTTTGTTCCTTCCGTTTCTCTATCCCAGGAAGTCTTTTTCTCTTAGAATCTCCCATATTCATGCTTTTGGGTGTTGTATGGTGAGGAACATGGGTTTTGTATCTGGGTGTCTGCATGAAGTGCAGTAGTTAGTGTTCACAAGATCAGTTGAAGCATCTGATCATGGCAAAAAGCGCTTGAAGTCTGAAAGTATATGAAACTCCTTCCAATGATGGTTTAGAATCTTAATAAACATCTTGTGTTGTGATTAAAATGAGGAACCATAAGGGAAGTTTTATTTGTTGGGCCATGGAAGTCACTGGCAAAGGGAAGTTATATCAAACTGTCGATATTCCCATCTGGGATACTGCAGTCTATTGGCAATCCTCTAACACCTTAAGGCTGGGTAAATAACAGGACCTTAGGTTCATAAGTGAAGTGGTTTCCTTAACCTTTTGGGAAAGGTATAGTTCTTACCATTTGCCCATTTGAATCATAGAGGTTTTATTATGATGCAGGAGATTACTGCTGTTCTTGTTGTGTGGTGTGTTTTGTAGACACAGTCTGCTGTTAGACTAAATATGTTGCCTTCTCTTCTGCCTCCAGTCCTAACATTTGGAAATAAAACACTCTTTGTCACATGTTCATATTTGCTAATGCATTCCTTGAATGCAACAAGGTATCTAATTGTTGATTCCAAAGGAAGACCTTTGTTTGCAAGGTGGTATTACATTGATTGTTATATACTTAGAATTAAGTACTTTTGATTGTTTGACACTACTGTTGCTAGTATCATTCTTACAACCATCTGTATCTTTCTTTTTGCAGCTTGGGTCCTGTGTTTGCACTGTTTGTTCCATTTTATTCCTCCATTCCAAGAGTGCAGGTGACACAAGTATTAGGCCACTTTTCTATCACAAACAAGTCTCTGGTCTACATACTGGGTTTACAGGTATGGTGTGTACTTGCTTGTTCATCTTTTAATGAGTTACTAATGTAGAAGTTAGTATTTCTGTATGTTTGTCTATGAATTTTGATGCTTTTGCATGTATGATTTGGCATACATTTAGTTACTAACTATCCCATCTACAATTCAGAAAAACATGTTACTGGTATGCTGAGGTGGTGCAAGTGATCTGTCCTTACGTTGTCTTACATGGGAAAATATAATCAGCAGTTCTTCAATTTTTATTTTTCTTGGGTCAGCAAAATGAACTAGGTGAAAAGAGATTAAAACGGAACCTGATGTAAGGCATATGTACCTTTCTAGTTTGCTTATGTTCTTGATTTTTTTTATATTTCCCCTGTCTATTAGAGTTCAAACAAATCTGTAGAATACATTATTTTTCTATAGTGAGACTGTTAGTAAATAATCAAGGTTTTGGCTGCATTTCACTTTTATATAAGTTAATATTATTTGCATATCATGCATTTCCATATGACAGGTAATTTAAAGTAGTGTAACTTACAGCACAGCAATATCATATAGTATTCTGTGAAATATGACTGGAAAAATACGGATACTTGGTATAGAAAGGCAGTAGTTGTTCAAAAAACAAAAAAAAAATCCCCAGCAGCCTAGAAATGAATGGACACTTGTGTCACAAACTGAATTATGAAACAGGAGATGTGCAAACTTATGAGAAATTAGACTTGTTTTTATGTATTCTGGGGACTCAAAAGTAGCTCTGGCACTAGGAATGGAAAGCACTATAGTTACGTGAAGTGTGGTAGAGAGTATTTTAGAATGAATGGTCAGGTTCAGAATACTGACTTGTGCTTCCTATGAATGTTTCATTTATCCTCTTTGCCTTTGGTTTCCTGCAGTTTCTGCTCCAGCACCTTACTCTCTTGATCGTTCAGAAATCTTGTTTCTTCTCTTCTGAACCCACCAATACCACTATTATCCCAGTCTTTGGGAAAGCAGTGATATTGTCTGACCTCTTTCATTGTGTCCTTTGCCTTTTGCTTTCATACATGCACCACCTCCAGTACAGATCACTGCTGTTACTAACCCCCGTGTCTTTGCAGGATCTTCCCCTGCTGCTCACAGAGCAGTCGCTGCCATCACAGAGAGGCTGAGGAAAGTCTCATTTGCCATCTCCTCATTTGTAAACTCTGCCCATATCTCTCTTTCTGTAGTCAAAAGTCTAGAGGGAAAGTGTTCTCATGATTCAGTCAGCATCATGCAGAACTATCTTAGTAACCAGTATCAGTCTAATTTTCAGCCCATTTTTCCAGCTGGTAATAACCTTCTCCAGGTGATCAGTCACATACTTTCCTAGAAGCAATGGGCTTCCCTGTTGGCTTATCAGGATTTTTAAAAAAAATTCACTCCCACTTATTTCTGTGATTTCATGTCAACAAGTATGTCACTGGGTGAGAACTTTATTTTTTTTTTTATTTTGACGCTCATGCTTAGTCTCTCTATGTCTGCATGTCTGAGAGCTTCACTTGCAGTGCCTGCCCTGCCTGGAACTCTTCTCCTGTTGCTGCTGAGTCATTTCCGTTGCTTCAGTCTGTCTTTCAGACTTGTTTTTCTGTGCAACCTATAACTGACATCCTGTTATACTTAGTAAGCTATATGAAAATAAAATGTATTGTTCTGTAGAAGGAGAACAATTGTTGGATCCTGTGTTTTTTCCCCTTTGCTACGTTTGGAATACATCTTTTTTTAATGTTAAACTGAATTTTAACAGAGGTAAATGTCTGACGTCTCCTCTTACCATGATGAGGGCATAGCCTATATACAATGTTGCAACTTAGTAGTTCAGATAGAAACAGCTTTGTTGAATAAAAATTTTAATCCCTGCTCTTGTCTTCTAGCTCTTAACCTCTGGTACCTACATCTGGATTTTAGCCTTAAGTGGATTGGTAAGTCTTACTGTTTTAAAAATCATTTGCTTAAAACACTCTGTTATGTATGCAATCAGCAGAGTTTATTGGGACTCATAAAGAACAGAAACTACTAAGTAAAGTTTTGTGTTGGTAAGTAGAAAGTTTTCATCTTTAACTTTCAAAGGTGTAGAGCACTGACTAGCTGGTGATAAACTGACAGGCAACAAAATTGCTGGGTAATATTTGCAGAATGCCACTGCTCTCTGACTGTCTAAAATTATTTAGCTGCCATGGCTATAGCTTTAGACCCACAACTATAAATGGAACTACTGAGGAAATGGTAAAAACGTTTACCCCATTTTATTTTTTTTTTTTAGTTTTAATCAAGCCTTATTCCAAAAAGCAGCATTAAACAACTTAGCTGTGAGGATTTTTCATGCTTTGCCATTCTCCTAGGAGATCTTTAGTATAGCTGTTTCTCACTATGATAACAGCAGTAAGGGTGCAAAATCACTTTCTTCACACCAGTCAGATAAGGGAGGGGTGTGGTCTGTGTTTTTCCTTTCTGATTCTGTTCTTAGTCCTAAGGCACTCGGTGCTGAAACAGATTGTACTAAATTTTTCAGATTGTTAGATACTCATAAGCTTCTTTTAAAATTACACAAACTTAGAAATTAGGAGCTCAGACTCTGATTTTTTGGCCCAAAATACTGTAAACTTTTCAAACAGCGAGAGTTAGTAACTTCCAAAGAAGCTCGTTATTAAATTGATGGAATCTTAAGAACTCAAATTGGGTCTTGCTGTTTAGAACCTACTAATTTGAATTTGCAGTGAGCTCAGAGTGAAATGCCTGTGGACACTTCACATATTGTTGCTGCAACTCAGTAGTTTGATCTCTTATCATTTGCACTGACTGTTGCAAAATATGCTGTGAGTTTGCAGGGTAACTAACAACAGGAGTGACAGAGCAGTAAACAGTGAAGTCTGTTCAGTAATTTTATCTGACAGTAAATATTGATTAAAGCAGTGCAAGTAACAAACCAGAAATCTCTCCTGGAAATCAGCCCAAGCCTCTGTGCCCACCTAAAGATCTGTGACTTCCTCCAAACGCACTACCCTTCCTGTTACTCTTCTGGCTCTTTTAATAGCCCTTCCTTTTGAACAGGTGTTCATTAGAGAGGGAAGGAAAGAAAAGAAATGGAAAGGCATTTTAACTCCGTGTTTCCTGGTGACAGAAGCTTTATGTATACTTGGTTATATAGACTTACAAAGAACAGCTCAAATTTTTTTTTTTCATAATATATTATGCAGTTCTTGTTTTAATTCCCTTTAATATAAGGTTTTGTTCAGCCATATAATGCAACTTCCTTAGTATTGTTTTTTATAAATTAGCTGGGTTTTTTTAGTTGCAGGTTGAGAGTATGTTTTACGTAGGTATAAATCCATAGGATTAAATTACTTCCTCTATGTCAAAGGAAGGCTAAAAAAATAATTTGAAATGTTCATATTACTTCAGTCAGCATGAATTAAGTCATCATCAGTGATGATGTGTTTTCAGTCTCTATTTTTTCCACAGCAAGTGGAGAGTTGCACTCTGCCACTTTGTAATAAATGCTACAATTTGGAAAGAAGTTCATGTCCTGAATTTTAGCCATTTTTTTTGCACAACATATCTGCCACATGTCTGTGAATAAAAGTCTCTTTTTTTCCTGTGTTAGAAATTAAAATTTGGCATCTTTTGAGAAAAGTTGATCAATAAATAAAATTTCACAGCATAATAAATAATCTGAAGAAGGATATGAAACACTGTGAAGGTGCCTTTTAGCACTACAAGTGTAATTAATTGGTAGTATATGTATATCATAGAATCACGGAATCAGACGGGTTGGAAAGGACCTCTGAGATCATCAAGTCCAACTCTTGATCCAACACCACTGCGGTTACTAGACTATGGCACTAAGTGCCACGTCCAGCCTCATCTTGAAAACCTCCAGGGATGGAGAATCCACCACTTCCCTGGGCAGCCCATTCCAATGGCTGATTACTCTCTCTGTAAAGAATTTCTTTCTGATATCTAACCTAAACCTCCCCTGGCACAGCTTAAGGCCATGCCCTCTTGTCTTATGGCTGGTTGCCTGGGAGAAGAGACCAACCCCCATCTGGCTACAACCTCCTTTCAGATAGTTGTAGAGAGTGATGAGGTCTCCCCTGAGCCTTCTCTTCTCCAGGCTAAACAACCCCAGCTCCTTCAGCCTCTCCTCATAGGACTTGTGCTCAAGTCCCTTCACCATCCTGGTTGCTCTTCTCTGGACCTGCTCCAGCACCTCAATATCCTTCCAGAACTGAGGGGCCCAGAACTGGACACAGCACTCCAGGTGTGGCCTCACCAGCGCCGAGTACAGGGGCAGAATCACCTCCCTGTTCCTGCTGGCCACACTGTTCCTGATCCAGGCCAGGATGCCATTGGCCTTCTTGGCCACCTGGGCACACTGCTGGCTCGTGTTCAGCCTCCTGTCAATCAGCACCCCCAGGTCCCTTTCTGCCTGGCTGCTCTCCAGCCACTCTGTGCCCAGCCTGTAGCGCTGCAGGGGGTTGTTGTGGCCAAAGTGCAGGACCCGGCACTTGGCCTTGTTGAACCTCATCCTGTTGGAATCAGCCCAATTCTCCAGTCTGTCCAGGTCCCTCTGCAGAGCCCTCCTGCCTTCCAGCTGATGGACACTCCCCCCAGCTTGGTGTCATCTGCAAATTGCACAGAAACAAATAGATTGTCAAATCAATTTTAAGTCATTCCAACAACCTATATTTTATAATTCTTATTACTCTTGACATTTGTCTAAGTTACTGTATCTTTGTGGATTCAGATTTTCATGTATTTGTACAAAAAGGCTGAGTAAATGCATGGACACCAAAGTCAGATGGGTGAGATGTTTAGTCACTAGTTCATTGTCTGTTAGGCACTTCACTGTATTTTTAGTGCTAAAGATCACTTACGCACTCTTATGAGTACGTTATGATGGTGTCCTGTAATTTAGCTTTTGTTGCACTTCTGCTTATGTAGAAAATTAAGGTGGATGGTGCCAGCACAATTTCTGAGTTGTTGTCACTTTCTCTTCACTGTGTGGTTTCGGTTTACTTAAATTCTCACAACTTATGTTTAACACGTAATGACCACTCTTAGACTACACGGTATCTGACTTTCCAGGTACAAGATGTGGCTCTGGAGACTCTTTGTTCATCCATACTAATGCTGTTAAGACTTTCCTGTGAATTCCAGGCAGGCTATAGAGCAATTGGGAATTGGACTGCCTTGAGTTCTTGTTTTCAGTGGCTTTAAGTGATGCCATCATTATAGAAATGTGTTTGCATGTGAGTATAAGTCTATGCCTGCAGGTAGCCATTGATGTAATATACGTGGTGATAGGGAATTTTAGGCAGTTTGTAGTTTGACTACAAATTCGTAGTGGATTGTTCTCAGTTGTGGAGATTCCAGCCCATGTTGTGTTATTGGAATAAGAAAGGTCTACTTTGTCTGTCTTTGTGATAAGGTATATCTTCCTAGATCTCTAGTTTTGAATCAACATAGGAATCCACTCTTAAAGACAGCTTCTTCACTCTCCATGTGAAACTGAACTACCTCTCAGTTATTGTTCTTCTGTATGTCAGTTGCTGGTATGTTGGGTAAAACATGCTGTTTAAATACAGGGTGCTTTGTAAGAAAGAGAGTTTAAGAAGTAGACTTATCATGAATCTGATGTAAGAAATCCTTTCAACAGTTATTTACAGAAGTGCTTCCATGTAATGCATATCACTCAGTTTAGTGAAGGCCCAAAACTGTTCTGCTATTATTTTTTTTCTTTAAAACAGTCAAAACACCTTAGAAAATAGTCTCCGTGTCTCACTGGATGTATACATTTTCTCTTCCTTTCTTTTTTAACCCTTTAAAATCTCTTGGGTTCCCAGTTCTCCTTGCTATACTCTTGTAGAATTGAAATTTGAGAGGCATGTCAAGGCTCACTGAGTCATAGCTAGAGCATGTCTACTTCAAGAAGTAAGCCCACGTTAGTGACCAGCAGAAGACATATGTTCTGCTGGGAAATGCAGTTCCTTCCACTTACTATAATAATGTTGCTATCAGACAGATCACATGCCACGGGTCTTGCTAACCATGTAGCTGGGCTATATTTCATAAGGAAGAGGTATATTTCAGACCCTTTCTGTGATTTTAGTCTTGTAGCCTCTTTCTTCTTGTCTAGTGTCAGTTTTTTATTTGTTTGCAAGATGACCTGCATTGCCTAAAGTTCAAAATTTGAAACACATCAAGTCTCCTTGAATTTGTCAGTCAGCTGCCTTGAATTTGTGTAGGGTTCAGTTCAAACCTTAGGAAACTGAAATTGAAAAGTTTCTAAACCCCTGCTTGCCTTGGCGATTTCCCTAAGCCAAATGCAGCGCTCTTCTGCATTGTTTCTATGCTACACTGTAATTCAGTTTTCTCAGGTTGTATGAAAAGTTGCGCTTTATGTATTTAGATATCAGAAAATGTAGAGAATCTGCAATTTAGAACATGTACTTTAACGGCTTAAGGTTAAGATAGAAAGCTCAGACGGTGTTGAGGGCATGGTTTTAATTTCAGTTCTAGGTTTTTAGTGCTAACTTAGTTTTACATAAACTATAGATATCTGTTGTTAAATGTTCACAAGTGTACTTTGGATTGTACTTTTGAGTTCTGTTTGTCAAGAACTGTCTCCATCCAGATCTTTATCCAGCTGAGGTTTTTTTGTATAGTGAATTCCTATTCTTTATGATTGACATTTATAGGATAAAATATGATTCACCTGGGGAGCAAAATAATTAAACCAGACATTAATTTCTTTTTTGGCCTTGTCTTAAAAATAATGTTTTGTAGTTAATACCAGATCAGACCTAAGAATCACTGATTTTCTTGTTGTTTTTCTTCTTCCACATCTTTCTTAAATGATTTTGAACAATTCATACTGAATTCTTTGTTGTTTTAAAGATGTTTTGAAGGGAATGCAGAAATATTTGCATTACCCCACAGTACAGTATTTGCACTTAAAATATCCCTTTTACATACTTAAAATTAGTATTAAATGTGTACTTTCCTGAAGAGAATCTTTGGTCAGAGTCTGTTAATGGATGCAGTTACCTCCACATTCATGTCCTGCCATCCATCCTCCTTCATCCTTCAGTTAGTCTGGACATCCTTCAGTCATCCGCGTTCACTCTTATGTAGGTCTTCAGTCAACGTATGGTATTCCTTGAACTCTTTTTAACTGTGTGATTGTAAGTAGTGATTCAGGTTAATGTTAGTTAAATGTTACATCTGGCTAATTTCTGAATATTTGACATTGGTGTTACAGTATTTGTACTGGTAGTATTACTATTATCAGTGAGAGTACTCATTTATTAAAAAGTTTGCCTGTGCTTAAGTACTTTCCTAAATAAAAAACATTTTGTGTGTAACTGATGTGATTCCCCTTTGCTGATAGAACTACCCATCAAAGACCAAGTACTCAGACAGTGCACAGAATCACTGAGGGTAACATCTGGTCCAACCTCCCTGCTCAGGCGGGGTCACCTCACCCTGAGTGGCTTGCCCTAGGACCATGTTCAGATGACTTTTGAGTATGTCCAGGGATGGAGACTACCACCTCCCTGGGCAACCTGTACTAGTTGTTGATCATCCTCTCAGTGAAAAAGTGTTTCCCAATGTTCAGAGGGAACCTCCCACATTTCAGTGTGTGCCCATCGCCTCCAGTCCAGTCACTGGGCACCACTGAGCAGAGCCTGGATCCATCCTCTTCATTGTTTCCTTTCAGGCATTTATATACTTTGATAAAATCCCCCTTAGCCTTCTCCTCTCCAGACCCACCAGTCCCGCTTCTCTCAGCCTCTCCTCATGTGAAAGATGCTCCAGTTCCTTGATCATCTTCGTGGCCCTGCACTGGGTTTGCTCCAGCAAGTCCATGTCTCTTACACCAGGGAGTGTAGAACTGAACACAGCACTCCAGCTGCAACCTCAGCAATGCGTAACTTGTGAAGTACATAGCCTGAAATGAGGAATGGAGAAGCAACAGAATAACAAAGATCAGAAAATGAAAAAAAAAAAGCATTGTCTGTCTGCCTACTAACATCAGGACGGGGTAGATATCCATATGTACACTAACAGATGTGCTGAATTCTACCCAAAACTAAGGTGAGATATCTGCATGTGGACAATGCTCAGTATTCAGCTGAGTGACTGTGGGTGACTTAATTTGAGATGTCTCTTTGTTCACCTGACTGTATTGACTTAATCTTCTTTGGTAGTGTGAGTTCAGACATCTTGCTCATGTCAAATTGGCCACATATAAACGTAAGGACAACTGATTAAGCTGCTAGTGCTTATTCCTGCATCAGCTAAAGCATCTGAGAAAAAATGTAGTTGACTTACTTGGTATACAGGGGATGTTGGTATGAAAGTGAGGTTGTAACTGGGGGGGGAGGGAGATGCAGATATTTCCAGTTCTGAAAGAAGGAGAAAACAGTGAGAAAGAGTGGGAGAAGGTAATAATATGTCATAAGGTACTTTCTCTTTTACATCCATGACTTCTAAGATCCTGTGGAAAAATGGATATTAGTTATTAGTTTGTATTTCACTTCTAATCTTAGATCTGAGGAAGAGTTTCTGTGTTTCAAAATCTGGTCTGCTTGGTCAGCTGTACCAACTGGTTCATTAATAGTCAGATTGCTTCTATCAAGATTTGCTTTTTTTTGGCAGCAATGTTACCATTGTTCAGAGAGGGAATCCGTGAGAGTAATTCACCTGTGTGTTCTTTGGAGACACCTGCCTTAGGATGAGTCACATATTAAGAGTGCCCATTTCTCTCTGTTGACTATGAAACCAACTACTAACCAGCTCATAAGTAGGCTTTTAAATTGCAAATGTCTACATTGGGGCAGATTAATCAAATCATAATCTTGTATGTAAAGAAATTTAGTTAACAATATAATGATGATCACCTGCAGAATGCTAGCGGAGACCCAAGGGAACCTATCCTTGTGTCACGTTAAGAATAGCTGTATGTACTGAAAATGCAGTACAGTCATGCTTGCGTATATAGAGTGTTTGAGTGCTGATCACAATTGCACCTGGCCAATGAAGGGAGCATTGATGAACTCTGAAGAAAAAGTTTCAAGGTATCTGGGAAATTCATGAGCCCAGTCAACCAGGAATGAAAATGAAGACAATTAGGTTAGAACCATTATAATCTTAGTTTTCTCTCAAGCTAATGATTACAAAAGGCTGTTTATAGTATTTGTAACTATTTCTGCAAAGGAAACCCAAACAAAATAATGTGTTGTGTTACAGCTGTAACACAACTTGAAAATACATGTGTAGTTGTCTTATTTGTTGGGTGGTTTTCACATGATCCCTGTTGGTTTGATAAATGTGTTTCTCTGATCAAGGTAAATACAGAATCTTGACATAAGCTCCAGCCCCATGCTTTGATTATACACTATAGAATTCAAAACATACCAAGGATTAAGTAGATAAAATAGGTATGAAAATGTCACTTCACCTTAAGAAAATTGCTATTTGCTTTCAATTTGTTGAAATCTGAAAATAGCCAAGTCTTGAATACATATGAATATATTTGAATTTTTCAGAACAAAGTAATTGGGTATTTGTTGTCAAGTTTTAACTACTCGGCAAAATAATTTTCAACATAATTTTCTACACCAGTCTGCCTACTTTTTCTTCTGTTTTATTTCCTTTTTTAGTGTTAATCAAGTACAGCAATTCTGTCTCAGCTAGTAGTAGAGCATATGTGTCTTTGCCGTGTAAAATACTGGAGAGCTTCCATATGTGGTTTACCTAATGCAACAGTGAAACTACAGCTACTTCCATTTTTCTAAAAAGTGCACAATTTTGAAAGGATTTGAGGGAAGGGGAAGGGAAGTTGGGCTTCATACAGGGGCAGGAGGAGGTTAAGAAACTTAGTTTGAAGGACCACTGGTAAGCCATGGTGTTAAGAAAATGAAAAAATATAAGCACACTTTTTTCTGGAGCGTGTTCACAGTTTCTAGCATACTCCCATTTCCTCCGCTTGCATTGTGCCACGTATATTACAGTGTATGAGGTTGTAGGTTATGATAGTGTGACTAACAAAAGACAACTAAGATGCATCTTATGGTGCCAGCCAAAAATTCTCCGTTCTAACAATGTGAACATAACCATGCTGTCCTTCTGTGGTGACTTTTTAGAGGCTTAAATACAGTAGAAGCTCTTCTGTTTGGGAGAAGTAGCCCTTCAATCTGATGTACAGTGCTGAAGTTGGGATATGAGGTCATCTTCATTGAATGAACAATGTTGGTTTGCTTTTTTAAACACTAGAAATTAAGTCAGTATCAATAACAGAAATGGTGTAAAAAGTTGCTTTATGCTTTAAAAGCTTGTGTTTTTTTAAATGATATCTATGAAGTTCTGCATATGAACCAGCTAAGGAGGAAGTTCTTTGGAAATACTTGACATTAAGATGAGAGTATGACACCAAACCAGACTGAATCACACGACCTATTTTAACTACAAATGTCTCCGTTCTGGGTTTATTGGAAATATGTAAATAGGTATCTCTTCCTCACTAGGCAAAACTTCTTGAAAATTAGTTAAAACTGATTACAGCATTTTAAAGTTTCTTAGACTTCCATCTAATGGCTTTATATTTGGAGTAGTAAACCAAGAGAGAGAGGGAGAGGAGGACATTCTGAGTGATATGGAGGTAACAAGGTGGATTGCCAGGGTACTCTTGGTGCTCTCCTTCCATATGTTTATACTTGTGAAGAATTGCAGTCTTGATTGCTCTGCAGTGTAAGTTTCTTGGCAAGTCTGTGTAGAAGATACACTTCCCACAAACTTTTTTCTTGTTCCTTGACCAGATGCTTTTTATTTAAGATTTTATTGTGAACTTTATATTGTCAGACTTCTACCCTCCCTGCTCTGTGACCACTGAAGTCCATGTGTTTGGGTTATGCAATGAATTTCTGTCTAAGACTGGACAAGGAGGGGCCAAGACCCTAGTCGGCTGTTGAGGAGCAGTAAGGAGAGGGAAGACAGCCCACTGCAACTGGTGCATTGGCTGTAAACCAGACATTCTGCTCCAGTGACCTCAGTAAATCTATGAAGGCAGGTAGGAGCTAGTGTGTATGAGAGTCTCATTCTCCATTTTAGCAGTGTCCACAAAATTTTAGCCTTATAAAGCCTTTTCTTCTGATTAAGTGCTCTGGAATGAGCTGCTCTCTACAACTACCTAAAAGGAGGTTGTAATGAGGTGGGGGTCGATCTCTTTTCCCAGACAGGACAAGTGGAAGTGTCCTTAAGTTATGCCAGGGGAGGTTTAGATTTAATATTAGGAAAAAATTATTCACCAACAGGTTTGCCAAGCACTGCAGCAGGCTGTCCAGGGCAGAAAGAGATTGAATCACCATCCCTGAAGATGTTTAAAAGTGGTGTAGATGAAGCACTAAAGGACATGGTTTAGTGGTGGACTTGGCAGTAGTGGTGGACTTGGCAGTGCTGGGTTAATGGTCGGGCTTGATGATCCTGAAGGTCTTTTCCAACCTGAATGATTCTATGACAGTCCATCTCTACTCAGAAAAATATGAGGACGCTCTTACTGATGCAGCTACTAACTGGTGCTTGCAGTACACTTTCCCTTCTGAGACAAACGAGTTCCAAAGTACTGACACTAAAGACATGCTGCTGCTATCTCTTTGCTCTATTTTCTATCCTGAGTTGATAAAAGAGTGATTCTGTTTGTGGTTAAAATGTTCAAACACGTGTCAAGATTTGTCATATGTTCAGGGAGATGTAGATTTTCCTATCACCACTTGCTTTTTTTTTTCCTTGTGACTTTTTGAACTTTTTCAAGATTTAGGTTGCCTTGACAACTTTAAACCTTAACAAAGGACTGTAAGTGGTAAGAGCAGAGATCAGGATTTGGGAGGGACATTTGAAAGAAGTGAGGGAATGCTGGTGTGATGTTAGACAAAGCATTCTGAGTGGGAGTTCTTTCCCTGCCTAGTTACACCTGTACAGTCAGGAATGCAGAATCTCTGGAATGAAAAATGGGGCCTGGCTCCATAGCCTAACAATACTACCTACAACTAGTGAGGTAGAAGGAAGGAAGATAATTTGTAGGTTCTGTTGCTGCTTGTGCATTTTGGGTCTAAGAAACAATCAGATTAAGTGTACATATAATATTTGCAACCTGGTTCAGTAATTCTTGCTCCCAAAAGCTTTCTGGTTATTGTACATTTTAGGTTTTCTTGAGTGAGGAGCCTATCTACATAGCCCTCTCAGGACCAGGTGGTTAGATTCTGAGGGACCTTCTTGCTAGCTAGACACCTCAAGTACTGCATACAAAAGCAGATGAATTGCGGAAGTGATATGAATTTTCCTCCTCTTATTCTTCGATGATTATTGTTCTTAGTTTCCAGTTGATGTGCAAGAGTTTCAGGCATGAGCTTAACAGCCATCTGGAACAGTTTCACTAAAGCTGAGGAAAGAATTTCTGAGGTCATGAAGAAGCTTCTGTTCCAGCACCCTATCATTCCTGGAGTCCAGTTAGCACCTTCCTTTGCCTATATGTTATAGGCAACCTTCCTTCTGTTGAGATTATGGCATTACTCTTATTCCATCACATTTATCTCCTTTCTCATAACACAAAAAGATTGAAGGGCTTAAAGGTAGTTTAAAACTGTTATTTCTCACTTTAGAATGGCAGCCTGTGTTTGGGGTTTCATTTTATGGCTGCTCTCAGGGTTGGATGTAAGTAGATTAAAATAAAAATCGGTGTTTCCCAAACCAGAATGTGTTTCTGCTAAAAGCCTCATCATCTCATTGGATGATTAACAATAATGTTGTAAATAATCTGAAAAATATCCTCCCTCCCAAAGAATGTTGCATTTTCCTGTACTTTCTCCCTTTATATAAGACGCAGTGCATTTAATATGTTTATACAAATGTCTGTCAGTGAAATACAGTAAATAGCCCCAAATAAATAAATACTCCGTATGTGAAGTTAATACATTGCTTCTAGCATAATTGCTTTTTTGGGGTATGTTTACAGATTTCTTGAGGTTCATATCTCTTCCTGTTCATTTCACTCTGCTGTCACAGCATAATTTTTGTGGCATAACAGACAATAACTTGTCACAAATACTGAAATGTGGCATAAACCACTATGGGCTCAAGTTCTAGGGCTTTGTAATAGGATTCAGGTTAATGACTGATAACTGTAGATCATTTGTGGGGTACATGGATTTCTCTTGCCCCTGCTGAATCTGAAGTGAAATCAAGCCCCAAGGCAGGCACGAAAAAGAGAATGGGTATTTTTCTTATAGGTGGAAGAAGGGCCTCACAAAAATTGGCTTTTTCAATATCACAGTTTTTAATGAATTAGTTTTTAACCCTCTTTTTTTTTTTTTTTACTCCTAGAAGGTAGTAGGGATTTTTTTGGAATAAGTCTGTGCATACTCTCAGATTTAGCTTCAAATCCACTGATATGCTTTAATTTTTACTAGAAGGAAAGACCTGGATGCTGGGAACAAAAGCCTTAAGGGAGGTTGGGTTTTTCTGAAGGAGTGTTTACAGTGTTTCAGTGTCCTCAAAAGCAGCCTTAATCTTCTCAAGTCAGCATGCAGCATACCCTGACCAATTCCTTTAGTAGAAATTAAACTTTTATTTGAATTTTTGAGCAGTTTGAGAGAGGGTCACTTGGTTTGGGCTCAAATTCTGAAACAAACAAAAAAACCCCAGCAACTTTATGAGTCACAGGCAATGCACTAAATGGATTTAAAAAACTAATAGTCTGTAGGGGGAAGTTGGAGGTGAAGAAATCCCCTGTTTGTTCTCTGATTCTTGACTGAGAACTCTGGGTAAATACAGTAAAAAGGGCTTTAAAAAACAGAAAGACCAACTGTTACCTGCAGCCAAATACAAAGTAAATTTGGTGTATTTAAGTTTTTTAGTTTTGAGGGGTTTTTTAACATTTCATTTTTGGTTTTAGATTTCTGGGATTTGCTACAATAGCAGTGTATTAAAAGTTCATCGAATTCTTTGTGTACCCAGATGGGTAGCAAAGGTATTTTCTTGGACTCTTGAACCAGTCTTCTCATCTGCGGAACCAACAAATGAAGTTCGAGTGGGAATGGGAGCAACAGTTGACATCCAGAGGCAGCAGAGAATGGAGTTACTGGATCGTCAAATCATGATGTCTCAGGTTGCCCAAATGAGGCGGCAAAGACAGCAGCAGGTATTGCTATACATTTTTTAAGGATTATATTGTTATGAGAAAGATACAGTTTTGGTTCATATATCTTGTGTGGTTCCTGTTTCTTAAAAATAATGGGGTTTTTTTATTTTTTTTCATCAATCATTCATACACTGTTGTACGGCTAATAGCCATTTAAGTGGTCTATAGTTTTATATGTTAAAACTGCTTCACAAGATAGAAGCAGAATGTCAGACAATCCTGTAGGGATATCAGTACTCCTGGCATTCTCTCAGCAGAAATGAGGCTGAAAGGTAGAGTGATTGCCTCTTGGTAGTCTTTAATAAAGGCCATTGCGTAAAATTGGGAAGTCAAAATACTTCTGACTCAATCCAAGTATCTGTATTGTTAGCATCCTTTTCAGACAGGTTGAAAATTGTCAATGGAACTCCTCTGTTTGTAGGTGTACAGGTTATTTCTTTCAAGAAAGGGCAGAAATTAAATTCTCTACCTTTCTTACAGGCGTAAACCACAAGGGACTTTCTGTTTGCCATGTTTAATACTCTTGGTTTATTTTCTTATCTAACACAATAGCAGAGCCTTTTTATTTTCTCTGTTGTAGACAAACCAACAAATGAAGATATTCTCAGACTTTGCATTGTAGGGTATTGAAAAAAGGCAGAAGGTGTCTCAATTCACTTTTTGCTGTATCTTAGATGTATATATTACTTAGATGTATATGTTACTAGCGGACAACATGGGCCTTGCACTGCTCTATGTGGACATATATTTACTTGCAGCCTAGCAATCTGAGGTCTTTACTGAGTTTCCTTTGCCTGAAACACAGCTCTGTACTGATACACAAGTTCCTGTTGTGTTCCAGATAGCGTCATGCAAGTAGGTATAGCTGTGGTACCCTTAATGCATTGCCACAATTAGAGATGTGATGGCATAAAACTTTGGCCAGCAGCTGGAGTATGAATATTTGTGTCCAGTCCCTGATAACATCATTCTGTTTTCTGTTTCAGTATGATGAAATTGTTCCTCAGGTAGAAAGTTTCTAATCTACTTTTCTCTATTCCCATAAGAAAATTAATCTGTTTTAGCATAAGAATGGAACTGGAAATTACTCTTGAATGTTGATGTTGTAATAGAAAATGAATTGAAAGTGTGTGTTGGGCTACAAGCAGCTGGGAAGAGTGCAGCCAAGTTTCTTCAGATAGGAGAAAGAAGCCATTTCCATTTCCGAAGGACAGTCTTTCTAATACATCTTTAACTGCAAAAAGTGGTAAATAAGTTCAGAACAGTAAATTATAAAAGAACAGTTGATAACATTTTCTTCTTATCTTGTCCTTTCCTCAGGCAATGAACAGTGAAAGTGGAGGAATGTCTTTTCATGTTTGACTTCAAATAGAATTCTTTAAAAAGGTGGAGGGTTTGAGTAAAATGAAGGAAGGCTGTTTGAACATCAGTATGATGCTTCCCTTTACAAGTTATCGAAACACTTTTCAAGTTGCCTTCATGTTTAGCCTTTAACTTGAGCACAGCATTTAGTTAACTGATAGTGCTGATCTTTGAAACCAGTGATCAGAAGGCAATGGGATTAATGTATGAATGTTTCAGAGAGGCTCTTCAGAAAAGGTGTGTCATGAGAGCTTTTGACCAGCCTGTTTTTTTTTTAATGACTCACTCACAGAATTTACTGCCCATCAACTACATCACAAAAAGCATCGTTCACAAATATTGAGGTGTAGTGGTAAAAATGGAAAGCAAGCTATTTTCAGTCTCAAAATAATATTTGAAAAATTGAAAATAATTTTCTGGATTGCTATACTTGGGCAATTCTTTTACCTTCAGAGGTTTTGGAAATGTGTAATTTGAAGACAGTGGAGTGGAACAGATCATGTTACAGATGGAATTTAGATGATAATTTTTCCTGTGGGAGTGAAGCTGATAAAGAATGCAGATCGGTTTTAAGCAGGTTTTTTGTGAAATTGAAAATAATAAAAGCTGTGAAGTACATATCAGTCATTAGATATGGCTTTGAACTATATTCTAGGAGAAGGTTGTGCAGATTTCTGAAGTCACAGTATGTTGTCTGTAGATATGTGCCATAGGTGAGATAGAGTAGCATCGTCTCTCATGCTTTCCATTTTGTTTGGTGAGAGAAGTGGATTTTCAGTTTCCTGTGCATGCCATAGTGCAACAAGTTTGTCTGTCTCCCTCTTGAGAAGGTGCTCTGCTCATTCCTCCTACTCTTTGTTTCATCTGTTTGAGAAAAGAGACAATTCAGTTTCCCAGAGTGTTGGTAGCATTATTGAAGGAGAAGATCGGTGGTTTTAACAGTGCTCTGTTGTCTGTGCAATGTTGGCAAACTCTGTTCCAGCCATAAGGAGCCCCCTCTTTTGAATAGATACTTTTTGTAGGAAGCTCATTCTTCAACTCTTTGCAAGAAATTCTGAAGAATGTGATAAGCCAACATATAAAAAGTTAAAGTTTAAAAAAATAAAATTAAAACAGGGAAAGAAACTGGGTGAAAAGTGTTTCTTATAAGTTGTTTATAATGTACTTCCAAGATTCTGAAGATACTGGCATGTAAATAATTTTTTTTCCCTCCTGCTGTTCACAGAGCCCTTTTATCCAAAGCAGAATTCACTTTGGAGACTTTCTACAAAAAAAGAAAAAGCAAAGAGCAATCACCCCAGAATTTCTTTGCTGGCAGCTCTTTTGAGCTTTACCTTTCCCAGTCTTTCTCTAGCTGAAATGTTGTGGTCTGGAGGAGCCTGAAGCATGGAGCTGTGTATGTGAGTGCTGGGTTGTCAAAACACCCATGACTTTGACAAGTAGATTGAATATGTGGTAGAATTTGAACATAAACCCACCAACTTCATTACTTGATGTATTTCATTTTAGTCCTTAAATATTCAGTGGTGCTGTGTCTGAATATGTTGTTAGAAACTGTTTCGTTGCTAGTTTCTCAGGGGAGTGTGGTTACAGGGTGACTGATTTTTTTCTTGGTCTCTAGTTGCTGTGGATACAGTCCTTAAACAGATGGTAGTGTGCATCTTGAAAACTATCTGTTCTTTATTTTCTCCCATGGATATTGCTGAGAAGTTACAATCTTGTGACAAATGGAGAATTACTGAGTGTCACCTCTATGCACCTTTAAAGGCAGTAGAATAAAACATGTGCCATATGTATTAATGCCCTCAAAAAATACTATCTTGCTATTTTGTTACTGCTTTTAAAGCTTCAGGTTCTTAGTTCTTTTCCTTCATGCTCTTTGCCTATCCTATTTTAGTTTTTTCCCCATTATCTGATCTCATTTTCCCCTTCATATCACTTTCACATTTTCATTCCCCACTGTCCCATTTTCCTCCCACATGTTCATCACCTCTTCACCTTCATCTCCATTGTTTCCCATACTTTGTGTTTGGTTCTGTACAAAGTCCTTGGGGAAGTTCTCTCCCATCATGTCTCACCACCAGTAATCATTTGCTATTTTATCCGTTTCACACTGTAATATTGATAAAAATCTTGGTCTTCATTCCTGATGTTTCTACTTCTTGATCTCTTTCATTTCCCAGCATTTTTCGAAAGTTTATCTTTCTATAACCCAACCAAGATAAAAGCCATGGTGGGAAAAGGGAAGCTAGTGCTGCATCTGTGCACCAGTGTGGGTAGCAGGGAGTCAGCTTGACTTTCACTTCCCATTGAGAAATATGGAGGGAGGCTGGCAGATAACCAAACTGGGAATAGTTAAGGGAGGATTCCGTGCCTAGTTGTTATTGGCAACACCGTTGTCACTAAAGACATAAATGTGGAAGGTGGTGGAAAGTTGCAGAAAGATGGTCAGTGTCTTCTGTTGGCACTAAATACAGCTTCTTTGAGCACTCATCCCTGTGCCCATTTGGGAGGGGTGGTATATGAACCTCAGTCCCTTCATCTTGGAAAAAATGGGGTTTGTATCCACAGGGCATTTATTCCTTTATTCATGCTGAGCATGTAATGACACTGTATTGCCTGCATCTTGGCTTCTCTTAAGTGTTTTGGATCAGAGAAGAACTTCACCGGGTTGCTCCAGACTGCATGATAAGCCTACAGCCACACATAAAAATCTTTGTTTTACTATCTCTCTTTCTACCCTATCTTCCACTTCAAGATTATGTTGTCTTTTCACTCCTGTCTTCTTGTTCTTCTCTTCCAGCTACCATTAATTTTCAGTGAGACCAGACTCTCCTTTGATTCATATCACATGGCATCTCTATATGCTTGCAAAGATGAGACATCTTCTGTAACAAAGGGACTTCCTCTAATTGTTCATTCATTAGATGTCTTTCTCCTGGGACACTGGAGAGATGGTCTGTGGGTAGGCAAACAGAGTGTCTTAGAGGGAGTCTCATATCCTGAGAAATTTGCAAGTTTTCTATTTGGTCAACTAAGGACTGTGAGGCTAGGTTGTCAGTTTACCTTCTGGTTATATCTAAGCAATAAACTCCTGACCTTGGGAAAAAAAATGGATTAACAGAGCAAAGATTTTCCTGGTGCAAGAATTCTTTCTCAGAAATGTTATCTTCATTAATGATGGTAGGAAAAAAAAAATCCCTCAGTGAATATACTCCCAGCCAGTCCAATTCTGCTTTCTCAAAGAAGTGTAAGAGCCAGACCCAAGGATATTCCTTAGCTCTCTTGCTGGCACTGGGAGGTGGCACTTCAGTGAAGTGTTCTTGAGTAACTTCACGAGTTTGAGTACCAAGGAGTCCTTCAAACAGATATTTTGAACCATGAAGACCTTCTGCAACTTTTATACACTGCCAGGTCGACAAAAGCCCTTCCTCTCACAGCCAGGACTTTGGATGGAAGCAGCCTGTTTGTTTTGTTCCACAAATGTATGTGCCATTGTCAGGAAGGAGACTACTCGACTGCTTTACCTGAATAAACGGGTGAGACTTGCAGCCAAGTCTCACACAAAGTCTTTTTCTCTGCTTAGGTTTCCATTCCAACCAGTCTGTGTTACCTAAGGCTTTTATGGGATTTTGTGACATAATGGAATAGAAATTGCCTTTAGCAACCCTTCCATAGACTCAAAAACAATGATATATAGGGTACCAATAGGATAAAAAAAGTTCTTTGTGCTGTGATCTCTCCTGAGGTGTGTATGTACAAGATTTGTCATTGTATTTTTAAAGAATTGAGTTCACCAGTGAGTGATTTATGGGTTTGTTTCAGCCCATGAATGAAGTGTATGCTGCAGCAATAATCACTGTGGCTAAATTTAGACTCAGTATTCCATCATTCTTCCCTTCCTCTGCATGCCAATGTACATGTGTGGACATACCCCAAGCCTTTTTTGAAATAACAGACAGCTTCCATTTTTATAGAGAAAACAGTATCTTTTTCTTCAGATCTGTGTATCTTTAACTCATCCTTTGCTTTTTTGCACTCTTCTGGCATTTTCCCATCTTGATTATTCTCTGTGATTTTTTAATAATGTTTTCTTTGTGTTGAAAACAAACTTGGATTTATTTCAAGAGGTTTTTGGGTGTAAAAACTGCATATACCACTGATGTTGGCAGGTCTGAATTTTGGGGTTTTTTACTTTTGCATTTCAATCATGTATTTGCAGCAACTGATAACCCACTGCTATTTAGACATTTCTGTTTTACTTTTCTGAATAACTTTTTCCATGGATTTCAGCTGTGAAATTAAAAATGTTGAATTTCCAGGGTGCCGACACAGGTAATGAACAGTCTATGATTATTTTCCCTACAAACTACCACAGAAACTTCAGGTTTCTGATTTTTTTGTGGAAGTTGGCAATTCCATAAGCTGACAGACACTAGCAGTACTACTAGAGTAAGCTGAATGTCTCATTAACAGCCAGCTGTCACAATCACAAGGCTAACTTTCTCTAATTCCTACTCCTACTCCTACTCCCCGCTCACACATTGAACAGTCCTTTCTCTTTCTTGGACTGGAATTATAGAATTTTCTTTCTGACTGACTGAGCTATAGCCTTTGAATTTGGTTAGTATTTGTAATCAGTTTCCCTAGAGGAGCAGTGGTTGGATAACTTCCTAAAGCAAAACACTTTTATTTCAAAGCAAATAGATTTTTTTTGAGAAATAGAGTGTTTTTAATCTCCTGTGTGATTGATCTACATTCTCTTCCTCTGGCAATTTAACTTGCACCAGTTTCTCTTATAAAAACTCACGGTGTACAAATCTCCCCAGGCATTGCCAGAGTATTTCGCTGTTGTCTGATCAAGTCTGGTTTATAGAAGGCAAGTTTCCTTTCAACTGTACCTGTCCCTTCATTTTGAGTGAATGTGGGACAAATAAGGCATCCATTTTGGGGAGTGGTTGGATTCCAGGCCTGCTTCTGTTGTCCTTCCAGTCTGCACTGAGAGAGTCTTGATGGGCCATTTGTAAGCACCCACAGACACTCACTCACCTCCCCACTGCCACCCTGGAGGAATGGGGAGGAGAATGAAAAGTAGGTTGAAATAAGAGCAGTTTAATAATTGAAACAAAGTAAAATATAATAATCAGTACTTATAATGATAATAAAAAGAAAGAAAAAAGCCCAAAGAAGTGATGCACAATACAATTGCTTACTACTCGCTGACAGATGCCAGACCCTGTTCCCAAATCCAGATCGACCCTCCTTTTGGGTAAGTCCCACAGTTTATATCTGGTCATGACGTTCTATGGTGTGGAATATCCCTTTGGCCAGTTCAGCTCACCTGTCCCAGCTGTGCTCTTAGCTTGTCAAATCAAAACAATTTAGGAATTCTGATTTCTTGCTTTGGTTCCAGCCTCTACTTATTTCTTATTACTCTTTGAAAAGGTTTGTGTACAGGAGGGGAATGAAGGGTTATCTATCTCATCATCATGTATTAATCACAGTTCAGTGTCACCAGTCCACATCCAAAGAGCCGTGCATTAAAGTAGAACTGTCTCTTGTGCAAAATGTTTAAAACAGAGCTAATGTTATTTCCTCAAGTACAGACCCCATGTTCATGCTGGTGGACCTGCCTTCAGTGTTTCGAACACCGGATACAACCCCCCCCACACACACACCTGATCGTCTCACTCAGCAAGTGTTGGATGTCAAATGGAAGAACAGCTCCAAATCATGTCATTGTTTTAAAATTCAGCTGGTGGTTATGCTCAACTCATGGTTATGATCAGATTCACTCACTTACAAAGATTAATTCATAATAATGGGAACTTACTTTCAAAATATACCTGGGATTTCTGTGGCGAAAAATGGACAAGCCCCACTGCCAGTAGTACAACATGGATGCATGTTTTCAACTGATGTAGCCATAACCATACCTGTGATGTCACTGCACCAGCAAGAGCTCAGTTTGGATGAACAGCTGACACAAATAAGGGGAGCTGGGAAGTTTGAGAAAGGGAGTGTTTTCTTTCTCTACTGTGTAGAGCTCCAAATCCAAGTATTATTGCAGAGAAGGTCTGAGAGTCCTGATCAAGACATCCCTAATGTAGGATGAATGAATAACATCAGTTCTCAAAAAAGTCATCTTTCAATTTCTGCTTGACATGAAATATCTCTCTTCTTGGCATAGTGATCCGTCACGTTCTGGCTGAATTACTGCATCACAGCAGGAATGAAAAGTGAACGTTACTGTGATGCTCCGTTCGATACAGAATAGGTACTTACCCTTAGGGTACCACGTTAAACATGGAGTAGTCTGACCTTCAGAGTTCTGAGCTAACCGCTAGTTTTTGGGGGTACCTACACAGCTCTTCACTTACTGACAGCAGTTGTGTGTCCAAGCCAAATAACAGCACACCTTCCCATCATGACAAGCAGCAGTCTACAATTCCAAGCCCTTGGCATGATTATACCAGGAAGCATTCGCTACTCTTGAATGCATTAGCATTCACTCTTGAAGGCTTCCCTTGAATACAGGAGGGGAGGCAGCCATTCCTTACCTCCAAGGAGCAGATGTGCCCTGCCCACTGGCATTTCTGGCTTCCGTTACTGTGAAGGTATCATGCCGGTGCTGAAATCCCTTCCATGATCTCTCAGGCAGCTTCAGAGCCCAGATTAAGGTGTTCCTTCTAGATTTCAAAGGAAATAGCTCATCAGGCTTCAGAAAAGACCACATGTGGATTTCTGAACTTCTGTGACACATCAGCTCCTTGGGGACAATACAGGCATCAAAGTTCAGGATGCAGCAACTAAGAGTTGGAGACAGAGCCTCATGGCTAAAGAGCCTTGTCTGTAGGATAAATTTCCAGAGAAATTGGAAATCTTTCCGTGATTAAAAACAATGCTTAGAACACTAATACTGTTACATTTCTACCCCCTTTCAAAAGAAGGAAGTTATTAAAGTAAGAGGGAAACAAAACACAAAAAACCTACCCAAAACACCCAAGAAGCCAGAATTTTTGTCCTCACAAAAAGAGGCAGGCCGGACTTTTGGATGAGTGTCCTGGAAAATTTACCAAGAGATACCATGGTATCTCTTACACAATGTTTAGGGCAGCAAGTATTATGTCATTCATGGCTATGCTTTTTCTTTGTTTCTATCATCAGTACATGTCCTTTGGAGTCAATAAATTGTTGAAAAATTTACGTCAGAAAAGCAGTAAATAAGTGTTTCTGGCTTTCAGTACATTTTTTTAATGAAGCTTTAGGTGACAGAAGTAAGACAGTATTTATGTCCGTACCAAGTAATTGCTCCTATGCAGAGTAGCAAACTTTAAAAATGTTACTTTAAAAGGTGAAATGCAAAGCAATTTCCTTTTTCTTTTCTTTTGCTGCGGTTGTTATGTTAAGAAAAGGTGAACAGGACAGATATCAGGAGGTGCTTCCTGTTTGTGCAAACAGATGGCAAGTTGGCATTAACCATCCACATGAGATAACAGTATCAAAATATCTTAACCACTTGCATCACTTTCAAGAGGACTTTTATGAAGCCTTTTATTTCATTTTTTTAAATTAATTAATTAAAATATGTGCATATCTGAAGGCTACATAACTAGATATTTGTTAATTGTCCATAACACAAAATTTTTATTTGTCAAGCTTTGGATAAGAAAATATGCCATGGCAAGAATGTACATGGGAAATAGGTCAAGCTGTTTTTCAAAAAAGGGAGGGAGGAGATTATGTGAAAAGAAATGGCATAACTGGGGTTTTAGCAGGCTGTACAATCAAGGACATTTGCTAACTCTAAATAGTTCCCTCTTATTCTGTAGGAAAGGAGGATACTTCTTTCTTGTAAACAGAATTGTCCCAGGCACCATAAAAAAAAACCCAGCAACCTAAATCAAAAAAAGACGTCAAGGATGTGACCTCATAAGGCACAGCTTCTGTTCATAAAGCCTTGGCAGCTATCCAAGAATAAATCATCAATGTGGCATTTCCTTACAAGCTTTTCTGTGATTAGGAGCTGCAATTTTCCCATTCCCTTAATCCTGTCCATTCTTAAATCTCATTCTTTGGTCACCTAAACTTGTGACCGGTTTGTTGTCTTCCTGTAACAGAAGTTCCAACATCACCAGTGTTCTCCTAATCCACTTCTAGTAGTGATTTATTAGAGACCAATAAAATGGTTTCCTTGGTATGTTTGTCTATTATCAGGCAGTAACAAAGAATTTACAACCAATCAATTCACCCGAAGAAGGAAACTGAATTTTTCTATAGTTAAAAAATTATAGTGTAGGATTAAGGGAGGGAGAAAAGTTTAAAGGCCTTTTTTTAGGTGTGTCTGTCATCCTTCTGGTCAAATAATTTATGAAGCAGTGTTTTTGTCGAGTGTTTTTCCTGATGACATGTTAAAGAATTGCAAACAGAAATAAGGCCCCAGGCACCGATTTCTGTGCAATATTTTTGTCAGTGATAGTCTGTAGACTGAATTTTTCAGTGTTTCTCATTCTCTAGTATTACACCTGCACTCACTGCTCTCTGGCATCTAAGATTCAGGACAAAGTAAAATGTTGCCTGAGATAATCTCAGCCTAAGTCAGTCTGTCAGTTGTGGAAATTGGCTCCGGATGTGACAGGTTTAATGGATCCTCCTTACCTGGTCCTGAGTCATATTAAGTCCCAGCCCCCAAAACCATGTAGTGTTACATTTAATTCTTTTTATAACAAACCGACAAACCAGAATCACAGAAGAGCTGCCTGTGTTTCATTAAATGGATTAGAGTGGCAGACACTTGTCACTGAAGGTGCTGCTCAGGAAGGGAACTTACATACTGGACCCTTGGGCATCCCCACTGCTTAGTGTTTGGGATCACTCCAGAGAGCTCTGTTACCTGAGACAAGGAACGGAGGGTGCAGAGATTGGTGTGAGCTCCTCTGTGCTGTTTGATGCTGAGGTTCAAGTATCTTGTGAAATGCACAAATATTGTGTGCTGATTCCCCAGTAGGGATTCTCAGAGGCTTTAGAAGCATCACTTAAATAAGTTAATCAGATTGGTTATCTTCATGTGAAATCTTTCTGACTTCTTGCAAGTAAGTATGTCAGTGTAGTGTGAAACCACTGCAGTACAGTGTTCATAACAGTTCATACAGTGTTCAGTGCAGTACAGATCATAAAATTATGAAGGGAAGTCTGCAAAATAATTTCTCTGAGGTAAGGTGGAATATTGGTCTGGAAGTCTCCTGTGCATTTTTTAGCTGGAATTTGTGATATTTACGTAATGTAAGATATTGTTTGATATTTGATTTGCTTCAGATTAAAATTCACAGATCTTCGTGTATTTCTGCTGTGATAGTTAAGTTTGTGTGAATGCCTTTGCACAGTCACTATCCACACTGGAAATCCATAGCTTTGCTTTCTGTCTCCTGCAGATCTACAACATTAGCCACACTTCGCAATTTTTCCATACCTTTACTCTGTGGGGTTGGCACAGTACCAGATCCATAGTTCCTGATGAAGTTCCTTGAATCCCTGCTCTTTTGAGCCTGACTTTGTGCATGTCCATCATCTAATTAGAAGCAAGACTGTGCAGGGAAACACTTTTCTTGCAGTTAAGATAAAGAAACCTAATGTACCTGGTTTTGGTGCAGTTTGAAGTAATACACAGATGAGAAGTGGACTTCAGGGTTGGGATTAATCCTAAACATCCGTGCCCACGCACCATTAAATGTTAGATATTCTTCCCTCATTAATATAGTTAAGAACTGATAGAGTTTGTCACAGTTTTCAAAGATAATTGAAATATTCTGAGGGCAACCAAAAAAGATCTTCTCGCAGCTATTTTGATCTAATTTGTCTAGTCGTTTGTTTTTTTCTGGGGAGGGTTTAGCAGTCTTCACATGGAACTCTTCTGAATGCGTCAGTCAACGTCTGTAGTTTATCGAGCTATCTGCTGTAAACCTTCAAAACTAAGTAGTTACATTTGTAGTTTTTATTGGAATCTGCAGTTTTTATTGGAAGTAATGAAATCTGTGTATGTTAATTTAAAAGGTATTCTAAGTTTGAGATAAGAAAATAGACAAGTCCTTTTGTAGTATTAGGTGATAACGCACAGGACAGGGAGGATGCAAAACCAAACTGTGATAGGCAGCTCAGTACTGAAGCTGAGGGCACAGCTGGAAAGGTATGATTATTTCAGTCTTCAGATACACTGAAACACTGGTAAATTAATAAATTTATTGTAGATTTTATATTTGATACACGTTATTCGGCATGACTTATGATGCTTCAGAGGAATGTGTCATAATCCTGTTAGTATTTTTCAATTCACTGATTTAAGGTGAATGATTCGTGGCAGAATTACTTCCTCCTTCTGAGGTCTTCTCTAAATAATAAAACCATGCAAAACAGTATTAATGCAGTGCTCTTGCTGAAGTATAGAGCTTAGTAGACTTTCAGAAATACAAAGTTCATGAATTAAAACTCAACATTATTCTGAGTTAGGGGAAATTGTAGATGGGGAAGTACAGGAACGTGATTACCCAAGACCCCAGGGTAGTGCAGTGCTGTCAGTAGAACGTCTGATATCCCTCTTTGGGCTTAAACTGCAAACCAGTTCTTCTTTTTAGTATGCTATGCTGTTTGGCTTAAGCGAGGCTTACACAGAATCCTTTGGTTAAAACCTCATGAACATTAAGCAACTGTTTTATCCAGTATAGAAAATAGAAATGTAGATACATAATAATTTTTAAATTCAAAATCACCAACAGTGGAAACTATGTCTTGAAAATGGGAGATGACTCCTAGCTACTGCACATCTTCACAGGGAAAAATGCACTTTAGTATGTAAGGGACTAGAACACTTCACAAGCTGGTGTTTCAAATCTCACAACTCCCCAGATGCATTTTTAAGTGTGCAGTTTTACTGCTCCCTGTGGTATCTGGGCTGGTTGGGTATCCTCTGGAGAGAAAGGAGGGAAACAAAGGAAAGGGCAGGAAAACTAAATAAGTTAACTTTTTTTGTGATTTAGGATCACGTTTAGCTGATCTGATGGAGCAGAGAGGATTTAATGCTCCAGGGGTACATAAAGGCAGGAAGAGCCCTCAGTGAGAGAAGAAAAGAAAAAACTCTCATAAGAGAAAGGCCTTTTGAGAAACGACATTGTAGAACTGAAATAGAGCAACTAGAGGAAGGAAGTCCATGTCCTATATATACAGAAAGGGAGGGAGATCATCTCCATAGTAACAGGGGGAGCCGGGGAGGAGGAAAAGGACAACACAAACTGGAAAAGGTGTTTTAACTGTATAGAAAAGAGAGAGTTGGGGTTTGATCTTACCTGCTCGCAGGATCTGTGGTTTTGTTGTGATACAAAATCCCTTACAAAAATGTTTGTTTAAGCTAATAAAATGAGGATTCATTATTTCTGGACAATTATAAAGTTTGTCCTTTATTATTTGTGCTTTATATTCTAAATGTCTTATTATTACAAGACTTGAAGCTTGGTTATCAAGAGGAAGTTTCAGTTCTGTGATTTACACTGTACCTGTGTTACTGCTGTGTATTTATATTATTACTATGTAGTTACAAGATGTTTTGGCACTGGAACGCGGCCAGATTTTGCAATGGTATTTAATAGATGGAAGTTAGGTGAGGTGGTATGGGAGGCTGTAAGTCGCACTGCTGTTCACTTGCATGAAAATCACAGCTCTCCTGAAGGCTGGGTTTGTTCTGGGTTTTCTGATATGGTTTTGTTGATGCACTGAGAATCCCCTTTTGCTTTTTCCCATCTCTTATTTCTTGCACTCTTTTTCCCTGGGTACCTTCAGCAGCAGCCTTGCAAAGCACTTGCAGGACCTGCTGTTACACCTCTTGCCAGGCAAATCCCTATCAGTAAAGACAGTGATCTTTGAGCCTCAGAAGTCTAGCACTGTACTGAATTAGATCTGTCCCGATGGATATGAAACATCCTTTCCTCCTTCTGTTAGCACTTTTCCATAATTTGCAGCGATCATTTCAAATAACTAGTAAAGCAGTAACCAGTCCAATTTTTACTTCGTAAGAGGCTGCAGCAGTTTTTGTTGTTTCAAATAAAGTACTTTGCTTAGACATTTGCCTTTCATATTATGTGGTGTGGATGATCTTTTTGTTTAAAAAAATGTGTAGTTCTTTCTGCAAAGACTGACAGCAGTGTCTGCTTTCAGGGTGGGATGATTAACTGGAACAGACTGTTTCCTCCTTTACGTCATAGACATAACGCAAATTATCAAGATCATCGTCCGTCTGAAGAAGGCATACCTCCACCTACTGAGGTTTCTGAAGAGCAGGTGAACACTTTTCTATTTTAAAATGGCATTAAAATGGTTAGGAATTAACTCTACTAATTTTTTATCATCTGTTAACACAGTTTCTTAAATGTTCTCTATAGCAGCACAAATTAGAATACTGGATAATGGTCACAGTACAGCAAATTGTCATTACCATCCAGACCAAAGTTACAGAGCAACTTGGGAGTTTCTGCTTTTATGTGTAACTGCTTGTATTTTGTATTTAAAGATGTGATGGTTTCACTAGTGGAAACTATTCAAATCTAATAAAATAAATATTTCAAAGAAGGAAGAATTGACACACAGATTTCATTGTTTGTCTTGTACATATCTTCTTTGTTGAAGTCCCCAACTTAAGTTTTCAATTCAGTAATTTAGTTTTTCTGAAATAAGAACGTTATGCCAGACTATATAGGTTCAGAATTCTAGACTTTTGTTCATAGTTCTGTTCTCAAAAGAGAGCATTATTTAGTTGTAAATTTAAGAATTTAAGATTGGTCTTATATCAGTATTCAAGGTTTGTTGCAATCAAGTTCTCCAAGTTGTAGCCTGCCTGCAGTTAGCTGTATTGGCCATTTTGTGTAAGGTCTTTGCTACCCTTGAACAAGAGTAGGTTTCAAGGGTGACTTTTTCCTTCCTTTTTTTTTTTTTTTGTAAAGAAATAAATCAACACTTGCTAGCACCACACTGGCATTTTTAGTTAGTTTAAAATGAGCTTGTCCCAAACAGAAGTTTTTGCTATGATCTGACTTCTAGCTTTGATTCAAGGTTAGATTATGTTCAAAACTTTACCTGCACTGGTGGTTTTGACTGCCAACCTGCTGGGCTACACCCAAAAAGAATGAAAAAAAACCCAAAACAAAACAAAAAACCCCGAACAATCAAGAAAAAAAAACAAAACACACATCAAAAAAAAACCAAAAAAAAACACACCAACCAACAAACAAAAAAGAAATTAAAATAAAAACTCCACACCAAAAAGCACTTTCTGGGACAAACCCCAGAAATTTAGTTTTGACTGGCATGAAAGTCTACTCAATGCCAGTATGGGATGAACCAAAAGATTTCCCTGCTGCATTGGTTTATTTATTTGTTTTATTGACACGTTCTGCTTATAGAAACTTTTATTTTGGGGCTGGAACTAATAAATTAGTTACTAGTGTGACTTATGCTGGATTCTTACTCAAAGCCTTTAGGCCCAGATTTATGAAAGCAATATACACTTAAATTTTCTGGTGCATTGAGGTTGTAGAGCCCACCTGATTGCTGTAATTTTGCAGTGCTGTCTGGTTACCCTGCAAAGAAGAAGTCATTGAAGCAACTTTGATTTCTCAGGACTGTACTAATAACTATACAAGTTGTCTTAGAATGGCAGGAATGCAAGGGTTTCTTTTGTTTTTCAGATTAAAGTTTGTGAGCATTTGCAATGCTTTTCATACAAAAATATATGCATTTCTTGTAGGTTTTTAGCACCTTGAATTACCATTGCCAGTTATACTTCTCTGTTTCCTGGAGCTGGATTCAGTTCCTGTGATTAGAATATACTCAGATGAAAAGAGATGATTTTTTTTGTTACTGTTCCCCATGATGCTCAATGGATATAACTCTAAACAGCAACATTGCAATTCTATCCACCACTTCTTAAAGTTAGAATTCATGGCAAATGCAGTAAAAACCTTTCTTCTGAGATGTGTTTCTGTGGTTAGGTTTTATTCCACTGCCTGCCCTTTTTCTCATAAAAACACAGTCTTACATGAAAAATCAGATAGAGGAAACTTTAGAAAGTTGCAGGTTACGAAATCGAGTTTGAATTTAAACTACTGTTGCAGAAGTGTTGAAAGTAACAATTCATTTCTCTCCCTACAAGAAGGTGAGAAACTGGCACTGAGTTTTAAGGTTGATGTTCTGATAACCAAGGTAACCGTTCTCAAATATTTTGGCATGGTGTATTTATATTAAGAATCGGAGGACCTGCACCTCCGGGCAAACTTGGCAGTTGTATAGTTCTCAGTAAGTCACCAAAGCAGAGATGATTAAAAATACTGAAAGTTCTGGAGGTGTCTTAGGGGAAAGAAAAGCTGCTTTTGATGGCACTTTTCTTTTAAAAGGCATTTAGAGTACTTTCAATACTAGTGCTGCACATTACTCTTGCACTCTGGGAAGATTCCTCCCCAGATGTAAACAGCCTCTGCTGCGTTCCTGCTTGGCTCCACTCTGCTGCTGCAGGTTCCTACAGGCAGAGGAGGAGCAGTGGTAGCTCTCCAACAGCTCTTGTAGCCCAGGACATCCGGGTTCAGGAGCTGTGGTGTCTGGTCGCAAGGCCATTTGAAGCAGGATGAGGAATGCTTTATGCTGCCAGTGGCCACAGCTAATTTTACATGCCGCTCCACATCTTGTTTTTCCACTTTCTGGAAGATTAATTATAAAAGTGAATGAATTATATTGTGACTTTCAGTCATACCAAAGTGACAGTTGTAGATTTTAAGTGTACTTTAGGTTGGAATTTAACCATAAATTAAATTTGGTTATGCATACATTGTTTTTCACATGTGGTGATTTGATTATCTGTTAGCACAAAGCACAAAGATTCGGTGTCAAGTACATGGTATTATAAAGAGGGATGGTCAAGTGGTTCTTGATTACCAGAATCACTGTCTTAATGTGCACTTTTCTATGTAATTCCTCCATCAGATATCTTGACTTTTGCTTTGTAGAATTCTTTTGCAAAAAATTGCTATTTTGAGTACATAGATGCCTTCCAAGAATTTTACTAAACCCATTTAACTATTGTACTGCCTCTATTTTAGAGCTAACTTGAAGGTTTATTAAAAAAAACCCAAAACACCTAGAATGAATAGTTCTGAGGTTTTTTTAATGCCCTCTGGAGAATGTATGTCTTTTCAAGGATAGTAGAGCTGAGGGTGTCTGGATAGGTTTTCGCATCTGCTGTAAAATTCCGTCTTTTGGTCAGTGTTGGTTTCTTGAGATCCTGCTCTTGTTGAAAGCAGCAAGCAGGTCAGACTGTGGTTGTCATGTGTGGTACCACACTTTGGATTTTACTCTTCTTTCAAAACTGCACCATCTAGGAAAATACAGGTGTGGCATTTTCTGCAGTTTTTTATCATTTTTATCATTTTTATCACTTTATATAAAGTGGTCATCTCTGTGGCAGTGTTTTGAAGTGTGCTGTCCCAGATATATCTTTTATCAGTGAAAAGGGATTTCTGACACAATTTTAACATGACTAGTGCGCACAGGGTGTGAATAAAATTCTGGTTTTAAGGCAGTGTTTCTTTTCCAGGTTGCACGACTTATGGAAATGGGATTTTCCAGAGGAGATGCCCTAGAAGCTCTGAGGGCTTCAAATAATGACTTAAATGTAGCCACTAATTTTCTACTGCAGCACTGATGGTATTCTGTGTGAAGGAACTTCACTCGATGGGTTTGTACATGCCTGGAAGAGGATCAAAGCCACCTGCTGGGCAGACTCACCAAGGTCAGCCCCACGAGGGCGTCGGGAGAGAGAAACTGGCTCCGCGTGACTGGTGACTCAAAGTAATGTTAAGAAATGATGTGAACTGTTCCCAAGCCTTCAGATCACTTGGTGGTTTCTAGTCTGGTTATCCTTTTCAAAGTAACTTTAGTTTCTACTTGTTACTGGATATCACCTAAATTTATTTTTAAAATAAAATAGGTGGGGTTTTTTCTTGTAAATCCTTGTTAGATGTGTTATCAGACTTAATGACTGGGAAAAGAATCGCCAGCAACTACAACAACTAGATTTACCTATCAAGAAAAATCGTATTTTCTTCACTTACAAGTCTAATTTCTCTAGCTTACATGTTATTTTACAGTACTTGATTTTTTATTACAGTAATAAGAGGTTTGAAGGTCATTTTCAACTCACTAAAGGGTTATGGGACTATTATGTCATTCTTTGCAAAGTTTTATTAATGCCTGTAATACTTCGTTTCTCAAATTTCTTTTTAAATAAAAGTTGTCATTCAGCACATAATACACAGATAGGATGAGAGAAAATTCATGTGTGTACGGCAAGCTATGGTAAGTGACCACTGTAAGTTTGAATCTTTGCAAACGGAGTGAATTGCTGTGGAGATACGGGTCATGAAGATACTCACTGGAAGCAATAAAGGTGAATCGAATGATGCAATAAGATCAGAACTGGAATGACTTGAATGACTTCCATGGCCAATTCAGAGAGGAATTCTGTAACAATGGATGTATGCTGTGTCCTACGTGCTGCTTTCCTTTTTTTCAGCTGGCTACATACTATCTTAAAAGAAAATGATAAAAAACTTAGTTTTATATGTATAGTTCTAGTTTCCTGGTGTCAGAGGTGAGGATAACCCTTGCATTTGCTGAATCCTCACTGTGGAGGAACTTAGTGTTAACCAGAGGCTGGAATATTAACCCCAGGGGCGATTCAGGCTGGTACAGGAGGTAACAGGACAGTAATGCCAAGCTCATACAATACTCGGTTTGAAGATTGATAAATCAGCTTAACTTGGCTTGACTCTTGGAAGTGCTCAGTATTAGCACCTTAGGAGTTGCAGGAGGTGGCGTGGAGAGGGGGGAGCATCTCTATAAAGCCAAGCTGAAGGAATACAAGATTCCAAACTGCAACTCCATGAAACCAATCTACACATGTATCTTAAGCATTTAACATGTTTCTGTGTGTACTTGTGTTTGTATAGCGTGTGTATATGCGTCCATAAAAAGAAACACAGTCGTATTTAATACATACATATCTTGAGAATAAGATATAGCTCATAAAAAAAGTAGAAGAGGCAATAGCAGGTGCAAAGGGGGGAGTTGAAAGAATGTTGAGAGAGAGAAGAATGTTTGGAAATCCAAATAAACAAGTGTGTACCAAAGTACAGATCTTCACAGTCTCACTTGGCCTGGAAAACGTACAGGACAAGATTTAGGGAGAGAGAGACAGATTTTTTTTCCTTTTTTTTATTAAATGATAAAACTGAAAAAAGTCCTTCAGACACACAAGTTCTTATCCAGAAATTGCATCGTATTTGTGCAGCTTTCAGCACAGTGCCTGTATGTAATTTTTGGTATTTTCCAGTGCATGAAGTAAGGGTTTTTTGGAATGACTGTGTGTTTTCTTGGGCTTTGATCAATGTCCTTCAGGGTTTGGCTTGCTGCTATGATCATATTATTTAAGCAGGGTCTGGTTTTTAAATGAAAGGTTTTGTTTGTGTGAAGCTGAGGCTCTGTATGTGTATAGACCACGGGCATTTCGGTACCTAGAGAACTCTGGAAACTTTCTGTCTTAGAAGTGAAAGGACACATGCAACAAAAATAATCACTATGATAATTTGTATATGCAGACTCATTAAATGTTTTGAAACAAGTACAGGTTTTAATTTTGAAACATACAGATTCTTCCTTCACAAATATTTTATCAAAAAATAGCAATAAAGAATAGTGAATTACTTGAGAAATCAAATTTTGACTGTAGGAAAAAAGTCCACCTAGCCCATGATAAATTAAATGTGACCTGTTCCCTTTCAGACACTGCCCTGTTCTGACAAGCACAAAGAGCATTTATTCCTTGGAATTTTAAAACATGTTTAGTGGCACATGGGGTACATTAATGGACATTCTCCAAGTCTAAACCCTTTCTTACTGTTGCCTGTACAGGGGATATCCAAATGTCGCAGTTGTGAGGAAATTTTTGCTACGCATTTTGCAAAACATGGTCAAACACAAGGGGTAGAATGCAGGTCTTGGTGATGTCAGTTCAAAACTCCCCTTGACCTCTGTGAGAAAAGTTAGTACTCAAAATGCTTCCAGGGTTGTGATTTCCAATTAAAAAAAAAAAAAAAAAGAAGGGGTAGAAGAAGGGTCTCAGATGCTGTTGAACACAGTTCCTGTTTTATGCAAGAACCATAGAAGAGATATTCACACATGAGAGCTGGAAAAAAACTTGGTTTCCACTTGATGGTGAAACTTTCATGAGCCATTTCTGGGAATGCAAGGAGCATGTCTTTCGCAGCCTACATGGTGTTTGTCTGGCACAGTTTTGAATATCTCATAGCAGAGTTTCTATTTGGTGTGTGACACAAGCAGTATTTTTTGGCAGCGAGAGAAGACAGAATACCTTTCTATGGAGAGGATTTTAAGTACCTGGGAAATTCACACTGGTTTTAGTAAAGCCAAGATTTGGTATTTTGAAATAAAAGTAGTTGCTGCTGTTAAAATTCCTCTACTAGGCTGGGAATGTCTTTTGAGACAGCATTGGAGTAATTTACTGGGGACTTTCCTGGACAGTTACGTGATACTTTGAAATACACACACAGTGAGGCTGGTGTTTGTGGAAATCTGCCTGATAAGCCACCAGGTTCGGGTTCTCAAGCCTCAGCTTCTTGCTAAGATGTAGGTTGGTTTGGCTCCATACCTACCAAACCATTTTCCTCCCTCAAAACAAGCGTTAAAGTTTGCCTGTAACTTAGCGAGCACAGGGACTGTCGCAGCTGGTTCATGCACAGCCTGTGCTGTCTAGCGCTTACCAGTGCCTTCTTGAACGTGTGATGGAGAAAAGGTCTCATTATTTTTGTCTGAAACAGAAGAACAAGCCAGAAAAACATATTGCAATGTACTGGGCCAAAGGCAATGTTTCTGGCTCTCCTGTTTGTATGTGCATATATATATGATTACATATATGCATATATATGTGTGTATGCATATGTATATATACAAGGAGCGAGTGAGAAATATTTATGTACTGGTTTGATGAATTTAACTAAGAGTTAAGAGTTTGTTGAAGAAAATTAAAAGTCTGTATTCAAAGACTCTCATCTCTCAGACTTGTGTATTTGGAGTATATGTGCAGTTGCAAAGGCACCCAGCTCTGAAAGCACGTGGAGCTACAACTGCCACGTTGTGGGGGAAACTGCATCTGTTTGAGGACAAATAAAAGCACAGCATTCATTTGAACTAGTAAGAGGGATACATGAGTGCAGTTAATTTCTTGTGTGTGTTCTTCCACAAGAAAAACCTAAATGAGATTAGCGTTCTTTACGTGGGTGGCCACAGTAATCAGTATTTTATATAAATGAGTATAAGCACTATTTTGCCAGGAGAGTCACATGAACACATAAACACTATATGTCTTTCTATATATACAAGCATGCATGCATATTTAGATATACAGAATGTGTGTGTGCGTTTACTTAGAAAACACTGGGTTTGGTGCAATTTTTAGGAGGATTACATTCCTCCTGTTTCCACATATAAAGGGATGCTTTGACCGCAGAAAGTCCACTGTGAAACTCAAAGAGGGTATGTGCTACCAACAGTGTTCAGTCCAATTATGAGATGAGACACCAGTGAGGGGAGCAGAGGAATGGCACAACCAGACAGATGTGTGTGACTGGTGAGAATCTCAACAAATTGGTAGTTCAGCCATTGTCATTTGCTTTCCAAAAGAGAGTTTTAAGAGGAAGGAGAAGTTAGTTGGACTGACACTTGTTTGTAGGGGATTGTTTCTAAACCTGAATGGTTGCAATGGAGAAAGCAGGAATTTACATACTTTAAAAATGGGTGAACAGTTCCAGGATCATGGCTGAACTGAAAGCAGGATCTGGCCTTTTGACTGGAGATAAGTAGGGACCATAAGTGTCAGTTAACATTAGTAAAGGAGAACACTCAAGGGAGACGAGGGATGTGGAACTGAGCAAAACACAGAGTTTAGAAAAAAGGAACAAAGTAGAACACAGAACTCAGAGGACAGAAAGAAAAGACCTGCTGAGAGAAAGGGAATGAAATGTTGCATTGCATTTAGTTCAGTTTTGAAAGAATTCACAGGATTCCATGTAGAAAATGAAAATATACAATGTTGTGGCTAATTCTGTACTGAAAATGCACCGTTTTTTAAGAGGTGTCTGATAGGGGAATCCTTCCGTTTTATCTAGTCAGTTTTGCCGGAGGTGATAAAAGTAGCAAGAGAGAAAACAGTGTAATCCCAGAAACTGGGCAGTGAAGCAAACCCTGGAGCCACCTCAGTGTGTGAGGTTTCTGGTTTTCAAAGCACAGTTAGTCCTGCCAGTCTGACTTCTCCTGGCACCCCTTCCCAGCTGTGGAGAGATCTCCTCCAGGAGGGACACAGCTCCTCACAGGTCCTGCTGCTTTTCCCACTGAAGGCACTTCATAGATCCCCATGGCAAGGGAGCACACCACCTTCCTGTGGAAATAAGTGTCCTGCATAAAGGAGGTGGATCCAGAGCTTATGCTTGCCCCTCACTGCTTGTGGATGGGAGAGGCACATGTGCACCTCTGAGAAGATTGTTGCCCACATCACCTGGCCTGATCAATCACACCAGGACTTGTTACTTGGCCACAAGAAGCTTTTATTTTCAGTAGATATGTGCATTTTTACATTACAATATTTTACTGGCTTAGAAAGATGGCTTACAAATATTATGTGTGAATGCAGTAGCTTCAATTGAGGACAATTTAAAGCACAGACTGAAGTGTTGCACAGCACAGGGAGTTTACTAGCAAATAATGTGTGGCTGCAACCAGGAGCTGTTGTCCCCCAGTGCTCTCCTGGAAATTTTTGCTTTTAGCTGAAAGCGTAAGCTGAGAACCACTGCTGAGGGAAAAAGTGATGCTGTTTGAGCTCTGTCCAACCCCCCTGCTACGGGCAGGGACACCTTCCACTAGACCAAGTCTCAAAGCTCCATCCAACCAGCCCTTGAACACTTCCAGGGGTCAGACATCCACAGCTTCTTTGGGCCACCTCTTCCAGTGTCTTTCCCCCCTCACATTAAAGAATTTCATCCTAATATCTTAACTAAACCTGCACTCTTTCGGTTTGAAGCTATTCTCCTTGTCCTGTCACTACACACTCTTGTCAATAGTCCCTCTCCAGCCTTCTTGTATGCTTTAGGTACCATTAGCTTTCCAGTACCATTCAGGTGCTGAAAGGCTGCTCTAAGGTCTCTCTGGATTCTTCTCCAGGCTGAACAACCCCAACTCTCTCATCCTGTGTTCATAGGAGAGGTGCTCCAGACCTTGTATCATCTTCGTGGCCCTCTTCTGGACTTAGTCCATCAGGTCCATGTCTCTGCTGTACGGGGGACCCCAGAGCTGTATGCAGTACTCCAGAAGGACTCTCACCAAAGTGGAATAGAGGGACAAAATCACCTCCCCTGGCCTGCTGGCCATGCTGCTTTTAATGCAGCCCAGGACACTCTTTTGATGCAGCCATATGTACATAGAGTATAGTAAATATATAGTATATATATAGTATATCCTGTATCTCTGTGTATATTACCTGTACGTGTTGTGTGTCCACAAAGTGTACTCTCTGCCTTAGATGAAAGTGCAATTTTCTCTTCTTCGAAAACAGTATGGCGGCAATAGGCTGCAGAACACCAAGAAATACCTGCGTGCTGTGCAGTACTAACTCTGCGTGGAATGCCTTTGGATCCCAGTGTGCTGTCGCGTGCTTCCCAGACAATCCACAGCCACGCGGCTTGTGAAAGGCGCCACGTTCCTGTGGGGCAGCAGTTGTGTGGGGGGAGCACCGGCTGCGTCTGTCACTATTTTCTTAAGATTCTTGTGCGTGTCTTTAACACCGAACAAAGGTTTCGACTCCCTCTGTCGGCAGGAACCGGTGTTGTCCCTCTCGCCCTGTGGCACCGTCGGGGTGGGCGCTGCGCCCTGGAAGCTGCCTCCGACACAGGTTCCCTGGCTCTGGGCAGCAGCCGGGGAGCTTCGGGGGGTTTGCACCCCGGGGGAGTTGGAGGCAAGGCAGGAACAGCAGCCAAGCAGAGTCAGTGGAGAGGTATTTAAAAGACATGTAGCTATTGCACTTAAGGACATGGTTTAGTGGTGGCCTTGGCAGTGCTCAGTTAATGATTGGACTCGATGATCATCTCCAGAGGTCTTTTCCAACATAAATGACTCTGGGATTCTGTGCTTCTCTGATTCCGAGGGTTTGCCGGCGGGTCAAAGCGTGGCAGAGGGCAGGAGCTGCTGGGCCAAGGGGCACGGTGAGCATCATGTGAGGAGCTTGGATTGAGCGGGTGAATGATGAAGTGTAGAAAAAGTGTAACTGTGCCTGTAGACAAAATGCTCTGTATGGTTTCTCTTCAATTTTAGTGAAATGCTCCATTTTCAAGCAGCCAACGAGCTGGCCCAGGTGGGCAAGCTGGTCTGGGCGATACAGGTTCCTTGGAGTTCTCCTTTGCCCAGACTCCTCCTGACCCATTCTGCCCAAGTCCCTTCCCTCTCCATCCCATGGATGTTCCCTCAGCTCTAGCTAATTGTCTGTTGTCCCTGGGTGGGTATTTTAAAAAGCAAAGGGTCCAAGGCTGGCATCCATCCAGAGGAGGGAGGCCGGATCTCTCCTGCATTTGGCATCGCTGCACCCACCTGTTCACCTATTTCCTACTCCAAAGGCTTCTACTGGTGCTAAGATGATGAAAGGTGGAGATACCTTTGTTAGTAAAGTATTTTTGAGAAAAACAGAGTCCAATAAGGACCAAACAAGGTTATGTTTATATCATACCACTGATATCCTTATATTATTACATCCCAGCTCTTCCTTGTCCATTGTACCATGCCTTTTAGGAGAAAGGCTCTCTGCAGGCCAGAACTGAGGTTAGACCTGCTTTGAGGAGGGCTCAGATAGTCTCTGGAAAGGACGTACTGGAGTTCCATTTCACCTGAATTATTTTAGGTGTCCCTCTTAGTCAGCCTTCAGGATTCTAGTTACCTATACCATAATTGAAACCATCATCAGCCAAAATCGTAGTCATGCATATTTAAAACAATAAAGGACTGCATGTGGCTATTATTAACTTTCTAGGCATAATATTACCTTAAAGAATTATCTGTATTAATCAAAAGTCCATTCATGAAACTTCTTCAGGTATACTTTTCAGCAAAATAAAGCAGCTTTTTTTTTCCTCTTCATGTCTCTGTGCATGTCTCTGTCCCTTCCAACCTCAAACAAAAGGCCAGATATTCCAGAAACTGTAAAATCCTACTTGTGGAGGGGTTTTTTCGTAGTCCAATGACTTCAGAAAACAGCCAAGGAGGATCCTGCCAACTTACTCCTTGTTTCACAGGTACAAACCTTGACAGGAGCCTGATGTCTCAGGGCTCTTCCTCTCACTCTGGCAATAGTCACCCTTAACCTGCTTTTAGCAAAGTTCTTGGACTTGTCAGGGCACTGGCTTCAAGCAGAGGTCAGTCAAGGTCACATAAGGCCAGCCTTAGTCCTTGTCCTCTTGTCCGTATTCCTCCACTCCCTTCAAATTAAGGAGTGGTGGGAAGGTTTCCCCAGTGAGTACATCCAGGGCAGGTTTGCAGGCGTGGGGCCGAGCTGGGAGCCAGGCCATCCCCACTATCCCCTTCCTGGCAGTGGGTCCTGGGGTGACTGCAGTGCCCTCCGGTGTAAGGAAGGGTTCTGGGGAAGAAGCAGCGCCCAAGTGGGAGGACACAGGCAGGAGCACTCCCGGGAGCCCTACAAATTCACATCCTCACCCCTCTCATTTGAGGAAGGACTTTTCCAGGAGCTCCCACAGGCCCTGCGCTTACTGCTTACCACATGCAGAGCCCTGGTACAGGAGTGGGATGCTGTGCAGGGAGAGAACAGAGCTGCTGTTTGGTGGTGGTGGGAAGGAGCTATAGGCCCTTTTCTGCATGAAAGTAGCATCCCAGACTTATCCTGAAGTGCCCAGAGTCTGACTCCTCCATGTAGGCTGCCCTGAGGACTGCAGGGATGCTGCTCCAGTGCTCCGGGGCAGTGCAGGGGAAGGAGGCAGAGGGACAGCCATGGTGGTTACCCACAGCTCCCGGACCCAGGGGGATGTGGGACAGGCATGGGAAAGGGATGCAGTGCAGTGCTGGGAAACCTCCAGCTGCATTTGCCAGCCAGAGCAGCTTCATTAGTTGCCTCCTCTGGGTTTGGGATGAAAATGTGTCTCTGTGCTCCAGGATGGCAGGTACAAGTGTAGCAGTGTTGAGCACAGGCCTGTGCAGAGCCAGGCAGAGCTGTGTCCCAGACAGGTTGGCTTTGTGGGAGCCCCTGGCTCTAGGCATGGGAGCAAGGAAGCTTGTTGAGGGTGCTGGTCCTGCAGCTCAACTCTGGCTCCTGCCGTCAGGGATGGTCCATGGGCCAGAGCAAAAGGGAGTGGGTTGTGCTGCTAGACAGAGGTGGAGCCGGGGGGCTGGCTGTTGCTGTTGCTCTCAGAGGGGGTCTTGGCAGTGGAGGAGGTAGCCAGCGAGCCGCTGTTCCTGAAGATGCGGAGCAGCCTCCGTTTGTAGCCTCGGAAGGCGAAGAAGTAGATGATGGGGTCGATGCAGCAGTTGCAGTTCATGAACGCCACAGTGACTTGCAGGGACATCTTGAAGGCTTGCTGCTCATGGCAGGATGGCTGGTAGAGGATCTTCCTGACCATGAACTGGACGATGTTGAGGTGGTAGGGACTGAAGCAGAGCAGGACAGCCAGCAGCACCACCAGGATGACAGTGAAGGCCCGGTGGTGATGCCCGTTCTTCACCGTCAGTGGATTCTCCTTGGCTGTCTGGCAGAGCTTGAGGTTGATCCTTGCGTAGCACACCAAGATGATGCCAACAGGCAGAAAGAAGCCGAGCACGCAGGCCACCAGGAGCAGGTAGGGCAGCTTGGGAATCTCCTCGAAGTTGAAGTACTCCATGCACGTCAGCTTGTCCCCCATCCTCCGTGTCATGGGCCGCAGAAGCAGCGGTGCCGTCTGCAGGAACACCAAGGACCAGGTGAGGACACAGATGCCCCTGGCACGGCTCATCTTCCGAATCCTGCCGGGGTGCCTGGTGCGCACCACGGCAATGTAGCGGTCCACACTCACACAGGTCATGAAGTAGATGCTCACATAGGTGTTCATGTAGAAAATGAAAGCTGTGGCCCGGCAGAACCAGTCCCCAAAGGGCCAATCAGACTCCAGGATGTAGTAGGCAATCCTGCCTGGCAGTGCCAGGGTGAAGAGGGCATCAGAGAGGGCCAGGTTCACCAGGTAGAGGTCGGTGGAGTTGAGTTTCTTCTTCCTGCGCTGGAAGGTGATACAGAGAGCCAGGACATTCCCACAGGCGCCAAACACCAGCAAGGTGGTGTAGAAGAGGGAGAAGGTGACTTTGGTAGAGAAGTGGTGGTTGTGCACGTTGCAGCTGCTTTGGTTGCCAGAGGTGAGGTTGGTGGGTGGGAACACAGACTCCACAACAGCCATTTCTGTGGTGCCTCACAGGCTCTTGCCCTCTCCCTTGGAATAAGAACAGACATGAAACTAGCAGCTTATTGATAGCAGGAGTGCCACCCTTAGAGCTGGCCCCCATCACAAAGAAAAAGGTCTGTCCCCTGCTCCTGCCACCCCCCTGGCAGCACACAGCTCGAGTCATTTGGAAAAATGCTTCTCTTGTGATTTTGGTGTGAGCATCTCAACAGGGGCTGTGACTCATTCTCGTCTTCTTATCACCAGCTCCTCTTATTTTTGGTTGATTGTTTTTTTGGGGGGTTGGGGGTTTTTTTTGTAAGTCCAATCCATACAAGAAAGGACTGTGGATACTGGGAAGAGGAACTGTCTGTCACATAGGGAAGGTCCCAAACTTCTCTTGTCGCAGTCATGTCATTTACTCATTAGCATGAGGGGGAATGGTGAGCTTCATTGAGAAAGTTGAGGGGTGGGGGACCGGAACGCCTGAGGGGAACAGCCCGCCGAGGTGCTGAGGAGCCCCTTCGTGACCCTCCGGCGGGACCAAAGCAGGAGCAAAACTGAAGAAATTCGGAGAGGAAAAAACCTAACCTTTCCCGATAAAAACCCAAGCCTTATCCAAAAAACCTAGCCTTTCCCAAAAATC
>VXAY01005506.1:166751-259393 GCA_013399855.1 Oxyruncus cristatus
CCGGCCCCGCCCCCCCGCGCCCCGCACGCCTCCCGCCGCTCGCCCCGCTTTGGGCACCCCGAGGACAGCGGGGTCCCCTCTGCCGCGGGGCTGCAGCAGCTCCCGGGACGCGCCCCCCGCACGCCGCTCACCGCACGCTGCCACCGCCGGGCTCCGCTCCGCAGCAGCCGCCGCACCGGGCGGGACGGGACGGACGGACGGACGGACGGACGGACGGACGGCGCTGCCCCCCGCCCCCGGCGGCGGCGACCCCCGAGGGGCTGAGATGCTCACACGCACACGCACGAAAGAGAAATCGGAGGCTCCAACCTGGGAGCAGCAGTGCCACCTCCTCCTCTTCTTCCTCCTCCTCCTCCTCCCTCCCGACTTTTGAGGGGCGGCGGGCGCGGAGCCTCTTGCCCTCGCCCTGCGCTCGGGCTCCCCGGCCGTGTTAGCGCCTCCCGGGATTCGCTCACATTACAAAAGCACCCTGAGGTTTGGGGTTTTTGTTTTTTTTCTTTTTTTTCTTTTTTTTTTCCTCTTAGGGTTAGTAAAACTGTGTGTTCTTTCTGGGTGGGGTTTTTTTCTTTCGGTGTGTGAGAGGCATGCTGCTGCCGCGGGGGATATTCTCAGTAGTGGTTGTGCTGGAGAAGATAAATGACTGTACCTGCGCGGCAATCGCTCCCGACATCTGAGCCGACTTCGGGTTTTACTCTGAGAAGTTTTACAAGGATGCAAAGTGCAACTGAACAATGAAAACAGCCTCAGCTCTGGTTCACGTGCAGTCCAGAGGGTTCATCCCTGCGGCACGCACGTATGGCCACGGCAGCGTGAGCGGACCATGGCACCTTTCCAACAAAGTTGTGGCAAATCTCCTACGGAGCTTATTGTGCCCGTGGCCAGAGCAAGACACGCTGTACCTGGCTCCCCAGCCCGTGGTGAAGCCCAGCTTTGCCTTTCGTACGCACATGGAGAGACCACCAGGCACAGCTCCTTAGGGCAGAGGCTAACCTGAGTGGAACGAGACAATTAGTCCTTAGTGGAAAAAAATTGTTACTAAGATGACATATTGTGTGGTGAATGCTGGGCAAAGCCCCTTGTCTCAGCTGGAGTTCTCAGGGCAAGCTCTGTCCCCACAGGGCGCGGAGCAGTGGAGGGCTGTGATTTACCCCATGGCCCTATGTGTGTGTGTCTTACAGCATGCAGAGAGGACTTTCCTTCCCAGCACTTCCTAAAATGTTTGCAGAAGCCCAGCCTACCCTGTGACCGGTGGGACGGTCTTCCCCACAGTGGCTATTTTACTGGAGAACACTGGGGTTCCCAAATCCCAAGAGGATTTTTTTATGCTCTTTTTAGTCATTTTAGGCTGTTGGGTTTTTAGTGGTGGTGGTGTTGATCTTGCTTGTTTCCTTTTTTTCCCCTCCCAAAAACTCCACATTCACTAGGAAATTCCCATCATGGGTCATTCAGGATGCTACTGAAAAATACTGAAGCCAAGAAATGTCAAGGTTAAGATTACAGTTGAGCTAAACTTATATTTCCCTCTGAGCTAGTAAAGCTCAACTAATTATTTAACTGCATATTATTTCTAATGTTTTAAAACAGTGATATCAAACGCAGTACTAATCTGTGTACCCATGTACCATGAGTCATTTGTATAGAAATTACAGAGTGTATGATACTGCCACGGATTTACTACAAGTTGAAGGTACCTAGCAAGAGTAATAGTGAAAATTTGCTAACAAGCATCTGTTAATGGAGATACTTTTGTTGCTTGGAGGGTTTATATCACACAGAGGGAAAGGTCTGCTAGTAATAGAATAACTGCTGGTAAATTATTAAAAATATTCCTTAGTAAGATGGGGATTTTCTACATACACATCTGTCAAGACTTAAGCTAATCAGACTTGTGTGGGGCTCAAATGTTGTTGAGCTGTTTCATCATGATGGTGAAGAAACAGCCAATGGATGTAACAGTAGAGAAGTGTTATCTCTACAGACATCCCGAGCCCACACCAGTGAGTGGATTCAGGGCTATCCTCTCATCTACCTAAAGCACTGCATGACAAACAGCTGCAGCTGAAATAAATATTGATCACACAAATTCAGGGGTCACTATGGCACTGACGGGGCTTCTGTCTGCCCTCCTTACACTCTCTCTTACACTCTTACACTGCCTCTTACACTCTCATATGAGAGCTTCATCTCCACCATATTAACACCATCAAGGAAAAAAAATCTGGGACGAAGCTGGGCAAAACGCCATTGGCTTCCTCCAGGCAGGTCCTCGCAATGCCTCGGGCCAGTCGCCGTCACCAGGGCTCGGCAATGACGGATGGGGCGGTTTGTGATGCAAATTCATGCTCGGGACTTTTCCGAGCAAACATCCCCCATACAAAATCCCTCCCGTCCCTTGGGCTCTGAGGGCACACAGGCACCAAAAAATGAGCTGCAGATCACAGAAGGGCAATCACGTGCTGACAACCCAGCAGCAGCAGCACCTGGCACCTGCCTGGGGATGGGGGGCTTCTCGTGGGAGCCAATGGGAGTGGGATGTCACCGCTGTGTCAAAAGGGGGTCTGAATAAAGGGAGATCCAAAGGGTCTCGGCCTCTGCGCAGAGAAGGGAGATGGCCCAAGTGGCAAAACCAGCCTTAAAACAGATGGAGGAGCCCAAAGGTCCGGGTGAACACCTCATCCAGGGACTTGGGAATAAGAAGGAGGGAAAACAATGCTCTCTGCCTGATTTTATTTTTCTTTTTGCAATGCAGAAGAAAGGAAGTGGGTTCTTCTTTTGTGCAAAACATGCTCCTGCCCTGTGTGCAGCAGGTGCTGTGCTACAGGACTGCAGCCCAGCTCCACCCGCTTGCACGGCCCCACCAAGCCCAGCGGTGCTGAACTGCACTGTGCTGCACCGCAGCCAACAGCTCCTTTGGATGGGGGAGAGGGGCTGAGGGGATCCACTTCCCAGCTGGTGGGACCCGGTTCCTGCCTCTGCAACACTGGGTGAGCTGAAAAGGGATCCCCCAGGACAGTGCAGAGAAGCCCCGTCCAGCCCAGTTTGCAGCCATCTCATTGAGGAGATACCGACCTTCCCTGGAGCCGGTGTTTGGATGGAATGTGGTATGAGATTTGAGTAGTGAGGTTCAACTCCAAAACTGGGACCAGGTTTTCTTCCGTTGTGTCCATGTTTGCACAAAGACAGTTTTCCTTGGGCCCGGCAGGGACTACGCAAAATACCACAGCCTGGGGACTCACCCTAGGGCGCTGTGGAACCTCCTGTCCCGGGGTGTCCCTGCTGCCAGGGACCCAGCCAAGGCATGGGGAATACCTCCTATGGGAGTCCTGTGCAAACACTCAGCATGGAGGTTCTCTTTTCTGACACATGCATCATGGTCATTAACCATGATGTGACTCCAGACAGGCAGCCACCCCATGGCTACTTCCCAGAGCCAGATGTTGGGTATTTCAGGACAGGCGTTCACCTCCGAGTCACTGGGGCTCCTCTCACATCATCCTCACAGAGGACGTTGCTGTCTGCAGTCCCATGAATGCTCCTTTCCCTCCTGGAGACCTCATCATGGGTGTTGCTCCCCAGCCCAGCAAAAAAGCCAGGCCACAGCTCCTCCGCCAGGGGCAAGTCCTTCAGGCCATCAGCTGTGAGCCCACTGTTGTGGTGGCTGTGGCAGGCAAGGAAGGCTCACAAAGAGCTGTAAGAACCATGCCAGGCAGGCATGTGCCCTCACACGTGCTGGGAGATCGATCACTGGGCTTCCTCCTGAACCATCTTTGGGGTTCAAAGCCACACTTGGGGGTGCTGAGGCAGTTGTTGACATCTTGTGGGGTTTCCCAGAGTTGAGAGATGATTGGAGCTGGACTTTCTGAGGGCAAGGCAGCATAACAAGTGAGGCAACAGCCCCTTCACGGAGAGACAGCAGGAAGTTTGTGCCTCCTCTTTCCATTATATCATCACCTCTCCCTCTTTGCTTTCCTCATCGCCTTTGGTTACCTTTTCTCTCTTCTAGTGCAAAACATTTTCAGGAAGCTTTGGTAGACACAAAAATCTCAGATCCAAGTGCTTTCAGTTTCAATGCAAGAAGCAGGGATTTTCCACGGCTCAGCCCCTGTATCTCAAGTCACCATTTAGTCACCTGGTAGTAGAACAGAAATTGGGAGAACCTCTGCTTTTAACATCCCCTTGTCTATTCAATACCAGCAGCTATGTGGGGAGGACAATGTTTGAGAGGGTTTAGCTCAAGATGATAGGAATTGTAGAGAAAGTAAAAATCTGAAGAATCCTACCAATTTGTGATAAAAATCTCAAAAAAAACAATTACTGGAGTTTTGATACGTTTGAAACATAATCTGGCCCTAAATCTAAGTGGGAAATGCTGAATAACAAAGCAGCTGAAATCAGGTTCTGCATGACATGTCTGACTTTATTCTGCACATGTAGCACAGCTTTGGAAATCATGTTGCAGCATCAAGTCACGACATAGTCAGAGGAACAGAACAGGTCACTCCAACATCCTGAGCAGTAGAACACAACACAGCAGTAGGGAGCTGCTTCCTTCCACATTCCCTTGACTTCAGTCCCAAAATGTGAGCAAAAAGCCTCGTGTGGGGGCCATGCAACCACCATGATTTCCAGGTGCCTATGATTTCCATGAGCCTGGCTACAGGGAGGGCGTAGGTGTGCTAACAGGGGCAACTCTTAGTCATGAGGGTCGGGGCACCTTGGTAGGAGAAATACCAATGAAATTCACAATCTTAAATAACTTCCTCCAGCGAGCATGAAAGGCGCTTGCTCCCACGCTGCACTGTGACTTAGAAGCTCCATTTTGATTTTGCAGGAATAAGATGAAAGTTTTCTTGGTATCTGATTTCCGTGGTTAAAAACAATGCTTAAATGCTTGTTAAAAACACACAATCGTAAGGCAAGGTTGTAGAACTGAGGTCCTATTTTTATCTGGTTTTTTCTTATGACATGGCCACATACGCTATGCAAGCACACACACGTCTATAATGTGCAGCTACAGCATGAACAAAAGCAACTGGCATAGAAGATGAACACAAAACGCAGAAATGAGAGTTTGTGATAGAGAAGGTGCCAAAAACGCATCTTAATTCAGTCTGGAGCTCCATGATCCTTTACAACAATTTCTCTTAGAAAGGCATCTTCACATTTTGTGAATTGTGAGTATTTTTTTCCTCAATTTCCGTTTATTCTTTGCATTCAGTGTTTAGGCTGTTTTGGCCATGTTTAACACATACCAGGTAAATCCTACGGCAAGTGGAAAAATTAGCATTCTCATGAGCATTTCCATGGGGCACTCAGTTCAGTGCACCAATGCCTGAGAGGAACACGGAGTGAAAGGTTTGAAGGGATGTCTGGGGGTCAGCTGGTCCAACCACATTGCTAAAGCTGGGACACTCAGAGCTGGTTGTCCAGGACTGTGTCGAGACAGCTGGTAGGTATCTTTAAGGATGGAGACTCCACAACCTCTCTGGGCAACCTGTGCCAGCGCTCAGTCACCTACACAGTGAAAATACGTTTCCTGATGTCCAGAGAGATTGTCCTGTGTTTCAGGTTTTGCCTGTTGCCTCTGATCCTGACACCGAATACCACTAAACAGACCCTGGCTCTGTCCTCTTTACCCCTTTCCTTCAGGCATTTATATACATTGATGAGCTGCCCCTGAGCCTTCTCAGGCTGAAGAATCCCAGCTCTCTCAGTCTTTCTTCTCAGGAGACTTGCTTCAGTCCCTTCATCATCTTTGTGTTTCTTTGCTGGACTCTATTCAGTATGTCTGTGTCTCCGTGTACAGAGGAGCCCAGAACTGAAAGCAGGAGTTCAGCTGTGGCCTCTCACCAGGGCTGAGCAGGGAGTAAAGATCATCTCCCCCAGCCTGATGGCAGTACTTTGACTAATGCACCCCAGGACACCACTGGCCTTCTTTGCCACAAGGGCGTATTAGTGGCTCATGTTGAACTTGGTGTCCATCAGGATCCCCAGGTCCCTTTTTCCACAGAGCTGCTTTCCAGCTGGCTGGCCCTCAGCCTGTACTGGTGCCTGGCGTTGTTCTTTTCTACATGCAGGATTTTGAACTTCCTCTTGCTGAACTTGGTGAGATTCCTATCAGCCCATTTCTGCAACCTGTCGAGGTCCCTCTGGAAGGCAGTACAACCCTCTGGTTTATCAGCCACTCCTCACAGTTTGGTGTCATCAGCAAATGTGCAGCAAATGCCCTCTGCTCCATCATCCAGGTCATTAAAGAAGATGTTGAACAGGATTGGACCCAGTACTGACCCCTGGGGTACACAACTAGTTACTGGCCTGACCCAACTGACAACCTGTCACTAGTGGGGTTCCACAGGGCTCCATCTTAGGCCCTGGAGTCTTCAACATCTTCATAAATCACTTGGATGAAGGACTACAAGGGATACTAAGAAAGTTTGCAGATGACACAAAACTGGGAGGAGCTGTTGGCTCCCTTGAAGGCAGGGAGACCTCTACAAATTAGAGGACACCAACCATATGAAGTTCAACAAGTGAAAGTGCAGGATTCTGTACCTGGGATGGGGCAACCCTGGATGTACCTACAGACTGGGGAATGAGACGCTGGAAAGCAGTGCCTTGGAAAGGGACCTGGGGGTCCTGGTTGACAACAAGCTGAATATGAGTCAGCAGTGCCCTGGCAGCCAGGAGGGCCAACTGTGTCCAGGGGGGCATCAGGCAAAGCATCACCAGCCAGTTGAGTGGGGGGATTGTCCCGCTCTGCTCTGCACTGGTGTGGCCTCACCTTGAGTATTGTGTGCAGTTTTGGGCACCACAATATAAAAAAGATATTAAGCCATTAGAGAGCATCCAAAGGAGGGCAACGAAGATGGTGAAGGGCCTTGAGGGGAAGCCGTATGACGAGCGGCTGAGGTCACCTGGTCTATTCAGTCTGGAGGAGACTGAAGGGAGACCTCATTGCAGTTACAACTTCCTCATGACGGGAGGAGGGGCAGGCACTGACCTCTTCTCTGGGGTGACCAGTGACAGGACCTGAGGGAATGTCCTGAAGTTGTGCCACAGGAGATTTAGGCTGGATATTAGAAAAAGGTCCTTCCTCCAGAGGGTGGTTGGGTGCTGGAACAGGCTCCTCAGGAAAGTGCTCACAGCACCAAGCCTGACAGAGTTCAAGAAGTGTTTGGATGATACTCTCAAGCACTTGGTGTGACTCTTGGGGATGGTCCTGTGCAGGTCTAAGGGTTGGACTTGATGATCCTATGCATCCCTTTCAACTCAGCATATTCTGTGATTCTGTGACCTCCAACTAGAATCTGTGCTGCTGATCATCACCCTCTGGGCCTGGCTAGGCAGACAGGTTTCAAGCACCTCAATGCTTCAGCATCCTCTGCTGATTTATCTACCCAGCACTTGCATGCAAGCAAGTAGGGTGTTCTTTGCTTTATTGTGGGAAAGGAAACCTCAGAAAAGTCACGGTGAAGAGTGAATAGCTGGAGACCTTAGCATCTGATTTTCTCTGAGAGCAGTTTGTTCTTGCTTGCTCAAAGGGTGGCTCTAAATGGCTGCAGCACCAGCCCCAAGCACTCAGAACCTCTGTGCTTTTCCATCTCCTCAACCCCTAATCCTGCAGAATCACGTGGCTTTTGGGAGAGGAAGGGACCAGCTCACTGTGGAACAAAAACCTTCCTTAACAAAAGCTTTGTCAGTGGTGGTCAGAGTGAACTCTAGCTTTTGTGGTTATTGCTGCCTAGACTCAGTGTGGGCAGAGCAAAGAGACAAATCCATTTGCACCACAACAATGATTCACCCACAGAACATGGCCCACGTGGCTCTGAGCACAGCACAGTCCCAGGGAGAAAGCTGTCAGCAATCACCCAGCGAAAAGCTGTCACACACCCCTGCATGTGGTGCGTGTGTGCACGCGACCTGAGCTGAGTCAGTACAGACAGTCCCAATGCAGGCAGATCTTAACTTGTAGGACCAGGAATGCAATTTTTACTGGGCTTTTTGGTGTTGCTTTTGTAACTCCCCTCTTCTTTTTATCTTGCTTGGTAGAGCAGACAGGAGAAGGAAGAGATGGCACCTCAGAGAGCCATGATGCTTGGTGGTGCCGGCCCCCAGCACAGCCACAGCACAGACCTCTGTGCCCTGCTGTGACACTCGCCATCCCTCTGAGGAGATGAGGAGCACCACGGGCTGGTTGCTTCACAGCTGCTCCCTAGACAGCAAGGGAGAGCAGAGGTGTGGGTGCTGACCAGTTCCTGCCAGGATACATGTTTGACTGATCTCAGGCTGCCCTCCTGGAGCTGCCAGCATCTCGCTCTCTGTGCAGGTTTGGCCAGTGCCAGGTCCTCCCAGGGACCCCACTGGTCCTGCTGCAAGTGTTGTGCAGCAGCATACGGATGAGACCTTCAAGGAACTGGGGGCAAACAGTAACATTTCTACTAAGCTGGTCTTTTGGGGGGACCTGCAGCTTGGCCAGAGAATGCAGGAATTTCATGAAGCGAGTAAAAAGCCAATGGCCACAGCCTTGCAAGTACATCCCTCTGTAATGGTTAGCTCCCCTGGGAGGCAAGCACCAATCTGCCAAACCACAGCACTGTTTGTTCACATATGAAGGGCAATGCCTCTCTTGAATTCTACTTTCAGAAATCATTAAGCTATTTTTAGGTGGAATTTTCCATCAGTGCTCACCCCAAAATGCTCTTTTGGCAAAAACAGCCCCAACCCAAACCATACCTGTCTGGCCAAAGCCATACAGACCCGAAAGACTTTGCACAACAGACAGTGTTGGGGACATGTAACCACAGCGATTGCTGCCAGTGCAGCCTTCATTCTGCTCCCAAACAGCCCCTGCTCCCACCCTGCAGACAGCCCAGACTCAGCCTCTGCTTGCAGCACATGGGGACTCTCCCTGCAGTCCAGCGGGCCACCCCACAGGATGGATGTCCGACATCCAGACGTATTGAATTTGCCATTTAAGAACAGTATTGAGAGCTTAGGTCACAAATGCACGTGCATGTCTATGTGCACCTAAACGTACCTCCACGTACCGGAAGATTTTACCAGAACCTGGCAAACTGGGAATGGAGACCAGGTGCTTCTGGGGCTAAATAATAAGTAGACAGCAACATCTCAGGATGAATCCTCCATTTTACTGTGCAGTTTCCCCATGAAGGACTATGTTCATGCAAGAAAGATTTTGTTGAAGGCTGCAAGAAAAATCAGTTGTTAGATAAAAAATACCCTCGAAAAGTTGGGAAGTCACTGGGAGCAGGGAAGGGAGATGTTCTTGCACTATTCAGTTGCATGGTGCAATTCTGGGGAGGGTCTTGGCACCCTTCCCCAGCAAAACGGCACCAAATCCCTGTGCAGGAACTGCGTAGGCCCTGGATCCATGTTTGTCTGCAGCTCCCCTCCCTGGCAGATCTTTTCCCCTGAAGTCCACTTGCGGTAGATGATGGAGTTCTCTGAACTCTCCACAACTTCTGCACATTTTCTTTTCCCTGTGTTGCAGCTCTTTGCATCTGCATAAGAAAATGTACTGCTTAAACCAGATTGACTTAAACCCCAAACATTTAATCAAATTGAATTTTGGTGATGCTTTAAGGTCTGGGCAGTATGGAAGAATTTATTTGCAGTCATCAAATTTTAACTTTTAGGGCTTACTTGCAAGACCAGACAGATCCTTTCTACCTTAAATCTCTGTAGTTTTCAAGGTTTGTTGGCTAAATATTGTTTTAATGTATTTATTACATGCTTTTGCTTCTCCACTCCACTCCTGAGACCAAGCTGAGGTTGGCCTCCTCCCTTACTTGCGTTGGAATATATTTTCCAAATTATTTCTTCATAGAGGAAATTTTGCTTCCTGGGGTTTCACTCACTTTAACATATTCATGGAGACTGCAACATTTTAGCTGCTAATGCTTCTTGAAAACACTTGAGTCCCTGGGCTCTACTACAGATGCTTGATGCTTTAAATGGTTTGTGATCATGAAGAGTTTGGTCTGTCAGAATAAATGCAAGTGGAGAGACTTCTGAGCACTCCATAAAAACTGAAAAAACAGTGTTACAAGCTACTACATCTTCAGGCGAGTTTCCTATGTGCATGGTAGATAGAGAAAATTGGCCTCAATATAAAACTTTTGAAAAAAGCAGAATCAGATCTTAGTGTAAGGGAAGATCCCTTTGAGAAACAACAAAACCCCTCCTTACACATGAAAGTAGAGTGTGCTCAGCATCACATTCAGCTACCCCACAAAGCCACGAGCCACAGCTCAACCAGGCCAAAAGATGTCCTCACCTGGCTTCAGCACAGGGGAAAAAAAGTTGGCTTTTAACATCCTAATGGGAAGGTTTGGCACATGTTGGAAGGCCCAGCTCTTCCGACAGAGTGACTCACAGAGGCAGGGATAACTGCCTTCCAGCAGCTGCTGAACATCCCCACTGTTTGCCACCCTAGCATTTGCACAGATTTTAGCTCTGCCATGAGTCTCGGACAAATGATTTGCATCTCACAGACAGGGATCGGACACAGGGAATGAGGTTTTCTAGATTACTTCCTTTACAAATTGCAGTTATATGGTTTAGCATCACGGAGCCAGAAATCCTGTTTGGTTCTCCACCAGCATTAATTCTGTGCATCAACCCAAGCATTTTGGAGTTGTAAAAACATGTAATCTTGAGATGTGCAGTCAGAGAGAAGCATTTCATTCTTCACACCCACGATCAAAGTCTGAGCTCGAGGGTGTCTAAAACCCTGTTACTTCGAAATTGTTTTCAAATGCAGGAACAGGTCTCCTTCCTTACACAGCTATTACAGCATGCTGCTGTAATTTAGTACTGCTGCTGTTCTTTAGTACAATCACATATAGCACACACGGGTATCACATCATCTACCACTGACTACCCTCAAGAGAGCAGGAATTTAGCTCTCTTCCTAAATGTGTACCAGCTCCCTATAACCATGTGAATGTCCCAGCTTAGGAGGGGATGTGACCACTGTGGTTACAAATGGTCAATGTCAGGATGAGTCATAACTTGGCTGATAAAAAATGGGAATAAGGAAGAATATTTCTAAAAGGGCAAGAAACAAAGGGGGTTTTTGTTCAAGGGCTGGGGGAAATTTGAGGGAGACCAGTAATTTCCCATTTCTCCAGCATTGTAGTCATTTGATGACTTCAGTTGGCCTTGATCATCATTTACTAAGCACACAATTCACATGAACAAATACAGGAACGAACACAGCAAAGGCACCTGTTTGCTGTGGTCTTATTAGTGGACTGGTTCTTGGTTTGTTTTTTTAATGCATTCAAGTATTCTGGAACAATAGAGTCATCATTCTAATTTGATTCAAATACCAGCTCCTAAGGGGGATAAAATTGGTATTTACTAGAAATGGAGACAGTGTAGTTTCACTATCTTGACTTTGATACTCCTCAGAAGGTGTAGATAAGGATACACGCAGTCTCCCCACCCACACTTGCTTCACAAATTAATAGCCTGGCTCTGGCTGGCGTACCGAATGCCTCGAGGTGAAAAAGTCTGCCTTCAGCTCTTTCTTGTAATAGGAAACAAAAGGTCTGGTTGCAGCCATGCCACCCAAAGGCTGATGGGGCTCCTGCTGCTTCCCACCACTCAGGTCCTGCTGTCTCACCACGTATCTCCGCTCAAAGCTGTGCTTCACTTCCAGGCTCTGTGCACACGGGTGACCCATCAGACCCTCAGTAGCCAGGTCTGAAGCCAGACCCACCAACACAGGTGGTAGTTCGCCCACTGTCTTCATGCTGCTGGACCAAGCTCGTGCACCCAAATGATTCTCAATTTCACTGCTTGAACGGTTTTTATTTTGCAGACAGTTGTTACAAATATCTGTTTTCCATGGCTGACCCGTGACTTAAAAAACACAGACGCTTTTTCTGGTGTGATGTGTATTGATGATGGGACTAATGTTTGCAATGTTTGTAATTGCAGACTGGGGTGAGGATGCGGGGGAGGGTTGTCTTATGCTTAGAAGCACATTTTTTTCTTGAGATGTGAATGTCTTCATTCTGTTCTTTGAGGTGAAGCATATCCGTGGGTGGATTCCCCACGCTGGCTGGGTCCAAGGGCTTGTGCAACCTCACACGAGTTCTTGTGAATGAAGAAGGTCTTGTAAAATGTACTGAGCTTGACAGGGAAAAGGTATTTACCATTGAATGAAGAAGGTCTTGTAAAATGTACTGAGCTTGACAGGGAAAAGGTATTTACCACTTGGATGACCCAGATTTTTATCAGAAACCAGCCTGAGGTAAAAGAAAGATACCGCACTGGGGCCTTTGAGTAAGGTCCACTGAGCAAATGCTAACTAGATGCAAATTCATGCATGGGGTAAGGGCTTCTGTGGAAGAAATAACCCTGAGCAGAGGGATCACACGCTTTGCCAGGCAACTGGAAATCAAGTCTGCAGGGCAGGTTAAATGGACATCTCCTGAGCTGCCCAGCTCAAGAGGTGGCAAACCATGTCCTTAGACCAATCTAAGTTTACTTAAGGATTGTTTCCTCCAAGGAAACCTTTCCTGACATGCCTCTATGCTGCTGAGTGAGATGTGCTGTCCACTGGGGGGCATGGGACAATGCCACAGCCCTACTGGAAGAAGGGAGCTTGCTAGGGTGCAAATCTCCCTTCTTCAGGCGGTGCTGAACTTTCTCTCCCCTCCTGAGGCTGCAGGGTGTCTGCAAGGCCTTGGCACTCAGCCCAGAGCAGGGTGATGCTGGGGCTGAGCCCTAGCACAGCAGAGTGATGTGTTAACACCTCCAGGGCTTTCAGGTGGCACAGGAATGAACCACAATCTACCAAAGCCACAGTGATGCTGCTCCCATTATAAGATGCTCCAGAGACTATGCGGGAAAAGTCACTTTGGTGTCACTCCTATGTGTGCATGGTGCAGCAGGGGAGAAGTGTTGAGTGACTTTTGAGTTTCTGGTGGTGGGAATTTCTCTAGGCTTGAGCTGAGGAGAGAGGTTCAAAGCTGAAAAAGGTCCCGGTGCAGATTCACAGAGGTGGTGGAAGGAGGAAGTGGTTGCTCACATCTCCACATTGATTGCTGCTGCAAAGGCCTTGTAGGAGGCCCATGACAGAGCTTGCCCTGCATAGGCAAGGAAGGATGGGGAGTTGGTGAAAAACAAAACATTTAAGGGAAGAAGAGTGACTTTTGTAAGTGGAGAAGAAACGTCATCCCACACCTGCGGGTTTGAGACAAGTTGGTGCAGCCTGCTTGGTTCAGATCAAGCATGGCAAAGGGCAGCTCAGGCACTTCTCCACAGAGCAGCTGCTAATCCTGGGACCAGAGTGGCTGCTGAGGTGATGGGGAGTTGGCCTGGGCAGCAGGAAACCTCCTTGCCCTGTGGGGAAGATGTTTGATGGGACAGGGGCACAAGGGGCTGGAGCACATGGGACTGGCTTCTCACCCCAGGATGCCCAGATAGGAGATGGGCTGAAGAGGCTGAGTACATCCACTCATTTTGGATAAGGGACTCGGTTTTGCATAGGGGTCTGGTCTTGTGTGAGAGGGCCAGCGGGATGCAAGAAGGAAGTGGGTAGAAGTGTAGGAGAAGGGCATGACTCCCTTCTCTTTCTGGGCCTATCCAGAGCAGGGAGAACACATGGAGGGGAACAGGTGTGCTGAGGCCCAACTCACATCCTCTTCGTAGTCGGGGATGCCAAAGAAATGTTGATTTACAGCAAGAAATTAGGAAAAGGGAAAGTTAGCAAAAATAGAGTTTTAGCCTCAGATGCTATTTTTAGGATAATTAGAAGTGAAATCTGCTGCTGCCCACTGCTCTGGGGTAGCAGGCTTACCTTCCCATACACACGAGACATGTTGCTTGGGATTGTGATCAAGTGCTGCATAATTGCCACTTACTAAAAGAGTTAGATGTTTTCATAGGAAAGACAGGGGAAACACACTAAACACCTACCACAAATTACAGGGAACGAGTGTCTGTGCACCTAGGTGCGGAAAGTCAAGACCCGGAGTCTGTCTTGCGTTAAGTCCCCGTTTCCTAACCGGCAGAGGTGAAGGGCAGTCGGGGGTCGATTTGGGCGTCGATGTCTGGAGAAGGAGCAGCGCGGAGGGGAGAGGCGGCTCCCCGGTGCCGCTAGAGGTCACCGTCACAACGAGGCACCGGCGGCGGGGACCCCGGACCCTGCCGGGACAAGGGGAAGAACATGGGGATGCGCGGTTTTAAGGGGCAAGCACCCATGCAAACTCTCCGGCAAAGATTCGTGGAAGGGGTTGGAGTTAAAATGGCTGGTTAATGTAAAGGAGGGAGGGAGAAATCAAAGGTCTGTGCTTTGAGAGCAAGGGCTTCTTGAATCATTTTGCTATACCTCTACTAGTCTGTAGTGTAATAATTAAATATTTTAATTAAATCTAATTCTACTTATTAATTTAGAGAATTTAAAAGCATTCAGATGGAATTTTTTTGTTGCTGTTGTTTTTGTTTGGTTGGTTTTGGTGGGTATTTTTGGTTTGGTTTGGTTTTTTGTTTTGGTTTGGTTTTTGGGGGGGTTGGGGGGTTGTTTTTTGTTTTGTTTTTTTTTTTTGTTTTTTTGGAGTTTCTGGAATTCCAGGCAGCTTTCGAAGCATACAGTGTCCTATGAAAAACCTTCCCTACCCCAACCCTTGGAAGCTGATTTTTTCTGAAAACCTCAGTGTCAAGTGTCTCCCGCACTGGCACCTCCATCAAACACATCTTCACATTTCCTTATCTCCACCTGACAGCAAGGATGTGGGCAGAAATCAGGTCCTGGCCAAGGCCAGGCTTTATAGGAGCTGATGCACCAAAGTCTTTGGCTTAAAATCTTTGCTTCTTACTGTGTATGTATTAAAGACATTTAAGGAAATGAGGTGTTAAACTTGCCTGAGGGACATGCCTATGATTCCCGCAGAGCTTCCTCAGCCTCCTTTGTTGGATGTTTTCACTGCTGCCTGAAGTTCAGGCCTCAGCCTCTTTGGGCACACATTTACATGCCTCAAGCGTTCCTAGGTAGGGTAACACTTAAAAGCAAGTAACCATCATGGTTTTAGCCAGGTTTCACTTTGAATTGCTGGCTTACCTCAAAGCAAAACTGAGAAAAAGCTCTGGGCTAACTCAAGTTCTCAGACCTCGGACTGTCGCACGTCTTTACTTAATGTGAAATTATTCAGAACCGATGCAGGCAGCTATTGCTCCCATTAGAAACCAGACAAAACCCCCTCAATTTCAGTGGTTTCAGGATTTATTTTTAGTGGCTACCCCCCTATTTAGCTGGAGGAAATGCTGGTAGCAATCACCACTGACATCAAGCAAACTCACTCTCACTTTCTCACTCGAACCCTATGCCAAGCTGCTGCTCTTGTGGCACCACTTTTTGGGGAGGACCCGGACCTAAAGCCCTGCATTAGACTGGGAAATGCCACATGGCAAGGAGGACTGGGGGATTTGGGGCTGGTAGAAGGTGATGGGTGTATGGTGCCAGAGAGCAAAACGCGGTCAGCGTGGTATGGCTACCTAAAACATCTTTCCTCATGAAAGCTGACCTCCTGCAGGGTTGTGAGGGGGGTGCCCTCAGGAGCTCTTCCCATCAAATTTCCCATAGAAAAATGTTTTTTTTCCTTGCCTGCAAATGTTTGACAGAACTATTTTGCCTCAATGCTGCCACTGTATGCAGATACCATAATGCTAATGGGCAGCTTGGGGAAAGGCAAAGTCTTCCCCGTGGCAGCTTGTAAAACAGGCACTACTTCTTTTATAACCCCTCAAAGGCCCCAACTTGTTTTGTTTTATAGATAAGTCTCATTTTCACTAGGGAAAATTTAGTGCACCTGCAGCACCAGGTAGTCATAGATTTGGAAAATGGTTCGGGATGAAAGGAATTTTAAAAGTCATCTCGTTTCAACCCTCCTGCCATAGGCAGGGGCACCTTCTGCTACATCAGGTTGCTCAAAGCCCCATCAAACCCGGCCTTGAACACTTCCAGGGATGGGGTATCCATAACTTCTTTTGGCAACCTGTGCAAGTGTCTCACTACCCTCACAGTGAAGAATTTATTCCTAAAATTTAATCTAAAACTGCACTCTTTCAGTTTAAAATTATTGTCCTATCACTACATGCCCTTGTAAAAAGGTCACCAAGCTCCTGGTTACCAGACACTTTCTCAGCTGCCAGGGCTTGCAGGAGAAGAGGGAGGAAGAGGTTCAGGGCCCTGCAGTGTGGACGGCTCATCTGGGAGGATGGTGCTGTAGAGTGTTTATGGACCCTTATGTCCCTCTGCTCTTCCAATCTGAAACCCAGGGGCCAGCAGGCATTCCCATGTTCCCAAAGCGTTATCTGCATGTCCATGAGTTTTGCAGGCACATTGTAACAACCTGTGTTTGCACAGGCAGCCCATGGGCTTCTGCACCCATCTAACTGCTCGGCACCTCCTTGGTCATGGCAGGAGACAGGGGAGTGGATATTGCTTCCTGGTAAACATAAGGGTGCTGGTGTACGTGCTCTGGTTTAATTTGTTCTCTGAGATGGTCCTCATTACACAAGGCTGGGTGTGGAGAGGAGGGAGAAAAGAAGCCAATGGAAGAAAGCACGCTACCCTGAGGGCAGAGGGACCCTGGTTTCTGGAGGACACCTAAGGGTGTTACAGTGTTTTTAATGGTCTCATCTGGCATTAGAGCCCATGTGGTGTGGGAGAGCCCCACACTTCACATCCAGAGTCAATGCTTATGCCTTTCCCAAGGCGTGGAGGAGATCTTCATGGTAGACAGGGCACATAAAACCAAGGGAGGTGAAGTTTCCCATCAGTCTCAGCTGGAGCAGGTGCCACCTCAAGCGTGGGACACTGTTTCCCTCACCTTGTAAGGAAATCTCCTACAGAGGCAGCAGAGAATCAATAAGAAAACCTCAGTAATAAACCCTGTGGTTCATTGGACTGAAATTACCAAAAGCCAGTGCAGCTTTACTGAGGTTTATGTCCATCTAATAAAATCTGCTTTCCATCTCCCCCTGGAAACACGTGACCCCAGTTATTGAAAGCAGGCCAGGAGAAGTTGGAATGAAAACCCTGCCGTAGGTATGGGACAAACTCCAGGCAAGTTAGGTGCTGATTGAAGAACATAAACACTTGAACAGAAATCACAGGGTGAGCCAACATGCTGGAAAAGCTATTGCTCATAGGAATCACGGGAGAAGGTGAACTTCAAATGGGTAGAAGGCTCAGTCCAGCACCAGATGTCCATGGAAGGCTCCTTCACATACCACTTGATGTAGAGAGGGGTCTGGGGACTAGTTCTTTATCCAATATTTAGGCAGAGCATGGATCTCAGTGTATTTCAGCCTTCTGTCATTTGTGACTGCTCTGTTGACAACTGGCATGGTGAGGTCAAAGCGTGGCAGAGACGAAGGCAGCTCAGATACCCTTTTTGTTATTCAGGCATTAAATGAAAATCTGGAAGACACATGTGTACCCAGAAAGCAGGTACTTTGAAAAAGCTTTTAAATGACAAACTAGTTAGAAAAAAATGTATAGTAAAATGATTTTGGACGTCCAAGAAAAAAAATGGTTTCCACAAGTGTTGTCCTTATATGTTAGATAACAAACCCAAGAAATAAAAGCAATGGAACCATGTTGTTTTTTAATTTGGTAAACAAACAGTTAATCTTTACTAATATTATGAATTGCATGTTGGAAAAGGTTGCTGGTAAGACTTATTGCAGGCTTGCCTAACTTCTGATAAGAGTTCACAAACAATGTTGATTGACAGAATTCGATTAATTAGAGGCAAGTTTTAGAGATCACAGGCTTGCTTTCAACAAGGAAGTTAATCTTAGCAAGTTCCTTAAATCAATTGCAAAACTTAACAGAGAAAATCAAAAGCTCCTCTCAGAAATCCCCCAAACACTTTAAATTCTTATTATTGCAGCAATGTAAATGGCCTCAGTATTTAGGGCTTTTGAATCTACCCAAGAAAATTAAATTTATGGCATTTTGGCAGACTGTGGAATTTTGAAATATTTGATACTTTTGTGGTCTACAACTTCCTCATGAGGGGAAGAGGAGGGGCAGGCACCAATCTCTTCTCTCTGGTGCAGTGAAATGGCACAAGGGAATGAGGTTGTGTCCGATTAGGTTGGATATTAGGAAAAGTTTCTTCACTCAGAGGATGGTTGGACTCACCAGGGAAGGGGTCACAGATCCAAGCCTGATGGAATTCAAGAAGTGTTTGAACAATACTTTCAGGCACAGGATGTGATTCTTGGTGCTGTTGTGTGCAGAGCTGGGAGCTGGACTTTAATGATCCTTGTAGGTCCCTTCCAACTCAGGATATTCTATGAAAAGCATGATACAAATATTTCTTGAATGAAATCATTGGGTTTGTGTGGGTGACATATAGGATCCCTGGACTCACCCACTTTCACTGAGATGTCTGCCAAGCAGGTGTCTTCATGTGGGAAAAAAATTCAACTCTAATATTCAGACTGAGGCCCTGGAGCTGAAAAAAGATAAATCTTCTGGAGCTTCCAGTAGATAAAAAAGTAGTGAAAAGTTACAATCTGGTAGCCTGGGCAATGAATTAGAAAACAGTACAGCCCTGTTTGCTGTTATTTCTTAGATCTAGGACATAATCCTGCTCTGATTTAAGAGTTTTGCTATTGAATTCAGAGGGACCAGAATCAAGCACTTTGTCTGCTCCAGACCTGACCGCTTTATTTGGAAATATAACTTTTTAAAGCACACACTTTTCTCTTAAAATGCTACAGAGTAAAGCAAGTAATTACATTAGGTTCTACCTGAAGCTCCAGAGAATTAATACAAAGGCTGCTTGGCTCTTGCCAGCTTTCACTATTACATTTTTACTAGCACCATATGCAGCACTACTGTACCTGCTTGTTTCACTTAGTAAAATCATTGGGGTTTTTTTTCGTTCCTAAGTAACATGCAATATCCACAAACAAATGCTCCAGGGAGTGGGGACCAGCTCGGAGGCCCATATGGTCTTAGTATCGAAGTAATCAGAGATGGAGCAGGTCTGTTTGCTCAGCAAGCCCGTCCTTTCTGCAAACATAGGAGGGTTGGCTCAGGAAAAGGTGCTCTTTTGGGTGGTTTCTGTTGTTTGCTGTCATGCAAGAAACTGTGAAGTGAGATTTCCAGTGTTATTTTCATCACCCCTGCAGCCTAAAAGGAAAGGAGCTGTAAGGTAGGGACCTCACAACTGGTTGTGTCAGCTTTGAGACCATGGAAGGGTTGGGGACAATTTTTTAAGCAGAACCAGGGGAGGGTTTCTGCAGAGGGAAGTTTTAACCAGAAAAAGCTGACCTTGTGATTCTCATGTGACTAATTCCAAGGCAGGCGAAGAACTGAGTGCAAATTATACATGCAAGGCTTCACATAATGGCTGAAGTATCTGCTAAGGCAGAGGAAAGTCGATGAGGGATTTTTCATCACTGGACTTGAAAATACAGTGACATCTTGCTGAAAGATGGGTTTTGAAGACCAAAGACTCTGCCACTTTGTCATGCACAAGTACGTTGAGATGTGACTACTACAAGGCACAACTGAGTGGAAGTCAGACACTGGTGACTTTAAGGCACCAGCTAGCTAAGGCTGACGGGTTTGTTCGCAAACTTGGGTCTAAGCACCAGCATAGCCTAATGCACACTTGTAGTGCTAGGCTGAAACCAGTCCCCATGAGACAGGATCCGGCAGAACTGTCCTCTCTCTCTGAGCAGATGAACTGTCTGATGCTTTGGGACATGCTTCTCCATTGCTCTGGGAAAAAGAACCACAAAATCACAGAAGTGTTGGTTGCCTGGGACTACTGGAGGTCACCTAGCCTAATCTCCTGTTGGAGCAGGACTACTATGACCATCATACCATTAAATCAGCCTTTATCCAGCCAAATCATAAAAAGCCTCCAAGGAAGGAGCCACCATCACTTCTCTGGAGCATCTGATGGAAAAGGCTTTCCTAATGGCCAGTCTGAACATCCCCATCTGCCATGTGTGGTTCTGCCCTTTGTTATGTCCTCTGGCACCACCAACAAGAGTTTGGCTCTGTCATCTTTGCTCTTCAGGCAGACTCAGGCTGCTGTTCTATCACCCTTTGGGCTCCTCTTCACTGGGTCAAAGAGGTCCAGCTCCCTCCACCTCTCTCACACTGCATCTGCACTCCAGGCACTGGGCCATGGTGGCAGCCCTTAGCTGGACCTGTCCAGTTTTCCACATCCCTCTTGAGGCAGGAGTCCCAAAAATGGATGTTGTACATTGGCTGTGGATGCAGCAGTGCTGGTAAGGGGAAGTGCATGGTGCCAGCTCGTTCAGCCACAGCCTCATTTCGTGGTCCAATGGATGGTGCAGACACCACCATGCCTCCACTCATGTTCCCACTGCTGACTGTCAAAGGGATCTAAATATTGATATAAACAGGGAGAAACAGAGCAATTTTGGTTACAGCTACAGATTCAGCTCAGTATCTGCATATAATTTGCCATGCTTGCTCAGCAAATCAAAGCAATGCCCAGCTTACATCCTCTTGTTCCTTGAGCTCATCTTTCAGTCTAAGACTTACCAAAACATAGTTTTATATGCTAATTTCCTCATAGTAAACCCCTTACTGTATGTCATTCATTGATACCAAGCAGTGTACATGTAAGAGTAGGCTAATATTCTGTATATATTACCAACTTTATGAGTTAAAGAATTACAATGTGCTTGCTTTATTTAGGTGGTAAACGTTTTTAATGAGTCTGGAGGGTCCTTTACATAAAAGTAGTGACTCTAGCTTGGAACCTCTTTCCATGTTTATTAGAAATGTGTTTTACTTTACCGTGAAAAAAGCCAAGGAAACACACAGCCTTAAAGTCTAATGAAGTAGTTACTCGTGCAGTCAAAGTTCATAAATTTTAAACACATTTAATTTATAAATTGAAAACATAGCTTGCACTGGCTTTTTCAAGATTATTGCTTGCCACAGGGGTTTTAGGATAGTTGCTGGGCCATGCTTCTTACCTCTTTCCTTTCAAGGCCAAGACTGGATCTTCAGGATTTGCTCACATTCATGTTTTGTTTAATTTTGCTTTGCTTTTTTTAGTCTTTTCAGAAAGGGAGTTTTTTCAAATATTGAAAATCATAACCCAGCCAGCAGTCTCTTTGTTCTCCACTCAGGTAAAATCTGCTTTTGAGCTGACACTTTAGTAGAGAGCTCTTTCTCCTGGTGAGAAGCCGCTTCTTCTCCTGGAGACCTCTCTTCTGAGCTAATTGCGAAGAGCTGTCCCGCAGTGGCAGTCAGAGCTGGATTCCAGTCTCACACCAATAAAACCTCAGTGCCAGCCTGGGTGAGGAGCCCAGCTCCCAGGAAACGGGAATTTAGGGAAGTGGGGAAGGGAAGATGCCAGCTCCCCACTTTTGCCCTCTGCAGTCCATGGGTTGCTCATCCATCTCTCGTGAGCAACTCTGGCTGCACAAGCTCTACCATGATTTGTCCTACTTGCAGAGCAGTCATGGGTACAAAAGATGCCATAGGGATGTCTGGCACACAGCAGTGCTCTGCCTATTTCAGGAGGAGGTGAGAGGAGAGTTCCAGCCTTATGCCAGCTGGAATTTCCACCAGACATCCTCGATGGGCACACTGCCTCATGTCGGTGCCTCCATGAAGTGAGCCGGCAGATAGTTGATGACTGCAGGATTGCTCTTTGTTTACTCCGAGTCACAGGAGGTCAGTTCTGGAGCTTCAGATCACTTCATGTGGATGTCCTTGAAATAGGAATGTGCCTATATAAGGGAAAACATTGAGCCCACAATAGCTAGAATAGTGGTGTTGGTAACTATTGTACATTTAGATTTATATGGACAAGCCCCCTAAGTTTCTTTTAGCAATATAGTAATGCAGGTAAAGAAAAAAGAGTAGCAGGGCTCACCCTCTCTGTTTCCATGCCCCAGAACCAGTCAATTATACCCAGGCCATTTCAGAAAGATATTTGTCTCATTTGGCCTCAATGCCTACAATGCCTTGCCCAGGGAACTTGATGAGTCCCTGTCCTAACGCTTGTAAGCGCCACTTCTGCATGGCTCATCCAGATGACTCCATCTTTAGCTGAGCAGGCACTTCCAAGGACTTCTGCAAAAGGTAGCAGTGAGATGATGCCCTCCCAGCGACTGATGCAAGTCCCTGCTCTGCCTCACTGTTTCTTTTGTCTCCTCCCACCCTAAGCCCCACAGGCCCATGTCACTGCCAAGCCAGCAGCACACACCAGGCCCAGCCAGCGCTGGGAGCAGGGCCAGTAATTGGAAAGGGGAATTGCAAAGCACCAAAGCTTATCAACAGGCAGAGAGGGAGAGTTCAGCAGCCACCTCAGGGGCCAGCCCAAGGTCTGGGGTAGGTTGGCAGCCTTTTGTTTGGTGGCAGAGGGTGGACACGCACGGCTGCTCCGCTCAGAGTGGGCACCATCACGGCTAAAGCAGGGTGATGGCTTGCTGGCTGGTGCAGCCTTCCCTTTCTATCAGGGCTGTCAAGGCTGCACAGGAGAGCACTATGGGAGGAGGGAATAGGCATGGCCTAGCAGTCAGGGAGCTTGCGCTCACCAAGTGTTTTCAGGGTAGCCTCAGGCACGGCTTCTTGGCCCCTGAAGTGCCACCAGGCACCATCACTGTGCACAGAAGTAACAGCTACATTCTCATATATCTTTTACTCATTAACCAAAGCTTCTATATATAGCCTTGACAAGCACTAGTAAGAGATGGTGGGTGCCCTCTGTGGTTGAGTCTTTGCTGCCTGCCTACCTACAGCGCTGGCACCTGATCCTTCACTTTGCCAGTGCTCGGTCAGGTGCCCTCTGCTCTCAGCCTGGGGCACACGGATAATTTACATTATAGGTTTCTTGATACCACGAACATAGGAAAAGCATGCAGCCCCAGGAATGGAGCTGGCTCCTCCCATGCTCCTGCCAGCCCTCGATGTCTCATGCAGTCCTCCCCTTCATCCCTATGCGGACTCCTGATCAAAAAATATTGCTCCTGTCTGGGAGAAACCAGGCTCCTGGTATAGCCAACATGGGTAAAACTCTGGCATCCAAAGCCTGACTCCTTTTGCAGGAGTTGTTCTCACTCATTACCTCGGATGGGTCCATCAGGAGCTCTCCATTCTCAGTAGGGAAGTTGTAAATCATATCAGGGAGGTAAAATGGAAACTATTGTCTTTGCCAGGAAACTTTTAGGACATATTAGGAATATCTAATATGCTTGTCGTGACTATGTTCCATAAGAATTGAAAAAGACAGTCAAGGGAGAAATATTAAAGGACCATTTGTACTTTGTCTGACAAAGAAAAAGGTTATGGATTTTTAAAGGTTTGTTGCTATATTCTAGGTAAAGAAATATGATTATGATATCTTGCATGTTGAAATATGATGTCACTTGTCACCTTAATGTTAATTTAATTCTTTGTCCATTCCTAACAAAATAGGCTTTCCAATGCAGTAAAAATTCTAGGTAGTCTCCAAAACTGCTCCTCAGAGCAGCCTTCCATGAGATTTTGTAATCTCTCTATGTGAATTCCTCAGCTCATCTTTCTCAACACGATTTCCTTGGAGTAAATGGATGAACACACTTCTCTAGGCCTGGAATTTGAGGCAGGACAGCATTTTATAGAGAAAAAAAAGCTTGTATTTGGCACAATAGCCTCATCAGAAGTAATCTGCCTTCTAATGAATGGCCTCTCATCCATCCTCCCTTAATCACAGATAATTTTTCTTGGTAGCTGGAAATCTAACTATCCATTTCTTCTCTTGGGAAAACAGTATGAGAAAAAAAAATATGTCAGTGAACAAATATTTGGTGGCAAAGCCAAAGAAATCATGTTCTTTTGAGACAAAACTCTCTTTACTTACAGATGAGTAGACAGAGATTAAGTTATAAGGAATCCGGGCTCCTTGCCAATTCAGCCCCATCTGCTTGTCAGGAACAAATGCTTTGTTATTTGGCTCGATGAGGGAGCAAAGAGCAAGGGAGAGGGCAGTGGGCCATGGCCATGACCTCCCACAGGTGCTTCCCCACCCACAGGAGCTGCTCTTGCCTGGGACCTCTGGCACTTACGCCCTATGCTGACAGAGTGACAGAGAGGGCCAGGGCTGTCTAGCCAGCAGAAAAGGGCACCATTCAGGAAAAAAAAAACAAGGCACGTCGTGCCACAAATAGGGGCTGAGAGACTTCTGGGGGCTGTGTACAACTGAAAGAGCTTGGTAGTGCCTGGAGCTGTTAGTGTCACCAGTATACTCTAAAAACCTGAAAAATCATAAGAGCAAGACCAAGAACCATGTACCTTCAGCACTGCAGCGATTTCAGCAATCCCATGAAGTTCAACAAGGAGACATTAAAAGTTCTACGTGTGGGACCGAATAACCCCAAGCTGTGAAGTAACAGCTCTGCTGAAAAGGGGCTGTGGTGGGTGCCGGGAGGAGGGTGGCCAGCAGATTTAAACTGGACATCTGCATGGCAGACGTAGGTCTGCAGGTGGAGTACAACATCCATTTTGGGGACTCCTGCCTCAAGAGGGATGTGGAAAACTGGACAGGTCCAGCTAAGGGCTGCCACCATGGCCCAGTGCCTGGAGTGCAGATGCAGTGTGAGAGAGGTGGAGGGAGCTGGACCTCTTTGACCCAGTGAAGAGGAGCCCAAAGGGTGATAGAACAGCAGCCTGAGTCTGCCTGAAGAGCAAAGATGACAGAGCCAAACTCTTGTTGGTGGTGCCAGAGGACATAACAAAGGGCGACAGGCACACATGGCAGATCAGGAAGTTCAGGCTAGGAAAGCCTTCTGTACCAGGTGCTCCAGAGAAGTGGTGGCAGTTCCTGCCTTGGAATGTTTTCACAGCTTAGCTGGATAAAGGTACAGCTGACCTTAGAGTGGTAGTACTACACTGGCGGTAGACCTGCTTTGAGGGGGGTGTTCTCCAGCATTCCTGTGACTCTATGGTCTTATTTCTCGACAGAAAAATTATCAGTGTAGGTACTGCCTACTTCACTAGCATGAATGGAATTTCAGAGAAGTTGCAAACAGCCAGTGCAACACTACATGGAGAACTTGCTGCAATCCAAACACGTCACCCAAGTCAGGTCAATGAATGCACAGTTTGCATATTCAGCTGCATGTATTTTCCATTCAGCCAGAACGCACAAATACAATTGTGTGCTTTATGAAGCTTTTCCCACCGCACCCAAGGTGCTGGGGTACTCGCAGACTCAGCTGTTGATTTTCTGTAATTGCTTCCAGATTCATGATTTTTGGCAGGCCAAGTCACCACAGATTGTGCTTTTTTTTTTTCTCTTGACTTGCAAAACTCCTGAAGCAACGTGCTTCAAACACAAATACAGTACTAAGAGATCCTACAGTCCATATGAATCCCTAGATTGCTCTGTCAGATGCCTTGCTAGCCTGCCAGACTACCACTCTGCACTTACTCATTTATGTGGAGGAACAGTATAGAAACTGAACCTTGCTGAAACTGAGTTGTCAAACATTCAACATTCAATATAGTAGCCAGTGCACCCAGTCTAAGTGTCCGTGAACAGAGCTGCAACATCAATAATAATTACCCTTTCCACACTTTAATTTTTTCTTTTTAATTTATGATTATAATTGTTCTGCACATTGAAAAGTCATGCTACTTAGGAGACCACCTAAACTGAAAAGAAAAAAAAAGCTGACTTGCAAGAATCTTGGTGCTGATAGATTTTGGATTGTGTTACATTTCCATTTTCTCAGTGGCACTGCACTGTACTCCCACTCATCCAAAGCCAAGAATGGCAAACAAACACCTTTTTCTGAGCAGTGCCAAGTAACCTTTTCAGACCTACCCACCACGTAGGAGTGTTTATAGATAATTTTCATTATAAGTGTACTGAGATTTGCGTTGTTAGTGAACTCACACGTCAGGTCAGATTCTTTTCACTACAGCCTCTATTTTCTCCTCCTGCCTATTTGCACAGTGATCCATACATAGCATGGCAAGTAAACCTCCCAGGGAACATACTGTACTTTCCAGAGAGAAAAGGTCACTGAGAGAGCCATCATCTTTTCACTGGAACTTCCCAAGCATTTCTGTCTCTTTCTTATATAAATGACATGCATGGATTTTTTCACATCTGATCAACCTTCCTCCCACCAATCATAAATTAAAGAGGCAGTTTTGCATTTATCTGTAGTCTACATGAGGTATGGAAGACATAAATCAGAATGTAATTCGAAATTTCCAGCATTCCCCTAGTTTACAATGAATTTATAATACAGAATAACAGAGATGATAATTCTCCTACCTGATGTTTTACATCAACTTTTGACATCCTAATCCCATTGATTGCTAATTTAATTAAGCTTTAGACTAACCTCCATCCTGTTATAGAGCGGGACATATTAAGAAAAAAAATGTAAAAGCATGTGATGCTTTAAAAGTTATCTCAGCAGAGATCTTATACAAAAATCAGTAGGAGGACCTCCTGCTCCTGGTGCACTCTTTCCTTGAATTATCTAAGCATTCCTACTATGTCACTTTGGAAAGGGCAACAGGGGCACCTAAGAAAGAAGTTTATTTGCAAATGAGGGCAAATAGGCAAATAATCTTATTAAACTAGCTTGTGGGAGCTGGCAAACCCACCTCTTGCAATCTATCCAGTAGAAAAATGTACCTCTTGGTTTGTTTAATCATTCAAATTTGGGTACTGAGAAACCCCACCCTTCAGAATACAGAAGGGAATTCATTATGGGGGGAGTCGCAGTAGGTTTGCTTGCTTTTCTTCCTCATTTGGGAAAACAAAAAGCTTCATGCAAAGGATCCTAATATTTTTCTCAGCATAGGGCAGGTTTGTATTTACTGATCTGACAAATCGGTTCTATTTACAGTCACACACAGTTGCTAAGAAGGCAAAGGCATTTTCATGAAACTACAACACTAGATGTGTAATATTGTGTTCAGGTTTTAGTTTGAATGTTTTTTTGTTATTCTAGAGGAAAAAAAAGTTACCCCATTTTGTGCCACCTTCTTTCTACACACCTAATTCTTTCTCTTCTGTCTTCCACATGCTTGCCTGATCCCTTGCCTCCTTTTTACTTCACAGCGCAGCAGTTTAATGAAGACCACATATCCTTAGTTTACCCATGAGTGTTATATGGGACAGTATCAGGACGTTTCCCTGTACTTCCTGCCTGCAAGCCACCTTTCATACCATCTTTTTGACTGTCAGGTCATCTTCCTAGGTGGTCACACCGGCCTATCCCCACATCTTGCCGAGATGTGGTTTTTTATCGCACCTTTGGTGCCTCTGAGGAGCTGAGAGTTCTCCAGGGCTCCCTTTCCCATTAAAATTCCTTTCCACAAGACTGCATTTTCCAATTCTTTGAGTGCATTGTAGTCTTCTGGTTTAAGTTCATTAGTCCACTGCTTTTGCTCCCTCCTCTCCTGAAACTCGAGAGCTCTGCTGATTTGTGATCTTTTCCACTCAGATTTCCTTCCTCCAGCAACAGCCTCTCAACCAGTTTTCCCACATTAACCAGCAGCACACTGCAAGCCACCAGATACAGCTGCATAAGCCTCATGTCACTGGAATAAAAAGCTGCTCTTTATCCACAAAACTTTAGGGATGGGCTACAAAGTGTGACTGCCTCCCAAACACATACCTAGGACAGAGTTTCTGGTGCTGTGGGGTGTATCCTACAAGAGGTATAGGCATCACTTCCCTTGTCCCCTGCTGCAGGCAGGTATCAGGTGGTTCAAGGTATCAGCTCACTGCGGCTAAAGCAGGATGTTTGCAGTTCTACAATCAGCCTCCTAGTTTCCATGCAAACAATTCCTCTAGGAGCCAGGAACCAGCTCAAATGCTTTGGCTCTGTGTTGCCCCACACCCCCTATAAGCCTTAGGATGTGACTGACTGGAAAGAGATGGGTCTGGGAGCTTCAAAGCTGTGTCGACATCCCCGTCCCTGAATCAATGCACTTCTTTCCCTAGTACCAGGCAGTCGGACACTCTGATGCAGATACTGGTTTTGCGTGGTTCTCATCTTGAATGCTGAATTTCTCTCAAGGGAAGTGGCATCAGGCACCCAGCAACACTAGAAGTCTTAAGCAGCTTGTCTTAAGAAGGGCAACAAAAAACCCCAAAAAAACCCACAAAAACTCAAGGCATATAAACTTGAAATGCAGAATTTAGAAAAACAGGGAAAAGGAATTTTTGCCTGGATTTCTCGCAGAAACAACCACTAAAATTCTCTGTTAGGCTGAAGATGAAGAAAATTATCTTTTAGTTCTGCCCACATCATCTTACGTATTTTCAACATAATATTATTCACCATGATTTTTCCCTTCTAATTGTGAAGTCCTTTCACTTCTTTTACTTCCAAGAGCAAAGCTTAAAAGAGGTAAGCAAAACTCTTTTCAGTGTCAAATTCCCCCCAGTTTAGAGGGCTGGGTGCACAGAACTACCATTACCATTTAACACACATCCTGCTTTTTGTGGCTTCTCTGTCTTGCTTTTGCTTTTCTGCATTTATTACCTTCTTTCCTTTCTCCACTTTCTATTTCAGGCTGTCAAGGAGAAAGCCGAGTCCAGCTCCTGCAATGAAATGCTTCACCTGCGGAGCCTGCTGAGAGTGAAATTGATAAAGGACAGCACCAGCCCAGGCAATTTCACTCACAGCGGGCACTTGTAGGTGAAGCACTACCATAAAATGGAGCAAGGTTACTTGCCCGCTGCCTCCCAGCACAAGTCACCTGCTGATAGCTGCTTCTTTCATGATCTTTTCACTCATCTCCTGCCAGGTACCACTTGCTCCGACCCCGGTGCAAGAGGCAGGAATTGGCCATGTAGACCAGCATTTGCTCGTGGGGGTTGAGCCCAGGTAAGTGCTCCAAATGTTGAACATTGGGCTGAAGTGTGACCTGGCCATAGGACTCCTAGAGGCCTTCTTCAGGCCACCTTCCTACTACTGGCATCCCTGGGAGGATGCCTAAAGTCCCACCCGCCTCAGTGGGTAGAACAACAGTCATAGAATCATAGAATCAGACGGGTTGGAAAGGACCTCTGAGATCATCAAGTCCAACCCTTGATCCACTACTGCTGTGGTTACTAGACTATGGAACTAAGTGCCATGTCCAGTCTCATCTTAAAGACCTCCAGGGACGGAGAATCCACCACCTCCCTTGGCAGCCCATTCCAATGCCTGATTACCCTCTCTGTAAAGAATTTCTTTCTAATATCCAACCTAAACCTCCCCTGGCAGGGCTTAAGATCATGCCCTCTTGTCTTACTGATAGCTGCCTGGGAGAAGAGACCAACCCCCATCTGGCTACAACCTCCTTTCAGATAGTTGTAGAGAGCAATGAGGTCTCCCCTGAGCCTTCTCTTCTCCAGGCTAAACAACCCCAGCTCCTTCAGCCTCTCCTCATAGGACTTGTGCTCAAGTCCCTTCACCATCCTGATTGCTCTTCTCTGGACCTGCTCCAGCACCCCAATATCCTTCCCGAACTGAGGGGCCAGAACTGGACAATCTCCCAGGGCTGTCACCACTGCAACCATCTAATAGGACAATGGCAACTTGTATATGTTTCTGTAACATCTGTACAGGTTACCAGCCAGATGCTTTGTGTAATTTAGGACAATTCATACATCATTTTAGCTGGTGGCTCCCAAGGATTTGTTTCAGCATGGGCTTGATCACAAAGGGCAGGGACACTATCAGTTCAGCATCACTTTGCCCCAGTCCCAATCTCTCCACTATCTGAAAAACTTGTGTATTAGAGGACACTTTTTGCCCCACATCAGGACTTTTTATTTTGATAGGAATATTCCCCAGAGTCTGATTGACACCAGGGCTGAGGTTTTTTCCTAAGAGACGAGTTAGTATAAGAAGTAATCGAAAGGGAAATGTGGTGATGCAAGGTAGGGAAACTGGGCTCTGTCATCCACCCGTTTTTTCAATACAAGGAGTAGAGAACAAAACTTAAAAGCTCCAGATTTGAAACAAATAATAATAATTAAAAAATACATAATTCATCAGGCATTTATTAAGGTAATTATACTATTTCATACCCAAGACAAAAATACTTTGAAATCTAAAAGGGTTTAAGCCATTAAGCGGAACAGTCATAGCTGCAGTTAGATCACATGGATAAAGCAGGCTTAAAAGTTTCGACAAATAACCTTTCTCGTACTTCAAGGCATAAAATTCCAGGAATTGAAGGGATTATTGAGAAACTCCCTTTCTAAATAGTCCTTCTTATGGAGTACTCTATAGTCCTTGTTAGACACCTAAATACCAGGCAGTCACAGACGTGGTAAAGCAAGTTCTGCAGCACTGGAGGGGGAAAACATTATGACAACTACTCCTTCTATGAGTCAAAAAATACTCAGCATACCATTTACAAAATTCTAGGACTGAAATTAAGACCTAAGGAGCATGGTGTGAACCCGACGCACATGAATACCCAACTCCTAATTTGGCACATAATTCTCAATTGAAATTAGTGGCAAAATAAGTCTCAGAAGAATTTAACTGCCTCAATCCTTTCATGTCGAGATTTCCAGCAGACACATTCCAAATCAGCTCTGCAGCCTTTACTGTGCTGTTCCAGAAGGCTTCCCTAAATCTGAATTTCATAAATGTGTTTTGCTTTACAAACGTGCAAAATTCACCACCAGGAACTGGTCTTGGGTAAAGACCTTTATCAGTGTGGCCCATTGCATGTGTTAATATATCATACCACAGAAGGATACAGTCTAGGGAAGAATAGTTGAGAAATGTGACCACAGACTAACTGCTAATAATCACATGTGTCTGTGTGTATATGTGTCTCTGTGTGTTCACATGTATGGGCTAGAAGCAGATAATCACACTTTTTTTTTTTTATTATTTTTTCCCCAAAAAATCTAGTTTAGCTCCTGTCAAAGATCCCGATCAGTCTCTTCTTGAAGGAAAAGAAAAAAACCACAACAGATTCTTCTTTTCCCAGTTGATAGAGACAGTGACCACCACAGTGATATTTAATCTTGAAAACTTCAACAAGCTTGGATATTTAAGCCTACAGTGGAATTGTTAATTACTGACCATGCACACTGTCAAACAGGTAACCAGCTCAACTGATTTGGGGCTCATAGAGCTATAAAAAGAAAGCATTCTTTGTGTTATCCACAAACATATTCCTGTGTAAAGGTTTGTTTCTTTGCAATGCCTATAATTGGTACTGATGTTAACAGCAATTACATTCTTACACTCTGAGGGCTGAACACTCTAATTGGTGCAGCCTGAACCAGACCTGCTCCAGACATGGGAGACATGGGCTAGGGAAGCAGAAATCTTCCCACACTTCCTTTTGTGCTGGTTTAAAACCCAGCAGGGACCTCACAGAAACCTTACCTATGGCAACTGCTGGAGAGACTCATAAACGTAGCTGCTCCCAAGGCCCTTAGTGCTCAGACCTCACTAGCTGGTGCCACGTGTCCCTTCTCCCTCCTGGAGGAGTCTGGTTAGTGTTTGCTGCAAGGCATAGCCACGTCCCTCTCAGCACACTCATTTCTCCAAAGGCTCTGCCCCATCACTCCAGCAAAAGAGTCAGCTGAGCTTAATTTAGCCTTAAATATACAGTGATAGTCTCAGTATTTTCCTTTTAGATGTAATTCATTTGCTGATTTTACCTGACAGAGCTCTTCTTTGCCTATTTTATGAGTAATTTTCTCTTTCTAATTTCGCAAGTCAGGTAATTGGACAACTGCATATTTCTAGTGCCCTAGGAAACAGATGGAGAAAGGACATAGGCCTATATAACATACCAAAAGCCTGAAAGAGTTGTGTTAAACATTAATTTGAAGTTGGTCATAAAGTCACAGGAAGTGCTGGATCTAATGCCTGAACAAAGGTTAAAAAAAAAAAAAAAAGGCACAAAACCAGACTTACAGGTCACAAAAGCCAAACAAAGTCAGCAATGGTACAACCATATGAGTTTCTACACACCCTGTGACTACTCTAAATGCTGTTTACTTAGGTAGTGAATTGGCTGCTGCGCTAGAATATATGCTCTTGCTGAAACACTGTAGCTCTGCTCTGGCCTGAAGAAGCACAGCTCACATGCCACCAGCCTGCAGAGTATTCACGGGTTGCAGTCCTGAGCTGCTTGAGGCCAACACCAACCCACAGGAGAACCACGCCTTCAGAAAAAGGCAAACCAGCAGGACTTCTGCTCTGGTACCTCACAGATGATGCTGCCATCCATCTGCATGGGCTGATGATACAATGCCTCCACTCCCCCAGGTAACCTGGTCAATCACAAGTTTCTATTGCCATGGAAGCTTTGGATCCACGAAAGACTAGGGCACTCGATGTGCTCAGCTTCCACTTTAGATGCAGAACCATAGCTCTTCTGTAACTGTGCTCTGCTGTCATCCCACTGAGGAGAAATGCAGACCCCTCTGTTTTCAGGCTCAAAGCTCCCTAAAGGTTGTTGTTCAATCACTCGCAGAAGTACCCTATGCTTAGCGGGACGTTATTCTTCAAATCTCCTCAGGCCAAAGTAGAATCAGTCTTGACAAACCATAATCCTTCACCTGTTTCATCTGTGAGAAGTTCTTTGACACACTTGGTACTCCTGATGGGAGAGGAACAGAAATCATTATGAGCAATGATTGCTAGCACTGCCATTGGGGACTTTAATTCAGCTTCCACCTCCAGCTGATGAAGTCTTCACTCTTACTTCTCATTTTATAGAAAAATGGCCAATCTACCAGTGTAGGGGCTACTGAACAGCAGGGGATTTCCACCCAAATATGAAAGACAAATATGAACTTTGTCATTATTATTGCCAGTTGTCTCAGAAAAGAAAAAGACCAAACTTATTTACAAAAGTCTGAATTTTAGTTGCTAGGGGAGATTCACGTTTGAGGCTGCAAACAATTAGTTTATATTAAAATTAAAAGAAAAAAGGTTGAAATGACAATTAGCAGCAAAGTAAAGTGGATGTTAGCTGTATCCAGTTAGCACCCTAAACATTATGCAGCAGAGTATTATTTTGCTCTTCTGGTACTAAAATTGTAACTGAATTGTAACCTGTGCCTGTAAAACCTGTAGTGGAGGAAACAACTGTGTGCTTGCACCTGGCACAGCAAGGATTATCGATCTGTTCCACAGCAAGTGGAACAGTCCCACGGCTTGGCTGCTAAGGCGCTATAGAGAGAAAAGCAGGTTGCAGTGCCTTCAGGCAGAGGAGGGAATGTGCTAGGAAAAGGCATTAGCCCCTGAGCTGTAGGATACAAGGGACTTTTAAGACTTTGAAATGAAGAACTAAACAGTGGGAGCTGTGAATCCTCAAATGAAGGTGGCACCCCTTGGAGACCAGATAAGAGCAGCAAAAGGTGGAATCACCGCAAGAATAGCAAAAGTTATTCACAACAGTCTCTGATAGAAAGAAGGGTAAAACTTTTCAAGGAGTGACACTTACTTTCCCAGAAGTTTCTGGCCATTCTATGTTCTTATCTTCATATTTTCTTATCACAAGAATTTATCAGGAAAAAAAACAGGCTGTTGTTTTGCTTTGACTTCTTTTGGTTCATTAGTGTCTGAAAAAATATTTTTTTGTGTGTTTTATTTCACAGTCTCACACAGCCCTGGAATTTCTGATGATAAAAACCTGTGATACTTGTTCTTCTGGTACTAAAACCACACCCCCTGAACTGTAACCTATGGCTATAAAACCCATAGCAGGGGAATTTAAGAACAGATATCATCAAGCAAAGTACCATTGAAGTTCTCATCAAATTAGAGAAGATGGGTTTTTCCCAGTCTCAAGTTGGATCTCAAGGACCATGGCCATTCCTGGGATTATAACCCATGGTCATAGTTGCTCCAAAATAACACACCCTACGAACAGTTTTTCCACATCACCTTTCTAGAGTAGGGAGGAGGGAGCATCATAGCATATGGTACCACATCCACTGAAATGCTGTTTGGACCAAGTGGCAGAGCATCCCTTGAAATGGATCTGAGTCAGCAGGTTTTGCAGTCACAAAGCCATAGTAAAAGAAGAGATTTAAGCAGATCACAAAATACACCACGACTCCTACCTATTGTGCAGCTTTTGGAGTGTTCTCAAGGAAGAAGAGGATTAAATGGGCAAAGGCTTTTAAATATTCTCCCATGCGAAGGAATGGAATTAGGCCCACAAAAGTAATTTGCTTGGAATATTAACCTGGGAAATGGGAGATATGTTTGAACTCCCTTGTGGCAGAAAAGAAACTGAACTTGGGTCATTTAAAACCTGATTATCCTAACCATGAGTAATTTTAAATAAAAAGAGGCAACTGGGATTTCTTCTCCAGCTGTGCTTGTCATAAGGCTTGATCTTATAATTGTGCTCTTAGGATATCTACAGGATGAGACAAGTAGGAATTGGAATGAGAAAGGTAGATGAACGACTTAAATTTTAAATATATGGAGAGTTCAAAAATATCTAATATATATGCTATAAATTAACATGCATTTATCTCAGACTTGAAGAATAGCTTGAGTAATGTAGAAACTATATGAAAATTTATTAAAATTATCCCACCTAAAGACTATATTATGTGGCCTAGGTGTTTAGATGCTCAACCCTGTATCTGATCAGATGCTGTGTGAATTGACCCACCTGAAGCTTCACCCTGCCCTAGACAGGTTGGCCACTTGTATCTCTCTTCCTGCTTTCTCAGGCACTGGAACATTGTATTGCAGGACACAGACCTTAGGCAACACCTTAGCTGCCTAAAGACATTGGCTATGTATGGCTCACACCTGTTGTGTGAACAACAGGTGTGTTTCCCCAACCCTGTAATAAATAGAAGAAAGGAAGTAAAACGTGTTCTGAGAATCAAGGAAACTAGTGGAAATGCTGCAACATTTATAAATACAGTTTTTCATGAGAGGGTATTTCTGAAGCTTTACAAACACAAACTGATGGAAAATATTAGGAAGCAGGGAAAGGTGAAATGAGAATCTGAGCAATGTCCTCCTCTACATTATTAAAACAGACTTTTTATGTCTGCCTCTTCTATAGGTTTTTTTTTTTGGTGGGGATCTTTTTCAGTAGATTGTGCCACCGGACAGCAGCCACTGGTGACATGGACTCAGGTTGTTCTGAACATTCGGTTGCAATGGGAATCCACCACAGCCAATATCTGTCTGTCTGTCTGTTTCCTCCCCAGCTCCACTCAGCCAGCAGGTACATCTCACCTGAGAGCTCACTTTGAAAGCAATGAAGAGTTGTCCATAGCGAAACCCTTAAAAAAAAAGACAGGGATGTTGTTTGCTCCATGTCTGGTGTGGGCAATAATGTGCCATGGCCACACACTGCCTGGATTTGGAGACCATCCTACCTCCTTGACTACACAGCCTTCGGGGCGATTGCTCCCTGACTAGCTGTGTCAGTCGTCATTTTCCCCCAAGGGCCTACGGGAAGAGAAGTGAATAATAGAGACTGGATTATTTGAAAGAGATTAGTTTACATTTTGCATGAAAGTTTTCATATTTTTGTAAAAAATAAGCCTCCTTACTCCTCCCCTTTCAGACCACAAGCATATTCTGCTGAGGGAGTTCGTGTTTTATTTCAGTGCTGTGAAATTAACTTTATATTCAAATAACCCCTTTCACACTTAGAAACTCTTGGATTGCAAACTGTAGGGAACTCAAGGGTGTTGGCAAGGGTGGCCGGGTGTGGCAGATCTGTCCCCCTGGTGAAACCTTTGAGAATTAAAAAAAAAAAACCCAAAAAAAAAAAAAAACCCAAAAAAAAAAAAAAACCCAAAAAAAAAAAAAAACCCAAAAAAAAAAAAAAACCCAAAAAAAAAAAAAAACAAACAAAAAAAAAAAACACCCCACAAAAAAACCCCCAGACAAAATTTATTTTAAAAAAGACAAAATTTGCTGGAGAGGCACGAAGCCAGCACAGCCTGACCGGGAGCGGTGGGCCCAGGCCTTTCTGGGACCGCCGAGGAAGGGGGTCCCAAACAGCTGCTGAACGCTGCTCCTGGAAGGGACCTCACTGGGTCATCTGGGCCAACCTCCCTGCTCAAGCAGGGTCATCCCAGAGCACATGGCACGGGATTGCGTCCAGAGGGTTCCTGAGTATCTCCCGTGGGGGAGACTCCACAATATCTCTGGGCAATCTGTTCCAGTGTTCGGTCACCCACACAGCAAAGAAGTTCTTCCTCATATTCAGGTACAACTTCCTGTGCGTCAGTTTCTGCCCGTTGCCTCTTGTGCTATTGCTTGGCACCACCGAGAAGAGCCTGGCTCCATCCTCTTGGCACCCTCCCTCCAGATACTTATAGACAGTGTGAGGTCCCCTCTCAGTCGTCTCTTCTCAAGGCTGAACAGGCCCTGCTCTCTCAGCCTATCCCCGTGAAAGAGACGCTCCAGTCCCGTCATATCTTTGTCGCCCTACGCTGGTCCCGCTCCAGGGGCTCCATGTCTCTCTTGCATTGAGGACACCAGAGCTGGACACTGCACTCCAGATGTGGCCTCACCGGGGCTGAGCAGAGGGGGCAGGATCAGCTCCCTCGGCCTGCTGGCAAACAGTTGCTAACGCGTTCCCGGTACCGCTGCGATGGCGCCACGCTGCCATGGCAACAGGGGCCGCCACACCCCGGAAGGGACGGCGCGCGCCGGCCCTGTCCCCCCGCACTCCGTCGGTCGGCGCCGCGCGCGGAGGGTGACGACGTGTCTCGCGCGCNGGGCCCGGCCCGCCCCGCCATGGCCCTGCCGCCGCTTCTCCTCACGGCCGCCGTGCTGGTGGCCGCCGCCGCGCCCGCCGCCGCCTTCTACCTGCCGGGCCTGGCGCCCGTCAACTTCTGCGAGGCCGGCAAGGAGAAGCCCGAGTGCAAGGTGAGGCCGGGGGGCGCCGAGCGGAGGCCCCTGGGGCCGCCCAGGGTGCGGCGCGGCCCGGGTGTTGACCCCCTGCGCGGGGGCTGCATGGTGGGTTTTGCCCGGAGCGTTCGCAGCCGCCCCGCGGTGCCGCGCCGGGGCTGCGGGGGCTCGGAGCGTGGTCCGGTTCCCGCTGTGCTCACAGGATAGTTCGAGTTGGGAGAGATCTCTGGAGATCATCCAAACCGTCCGCCAAGGCAGAGTCACCTAGAGCAGGTGACACAGGAACGTGTCCAGATGGGCTTGGAATGTCTCCAGAGAGGGAGACTCCACGACCCCCCTGGGCAGCCTGTTCCAGTGCTCAGCCACCGTCAATGTAAATAAGTTCTTCCTCATGTTGAAATGGAGCTTCTTGTGTTTTATTTTATGGTCACTGCTCATTGAAAAGGAAATTCATGAGACAGAGGACCCAGGGGAGTGGTACAGCTGCTGTCCTGGCTCAGCTCCGGCCCTGCTGGGAGGTGCCTATGGTCCCTCCGAGGGAAGGGGAGAGCTGTCGGCTCACCGCGTGAGTTACGGCCACGTTGGAGAAGTGGGAAACCCCGGCCGTTCATCTCTCGGGCCCTTGTAGGAAAGCTGCAGCAAGCAAGGAAGGTGGTGCCGGGGGGTGTGTGATTCTTGGCAGGAGCGAGCAGCTAGAGAACCAGAGTAACCATCCAGTGACGCTTTCCTTGCTCTGTCTTCCGGGCGACCAGAATCTGAAGTGCAGGGCTTTTAGGCCCCAGAGTCTCAAGTGAAGCTTAAACTTGGTTTTATGCCTGCAGAAGTGAGCAGCTAAGTTCACACAACCAAATTACTTGTTTGGTGGATGTCGGTGGGTCAGGGGTCTGTACTTAAAATAGTCTCTGCTTCTTTGGGGCACCTTTTGAATTTTTTTTGATGCTGCTGTGATGGAGATTACACCAGACTGTGCTTTAATACTTGAATGAGAAAGTTCAAGACTAATTAATTTAATGATCCACGGTCTTACTGCTGTGGAAAGTGGCAATCTTGCACTTTCTGAGCTGTCAGCTCCTGCAATACATAACACTGGTCTGTGATTCTCCAGAATACAAGGCTGTTTAAACTGTATGCTTTTGGTAAATGTGCTGACTTTATCCATTTGCAATCCTGAATCAACAGAGCAGGTAATAAGCCAAACATGTAATGACGGTGCTTTGGTTGTAGTAGTAAAACATTCTGTGGACAGTCTTTTATAGGATCACAGAAATGGTGAGACCTCAGGAGGTCACATATTGCAGCCTCATGCTTGAAGCACAACTGTTGTAAACACTAGGTCTGCTCAACTCTAGCTTTGTTTAAGCCAGCCTTGGAAACATCCAAGCATGGAGCATCCATCTCCTCCCTGGGTGACCTAATATAGTGCTGCAATACCCTCTTAAGGAATGTTTTTTCTTCAAATACAGGCTAAGACTTTGAAGCTGCAGTTTGTATTTTTTCACAACATCCTTGAAAAACATTGCCATGTTTGGATTATTCCCATTTTAAGCTTGTAGAAGAAAGATTTATTTTTTTAAGTCAGGTGAACCAGGGTGCCTACTGTCTTTTGTAACCAACCTGAGTCACATATGGGGTGACCTTTCTCAGATGTCTCTGCATTTTTATTCCTCATATAATGTGTACAAAATGTTTGTCTCTTCCTGAGAATTTATCATTTAATAAATGTGAAGTGAGGTACTTGGGTAGTGTAAATGTGCCATCAGTGGGCAGCCGAGCACCACAACAGGTGTAATATTGCAAAAATTGGCCACCTCTTATCAATTTACATACTAAGTGAAACATAAGCATATGGAGAAGTCTAAATCACTCTTCACATCCAGTTCTCTCCATATAATCTGCAATGGAATGTAGTCTGGTGAGGAGAAACAATATGTGGTCACATAATTGCTATATCATAATATTTATGTAAGTGAATAAAACTGAGCTTTCCTGGACAGCCTTTTGTTACGTGTTCTCGCGGAGTTCTTGCAGTTGTCACTGTTGATTTCAATGTCAGTAATAGTAGTGAATTTTTATCTGCCTTGAGGATTTAAATCCACATACCAGATCTCTAAATGATACTCTTTGTCTGTTGTGATCCCTGTGGATCTCCTGTCCTGTGTTGGTGAGAAGGGATGGGCTGCTGTTAATGGAGCTTGTAGGTAGCAGCACAAGAGTGATGAGACTCGTAACTTTTCTCCCTTCATCCAAGTTGCCTGCTAATCTGCTTAGGCAAACTCAATTTGGCTACTTTTCGTGGTTTTGGTTGGAATATCATTAGAAATGGACTGTGATCTGTGCAGGCTGAAATAGTAATTCCTGCCTGAAGATTAAGAATCCTTACTCAATTTAAAAAAGTACTGCTGGCTCCAAAGGATACTTGCTGTTGTATGGGAAACTCTTTATCAAAGATACTGATCTGCAGGAATGCATATACTTCTTATGAAAAATTGGAGCATTCAGGTAAATCCTCTCCAATGAAAAACAGCTAATCTGAGACCATGGTTTTGTGACCAGCTGAGGCAGTCTAATTCCCTGCTGCTGGGAATGAGCGATTTCATTCCTGTCTTCCTCTGGGCAATGTGTTCCTGCCCTCTGCGCTGATCCAGCTGTGTTAGTTCTTATATCCTTTTTTGAGCTTATTAACATGGCAGGAAACCATCCAACTTTTTGCCAGTCCAGCTTTTTGCAGTGTTAGGAAGTCGATGTGGCTCACAGACTATCACCAAGCGCGCACTACCCAGAGGTGAGCAGCAGGTCTGCATGGCTTAGGGCGGGGGAAGGAAAGAGGAGCCGTAAGGTGTGCCTTCATTTAGTGGGTCAACATAAGAGCTCACAGCTGCCTGCCTCTCACAGAGCTGCATCCTGACTTGCACAAGAACAGCTAAGGTATATTGGTAAAATACAGTACCTGACTGAAGTATCTGAGCTGCGCACAGAGGTGAACAATTCCATCTTTTTTTTTTTTGCTTTCCTCCAGAATTTCTTGGTTTGTCTAAACTTGAATGAATTTTCATAGGGATGAAAAGCTCTCCTGTTGGTGAGAAAATAGATGACTTGCTGTTGAAAGGGAGAGGTCTTGTTCCTGAGGGCACTCATCTTCCTTTTGCTCTTCAGCTCTTGATTACACAGTAAGACAGCTCAACTTATGTTGTGCCTGCGCTGGCAAGTAAGAACTATACAGCTGCTGTCTCACTCCCCACTGCCGCTGGTGGGATGAGGAGAACCAGGGGAAAAAAAGTAAAAACTTGTGGGTTGAAATAAGTAGAGTTTAATAATTGAAACAAAATAAAATATGCTAGTAATACTAATTATAATATCCGTAATAATAACAATAATTCCTTTAATGAAAAGGTGAAATAGAGGGAGAGGAATAAAACCCAAGAGAAACAAGTCATGCACAGTACAGTTGCTGACCACCCACTGACTGATGCCCAACCTGTCCCTGAGCAGGGATCAGTGGCTCCTGGCCAACTCCTCACAGTTTATATACTGAGCATGATGTTCTATGATATGGAACAGCCCTTTAGCCTGTGCAGGTCAGCTTTTCCTGGCCACGCTTCCTCCTGGCTTCTTGTGCACTTCCTCGCTGGCAGAGCATGAGAAACTGAAAAGTCCTTGACTACCCTGGGTAAGCACTACTTAGGCACAACTAAAACCTCAGTGTGTTAGCAACATTATGCTTGTACTGAATCCAAAACACAGCACTGTAGCAGCTACTAGGAAGAAAATTAACTATCCCAGCAGAAATGAGGACTTGCTGTGCTACTAAGAAGTGCTCTTTAAAATTTTTGGGGGTAAGTCTTGCTGTTTTAGCCAGTTGAACTGGTTTACTGTGCAAGCAGATAACTGCCAAAAACAGTGTCAGATAAACACTTAAAATGCATTGGGACTGTGGAGCTAGAATAAGGGAAGGGATTTTGAGATTAAGAGGGAAGAGTGAAAGACCTCTCCCTTTCCATAGCAGTGGGCGTCCCCCTCTGTAATTAATGTGTATAGACCAGAGTAGTCGGAAAACAGAGCAGACTGAATTTCAGGTCCTTACTCAAGAGTTGGTAGAGTTACTGAAAAATTTTTATAAGAAGTTAAATCTTTGTCTTCTCTTTGGAAAGAGCTTCTGTTGAAACTTAAAGTAGTATGTCGATCTGAAAAGATGGTTTCAATTCTCATAGGTCAGTTTTCAGCCTGAAAACACAGATAAAATTATCTACTGCATAGATAAAAGTGCGGAGTACCGTAATTATAGGAAGACGTACTGATCTTATCTGTACTTTTATTCATGTTCTTTTAAGATTTTTATTACACAAAAGTTGTGGTGATGACTAATATAGCTCTAATGTGGTACAGAAAACTAAAACACTGGCAACTGTGCTAACTGTATTATTTTTGTCCATGATTTCTTGCTGTCTTGTAGTTTGAGTGGTTGTTAGCCCTAAAGGGGGTTTGTCATGTGGTCACTGCCTTTGTGATGGTTTTACGTATGCTCTCAGCAGATATAGTTCATTACACTTCCAAGATGTACAATTACACGTCTTACATTTCCAGCTTTCCTTTTATCTTATTCAAACAAATCTAATTTTATATATCCATGAGAATTGAAGGAGTGCTTTAATACAACTGCTGATTATCTCTTTCAGTCTGGCATCGAGCTGTTTGTGAACAGGCTTGACTCTGTAGAGTCGGTCCTTCCCTATGAATATACCGCGTAAGTACATTATTCTGTTTATGTCGGTTTAGTTGTCAGTTATTACAAAAAGACGGATTTAATTTTTCTAAAAGGGTTATCTACGTCTTGCTACAGTCATTTGCCTCTGAGGAATGCCTATTTATTTTGTTAACATAAGTTTGCAAAAGTAGAAATATCAGTGAGCAGATGGGTGTTAATAACATAAATAGAAATTAGACTTTTAGAAAAGAGTATGCTACTGAATTATTAACAACATTACATTGCTTCCTTCTCAGTTGTCTTTGCTCTTACTTTAGTAGTAGTGCATGGATTCATAGGCCCTCATGTAGGTTGAATCACTGCTTGAGTGTGATTCAAGATTAAAATGTGTGTGTATATATATATATTTTTATATATAGTATTCACTTTTCTGCATTAGTTGTCATTTTGTAGATCAAAGTATTACTGCTGTCTTTAGTAGCCTATAGCCAGATGAGTTAAAGTGGTAATGAGGTGTGAACATGGCATCAATTACCTTAATGAGGTGTTAAACGTTTTCTTGGTACACATCATAGGAGCAAACAAAATGTATCAGTGCCTGGTACAACTATGTAAAGTTTTTGCTTCAAAGAATATTTTAACTGTTAATATTGAAGAGATGAAACACCGATTATATCTATACTTCAGTGAACACAAATATGATATACTTAAAAATAGACTGGAAAAACTTGGCGGATGTGCTATTAAATGTGTTGGTGAATAAAACTGCAATAACCTGTTTAAGAGTGCTTGTTATAAAGGAGCTGTCTGTGTGTAGATTTAATTTCTCTTTTTTTTTTTTTTTGCTATTATCACCTCCCCTGCCTGCCCCAAGAATCTGGCCTGCATGCTTTTTTCTCACAGTCATCATGAATCTCTATGTAAAGGTTTAAATCTTGGCTAAAATTCAAATAGGAAACTTGTAATTACTCAAGGATACTTTTATGCTACACTATTCTGAAATAGCTGATTATGAGATTTGATCGTTGGTTCTGTTTTGTTTGCTTTATTTTCAAACCATGAGTGTGATTTTCACACTTTGCTTTATGGTTTAAAGGAAGAAACTGTTGTCTAAAGGAAGGCTGTATAATTCCTTTACTTGTGATGAAGGTGCTGATTAGGGAACATTATTTGCAGCTGAGAATATTTTATTCATTTTCTTATCTTTTCTCTAATTCAGGTTTGATTTTTGTCAAGCAGAAGGAAAGAAACGTCCTTCTGAAAACCTTGGCCAAGTATTGTTTGGAGAGAGGATAGAACCGTCTCCTTACAGGGTTTGTTCTCTGACAGAGTGTGTTTGATAATGTGTATATTAAAATGTAACCAGAGGAGATAAGAATCTTGGAGAACATTTTCAGGAGGGCTTTATCTGAAAGACCTTCAAAATCTGAAATTCCATATAATAGAAATCTCTCAGTTAAATTTAATTGTAACTGTGTGCTTTGCACCACGGAGTTGTAGGCTGAAATGCTGCAGAGGTTGTCTTTTCTCTTTGGAACTGGACGAAACCCAGTTATTGCTCCTCAGCTCTCCTATTTCTTGGAACCATATCTGAAAATACTGAATCCATAAAATGGAAAAATTAGAAATGGTGTTAGCCAGCCTGTATTTTCTGGTGACTGAAGCTCATGTTCTGTCCTACAGGTAGTAGGAGAGAAAGTTATCAGTTGAAGCTGCCTGTGACAGCATTGCTGCTGTGAGGTCAAATGACTTATCTGGTAAATCATGGCAGAAAACATATTTTAGTCAGTAACAAGGAGCTCTTGGTGCAGGGCTCCTACAATGAGCACAGGAGGGGTTTATAGCACACATCAATATAAAAACCTCCTGTGCAGGATTAATATATCTAGTCTTGGTAATTTGTTAGGTGTTTTTGTTATAATAGCATAGGCAATTAAATGCATAGGGGCAATTGTTAAATACTGAAATAAGACAAAATTTGTTACAACCTTATTGCTTATATGTCTTTCATTCTTCTTAGTTCACATTCAACAAGAAGGAGACATGTAAATCTGTTTGTACAAAAACATATGATACCACGAAGCCAGAAGATAAACAGAAATTAGACTTTTTGAAAAAAAGTATGCTACTGAATTATCAACATCATTGGTAAGTTGGTATCAAAATTCATAGATTGGTTAGTCTAGTATGTTGGTGATTATATTAGTTCATAATTTTTTATTTGCAAGTTAATACAGATTTAACACTAGGTATTTGCACTGAATATATTCCCCTTCTGGTTTTGCAGATGTTGTTTGTTGCCTTCATAAAAATACTTCCTTTACCTGGAAGATAAACACCAGGCATAATGGAAATTAATCTGTTCCCAAACACAAAGCTTTGTGCTTGCTGGAAAATACTGTTTCTTTGCACCTGTAAATGTAGAAGTTAGTCCTGTCTTAGCTTGAGAAAAGTCTCAAGGGACTTCTCTTCTCTTGCTATGTTGTCTTTGTTTTCCTTGAGAGCCTTTGCACTCCCCTGTGTCCAGGAAACAGGATTAATGGTTCTGAAAGAGTTTTATGCAAGGTTTGTTTGTCTTCTGGGATATGAAAGGGAAAGGTGGCCAGTGAAAATTTAATTAATGAAATTATCTTGAGGAACGCATAAACACTTGGTCCTCTCCTATTCTCTGAGAACCTCTGTAACCATCTGAGTCACCTTGGAGCTTGCTGGGGCTCTGTTTCTGCTTGGACTTTGATGTCCTCTTCCCATGGTCATTAAGGGTGGGACAAGTGCGTGTGCTGAATCTCATGGAGATTTTCAGTTGGGATGTAGCCATGTGCTCTGCACCCACATCCAAGAGCTGCGAAATGTTTACCAGCAAGCTCTGTCCTGACTTTGGAAATACCCAGCCACGCTATGAGTTTTTGGTTAGTGCTCTGTGTGGTGGTATGCTCTGCTAACAGCAGCCTTTAGGTGCAAGGATAGAAGGAACAACTTGGGCATAAGTTCCTGTGGCATGTTTTTGCAAGGAATACATAAACATCATTAACCAGTGTTGCCCTAATTCCCAATATGTGCTTCTTGCTTCTCTGGAACAAATATTTCAGTCTTCATCTAATTAGATTGAAACTTTCTGGATATATTAGGAAAAATGCAGATGAAATGCTGAATGTTGCCACTGTCGTTAGTTGTTTTTCTGTAATGTCACATGCCATTTCTTCAATTTGGTAACAGCCACCTGTTCTGGAAAGGCAGCAAGTGCATTTTCTACTGCTCTTGGGAACTGATGTGGGATATCCCTTTGTGGGGCTAAACTATGGCTCACTGATGTAAATATTTCTGGGAATCTCTTGAAATTAGTCTAGTAGGAAGTTGATAGATTATGTCAGAAGGGTTCACAGGCAATAGTGTTGTGTTCATGTAGGTGAGTGAAGAAGTAATAAAGAAACCCTAGAAGGTACAGCTACTGTTGTAGGGATTTGAAATGTAAATGGCTAATGCTAAAATAAATAGAGCTTCAAACATGCTGGGCTTTATTATATTCCTTTTAAATACTGCATATATTTATAATATTTACACCACTTTGAATTTTAGTGATGCATGTGGGTCTGGCTTAAAGCTTCAACTTTAAAAGTTTGTGTATGTCTTGGTTTATAAATTAAAAATAGTTGCCCAAAGCTATGATACTTGAAATAAATTAATTTTTTTTTAGGAAAACCCATAGCTTAAGCTGGTAGAAACTGAAACAGAACTTTATAAAACTAATCACTGTTTGGGGTTTTTTTCCCCTACAGATGAAATTGTTTTACAGATATATTTAGTGGTTTTAAGTAGTATTTTTAGCCAGTATAGGTAACTCATATGACTGTTGAGATTTAAGTAAGATGTAGTTCTGTTTTTCAGTGTGAAAACTTCCCTTGAAATTTAGGGTATTTCTTGTATTCTTAGTACTTTTAATGGCATTTGTACTATTTTTTTTTTTTTTTGCTAGGCCCTCTGCCCTAAAATTTTAGAACCAGTGACATGAAAAATCCCTGTTTATGGCTGTTAGTCCTCCTTAGCCATAGCTTCACAAAGTGGCAGTGGCTGGATTTTGTGAATAATGATACATGCTCCAGGAATATGGTACAGAGGTATGTTGAACAGGGATCAACAAGGTAGCATAAGGGAGGATTTAACAGAGGTTTATTATCCAGCTTCAATTTATCAGGAAATTCCTGGGGAACACAGATGGTGCAAAGTACTTTTAAGGTTTTAAAAGCCACTTAATAAGATTAGGAATTGACAGTCTGAATTGGACTCAACAGCTATGCTGATATCTTGGCTGACAATGTTCATCACCAGATGTTCTTGAGAGACATATAAGAGCACTGTTGAATGGTGTATTTGCTCCACATGTATAATCTCTTCAAGTCATTTTAAATTTGAAGATTAACTGTGAAAAATGATTTGCTGCCTAAACTATCAATTTGTTCCAGCATTGCTGCTTGAAGGCAGCTCAGTATGTCTTTACTGCAGAAGATGCAAGGGAAAACCTTTACCCCAGCCAAACTTACTTACAATATGTTAATGTTTTACCTGGTTTTGATTGTGAAATTAAAATACTAACAAAAGCAAGAGTTATCTCTAGCATATATTATGGAAGTAAAATTTCAAATATACAATCATAGAATTGTTTAGGTTGGAAAAGACCTTTAAGATCATTGAGTTCAGCTGTATGGTGGGTTGACTCTTGCAGTTTTTTCCTCCTTCTTAAATCTGTTTCCCAGAGGTGCTGCTGTAGGTCGCTTAAGGGTGACCCAGAGGTGCTGCCACTTGGCCTTGGCCAAGCTCCCTCGTGGAGCTGGCTGGCACTGACTCTATCAGACATGGGGAAAGCCTCTGGCAGCTTCTCACTGGAACCTACCTCTGTACCCCCCTGTCAACTAAAATCTTGCCACACGAACCCAATACAAACATTAACTTAACACTGCCAAGTACACCACTAAACCGTGTCCCAAAGTGCCACATCTAGATGTCTTTTAAGTGCTTCCAGGGTTGATGACTCCAGCACTTGCCTTGGCAGCTTGTTCCAATGTCTTACCACCCTTTCCAGCCACTCTGCCCCGAGCCTGTAGGACTGCCTGGGGTTGTTGTGACCCAGGTGTGGGACCCAAGCACATGTCCTTGTTGAACCTCATACCGTTAACCTCATACAGTATGGTCCAAGTGTAATCAATCTGCATCTGGAATGGCTCCTAATTAGCACGTTAATTGTACCCTGTAGTAGCATGGTGAAGTTAGGAACTGATTGGTGCTGCCACTGCTTGTAGCTGTGATCGTCTTTGGAATCTCCTGAGGATCTAGAAACTTTGTTTTTGTAGGGCATCTTCACCTTTTCTATTGTGTCAGTATAAGCCAGGAATAGTGCTACTTATTTCTGCTGTGTAGCTAATGGTAGGGATGATGGAGATCTCTCTCTGTTGCGTGAACAAAGGCAGCATGTACCACTCTTTACCGGCATCTGTTGAGGTGCTTTAAAAAGTAGTGCTACTTTAGAGACTGTTCCAATATGCAACAGACTAAATAGTTCTTTGTTTATGTTGTCTAAAGTCATGATGCCTGTGTTTAATTAGGTATTCAGACGTATCAAGGTATTATCAGGTAGCTGTTAACATTAATAGCCTAGTGGTTGTAATGATGAGTGGTTGTAAACATATTCTGTAGCATGGTAAGTTTTACAAAAGAATCCGTGGTGATAATTTTTGGTGGGATGTCCTTTTTTGGTTTAGTGATACACAAAAAATGTCAGTTGTCTCATGTCTTCATGTGTGAAGTTTATTAATATACCATTAAAAACATACCTTGGACAATTAGTGTATGCAGATATTGAATTTTAAGTCTTCCTTGCGTGACTTATTTTGGGGATTTAGCTTTTAGATAGTTAAAACACTTCATAACATAAAGGAACAGGTTTGGGATTTTTGAGTTGCTCCTTTTGCAACGGGACGGGATACCACGTTGGGTATCTTTATCTACATTTAAAAGTTTATTTTTGGTTTTGACATTTATACTGTTTGTAGCCTGTTGGATATTGTTTGTATCTGATTGTCTTATAATTTTCTGCAACTCTTCTTGAGGGTGTGAGGTTCCTCCACAAATTTTTCATTGAAACTGAAATGTAAACCTACTGGGCTGTGGACTTTTAGGTAATATTAGAAAAAGGTTTTTCACCCAGAGGGTGGTTGGGCACTGAGCAGGCTACTCAGGGCAGTGGTCACAGCACCAAGCCTGACAGAGTTCAAGGAGCATTTGGATGATACTCTCAGGTACATGGTGTGACTCTTGGGCATGGTCCTGTGCAGGGCCAGGAGTTGGACTTGATGAACCTTGTGGATCCCTTCCAACTCAGCATATTCTGTGATTCTGTAATATGAATATAAATCTTGTGAGGCAGAAATATAAAAGGAGCAGGTTTGAAAGTATTTCCCTGATTGCTTGATGGCTTACAATTTTTTCTCATGCAAATCAACTAGTTAAAATATTCCTTACTCTTGAGTACCTACAACTGAGGTTAGGATTTTAGGATTCCTGATCAGGAATTTACTTAAATAGCAAAAGGAAAGAAAGTTTAAGGAGTGCCATGAAAAATGTATTTTGCAATGGAAGAGTAATAAGGAAGCTGGAAAATGAATAATATGTGATGTACGCTTTTTTTGTGTGTTTTGTCTTAAACTTGAAATAAATTTTAGCTGGTCTAGTAATGATTTTGGCCATTTTTTAATGACAAAATAATGAAATGTTAGATTATTGTGACTTTGGTGTGGGGGAGTTTTCTATCTGGGCTATTTCTGTAAGGGGACTTCAGAAAAAAATCCAGTGAATAGAATAGTTTCAGTTGAAGAGCTACATGCTCATGACTCATTTGGAAATTGGATTGGCAATCAGTGGAATTCCATGGATTAAGATGTGAAAGAAGTATTATTCTTGTAGTTAATTTACCAATAATGAATGTTAGCAAAGTTAGATTAATGTTGGTGTAATGGAAACAACACCAGACTGTGTATTTTGAAAAATGGTCAGATGTCACTGTGCCATTTACAGGATTGTGGACAACATGCCCGTGACCTGGTGTTATGATGTGGAAGATGGCCAGAGGTTCTGCAATCCTGGTTTTCCTATTGGCTGTTACATTACAGAAGATGGCCGTCCAAAAGATGCCTGTGTTATTAACGTATGTTTATGCAATTGTATATTTTTTATTATCCCTTTTTTACTATTTTAAAAGCTGGCATTTCTCCTGGGTATGTTTCTATGGTGAGTCCTTGCTATCTTAAGAACCCATGTGGCCCAAAACCAGGTAAGTGTTTTGGTATCTCTGCAAGTACCACAGTTTGAAATCTGGATCTAAGCCTAAGAACCTTGTCTCTTATGCTACGTAAAACAGAAAGGCTCTGAAAGATCAAGGGATGAACATGCATAGCATATCATTTAATACCTGTGAAGGGTGAAGGTGAAGGAAAGCACATTATCTTCATTATCGAAGAAGCTGAAGTATTTGAAGGCTTGGACTTTACATATTTGTGGGACAGAAGTGTTTTCATGGTATCAGGTTTGCATAGGTATGTTTCTAACTGTGCAGAAATTAATACTTTTTGAAGGACTGCTTCCCTAAAACTGGGGGCTAATGGAAGAAGGCATAATGTAAGATTTCTGCATTAATAGAATTCTCCTGTGAGAGAGGTACTGGATTAAGTGGTGGAGGTCCAGATAAATGCACTGAAAGCAGGGGATAAGAATGTTATAGAAAGTCCAGGAGGTCTATAGATTATCTGAGGCCTCCTCCATGGAGAGGTCACTGCGAACTTGGAATAGGGCTTGGTTTTTTCAGTGGTTGGTTTTACTTAAAAGATCTTACCGAAGACAACAGTTTCTGCAATTTCCAGTTTTGTTTCCTTGCCTCCATAATAAGTTGGTTTCAGAGGCTCTATGTGAATGGATGCATTTATGATCAAATATGTAATCTGTCAGTATTTTTTAATCTTATTTAAATACTTTTAATAAAAGGAAAATAAGCTCTGAAGAGGTAACTGAAGGACTGTAGAACATTTACAAAGCTATTCTTATAATTAGGGTGGAAAGGGTGGGGATAGAACCCTTAAGAGCTCCAGTAGGCACAGCTCGTGATTTAACAACCTCTTATAACTGACTAAATTCCAAGGCAGTGTTTCCCTTCACCTGAGGTTTGTATTAAGCATTCCTAGCTGCTGCATGCAGTTCATCCCTGTGCATCTTTAGTTTTGAATGTCAAGGTGATTCTGTCACAGAGAGCATTTATTTGCATTGTTTGTCTTCAAAGGTTCTGTTTTAGTTGTCACAGTTATCTTTTCAATTTGCTACTTAAATAAAATAGGACATCTTCAGTTACAGAAATATATTTTATACTTTCAATTCTTTTTTCTACTTTTCAAGTGTTCTTAGCATTAGCTTTTTTAGCTTGTCTTTTTAATGCAAGGATGCACTTGACTGTATTCACAGAGTCTCACATTCATATCGTAGGAGAACTTGACAGAAAACTGTATGCAGTCTGTGTTATGTAAGCTTCTGCCTACGGCTTTGAGATGTCTGTATCTTTTTGATTGTTTAACGTCATCTTTTATCATTGCAGTCAGAATTCCATGATAAAGATACCTTTTATATTTTCAACCACGTTGACATAAAAATATATTACCATGTTGTGGAAAATGAAGCTCTAGGAGCAAGACTAGTTGCTGCTAAACTTGAACCAAAAAGGTTAGTATTTGGAAGTAATTTGTCATCAAAAAGTGATCCGTCCCAAGATACTTGCTTTGATCTGGGGACCTCCTGGTAGTCAGAAATTTTTTCAGATATGTGACCTGTAGATTAGATGTAGTGTAGTGTAGGACACTCTAATGTGGTTTTGTTCTGAATTCAGTCGATCTTGGTGAACTGTTTCCTGCTTGGGCCAAGAAAAGATAAAATAAAACCTGGAAGTACTGGTGGGGTGTGGGGGGTGTGTAGTGCATGTAGAACCCTCATTTCCCAACTGGGGGACGTTGTGTCTTGTATTGGATTCATCCACCAGTGCCTGATGGAAGCGTAACTGGAGTGCAACATTTCATGTCTTCAGCAATCAGGATTTAGATAGAATGATTTCACAGATACACTCGTCACTTCTTCTGGTGTCTTATGTGGCTTTTGCAAAACTGATGTCTGTTCTATTATTTCTTAGCATGTTGTTTTTATTTTCATGGCATAACTGAGCTTGTTGCATTATTGGTTCAGTTGAAAGTTTTTTTTTCTGACAGAAGCTAGTAATTCTGGTGTTGTAACTTTTTGAGTGTTTTGGAGTTCTTTGCAGTACTCAGACCTGTTTCATTTTTGGCGCACTGCTTTAGAGACTGTGCTCTCTATATTTTTCATTTTAGAAGAGACAACTCCTGTTTAAAAAGTTCAAGTTTCAAAAAGTCCTGAGCTTATGATACCTGCCTTATGAGTTCTGAAATTTATGAGACATTAAGAACAATTTCTGTATTTAAGGGAAGAATGCTTGATATGCTTTTGTAAGATGAATGAATTCTTTCTTAAGAGTGTTGTCAGTGAAGCAGCTTTCATTTTGTGTGTTTTCTTCCTGCAGTTACAAGCACACTAATCCAGACAACCCGGATTGCTCAGGAGTACCTATGGATATAAGTAATAAGGCTAGTGGAGAAGTAAAAATTGCTTATACATACTCAGTTTCCTTTCAAGTGAGTACTAAGATTTCTCTGGTAGTTACCTGTCAAAATCATGCATTAATACTCTGAATTATAAAGATGGACAACTAAAATTAGCTCAAAATAGTAAATTTGTAGTTTTAAAACTTTATTTGAACTGGAATGTCAGAGGTGGCTTGGGATTTAACCACAGGCTTTACAGTTTTGCATACCACCATACATAGATTGAATGTGAAACATATGTGGTTTTTAAAAGAATCACATTTCCATATTTGCCTAGGTTTTCTCATAGATAATTTTTCAATCCAGACTCTTAAGTCTGAGAAACTGTGTGTTTTATCAAATTACTCTTGTATGTAGGTTGAAGCTGATCGTTTTCTGCTCTCCTGATGCAAAAGCCTTCTTCTTTCTAAGGTCTTACTCCCATGGAAAACTACAGAAGAGTAGGAAGCTGGTATTCTTTGTTCTGCTACTCTTTATTGAAAAGCAGAGGAGCAGTAAATCAGGCAACTGCAGGGGAGCAGTGATACTTGAATATTTCTTATTCTGGTGACAAATAAGAGTGGGGTTCTTTGTTGGTTTTCCTTTTTTTTTGAATGGGGTTTCCTGGACAAACTGTTTCCCAAAATTTTGTGCTCTTAATCTAAGACTAAGTTCAAAATACAATAAACGGTATAAGAAATACACTCTGAAGGGATTATACTATATATGATGTAATAATTGTATTTTGATAAATTATATCTGTTACGATGCTAAAATGAATTTGTATACTGAAAAGCAAGTATTTCTGAAAACCTGTGAGAAGTTAGTAATTAAGAATGACTTTAGCTTCATGCTATTAAATTATTTTTCCTTTAAAAATGGCATGCCCAGCTTATGTGTGTGTATTGCTGTCCTGTGCACAATGCTACATCAATTGGGGGTAGTCTTCTGAAATTCTGTTGCGTTGGCAGATCAGGTCATCCCAGTAAGACAGAAAAAAGACAGTGTAGATATGATGAAAAATGCAGTTCTATCTTAGAATCATTTATACTGTTTTAGAAACTTGTTGCTTGCTTTGAGAGCTAGTTTTATTACCGCAGTGAACCAGATATTTGACCTTGGCTAAATTTTTTAACCCACTGGTTTTTATATTTTCAAAAACTGACTTTTCTGGAAAGCATTTTTGCATAAATTATTGAAATAACATCCTGTCAGAAAGACACCCAGCCAATCTTATTACTTAATAGTAGTGTTTGTGGTTTGCTTAATAGCAATCTTCAGGTTAATCTACACTGTCTATTCCTTTTTTCATATTTTCTCTACAAAATAAAACAAAGAAATGCTCTCTTTGAAGTGTTTCTGGTTGATGGTTGAAATGCCTGAAGGAATAATTTGTTTCCCTCTATTAATAGTGTAAGTTCTGTAGTATTGTCTCCCCATCTGTCTTGCAGTAAAAGCTGTTTGTAGCTGCATTGATAGTTGGTACTGAAATGAGGTTGTATGAAAGCAAAGGATAATTTGGACAGACCACTATCTAGAGAGTGAAGTGTTATGCTGGAGACTGTGTAGCGTATCTTAGTTTCTCAATGTGTGGACTGACGTGTGCTAAAAATGCATGTTCTCTTATTATTCTGCTGGTCAATTGAATTCCATATGAACTCCTATAATTCTTGAAGGGAGGAAGCAGAATTAAACTAATTTGATTTTTATTATAATAATAATAAAGTCTTAAGACTTTATGTCTTAAGAAGACAGTTGCTCATTCAGAAAATATTTTGTTTTCGATTCTATGGTCAAATCTTATGTTTGTTATAGGTAGTTATTACTAAACTATTTTAGGCATGGAGCACTGAATTCAACTAGTCACAAGATTTAAGATTGCTTTGCATGAACATCAGCTTGTAAATGTACAAGTTGGATACTGACTGGATCTGAAGCTCATGTGTTTACCCTTTCAGGAAGAAAAAAGTATAAGGTGGGCATCAAGATGGGATTATATTTTGGAATCCATGCCTCACACTCACATCCAGTGGTTTAGGTGAGAAGAAAGTTTGCGTTCAAGTGTACTGTACTGAAGTGTTTACTGAAGTGTTTGCATTGCAGCTTGAATGATGATTTTCTTTTTTTTTTTTTTTTTAATTCAGTATTATGAATTCCTTGGTGATTGTCCTTTTTCTGTCTGGAATGGTAGCTATGATTATGTTGAGGACACTGCATAAAGACATTGCAAGATACAATCAGATGGATTCCACTGTAAGTCTAAAATGTACCTCCTAAAATTTATTCAGAACGTAATTTTTCAGCTAAATGTATAGCTGTAACAGGCTATTTAAACGGCAATCTACTGTATTAAAATAGGTGTATTTCTTTTACAGGAAGATGCACAAGAAGAATTTGGCTGGAAACTGGTTCATGGTGATATTTTCAGGCCTCCAAGAAAAGGAATGCTGTTGTCTGTTTTCCTAGGCTCTGGCACACAGATCTTAATAATGACTTTTGTTACCCTGTGTAAGTAATCAAGTGGGGAGGAGTGAGTTGAATACAGATGATTTTTCACTGCTAGTTGCGTGTCACTAATAAAAATAGCAATATAGTTTTTTCTAGAAATTTCTTGAAAGTCATTAAAAACACTTGAGCTGATACAGTAGACATGCAACTTAGTATACAGATTTTAAGGTAACTGATGTACTAGTTTTAAGTTTATAGACACTTTCTACAGGTGTGCATCTCTATTTCACAGTTTTTGCCTGCCTGGGATTTTTGTCACCTGCTAACAGGGGAGCTCTAATGACCTGTGCTGTAGTTTTATGGGTACTGCTTGGAACTCCAGCTGGTTATGTTGCTGCCAGATTCTACAAATGTGAGTAAAAGTTATTGAAAATGACAAGGCTGAAGTTCATTAAAGTAAATTATCATCACAGAACTGATTTTTATTTTGCAGCACTGTTTGTAGTTTCCCTTAGGGCAAATTGGAGAAACATACTTAACGTAATAACAGAAAACACATATAGAAAGCTAACGTGGTTACATTCGTTTGGATGTAAGCATGACTAAAGACCCTGAATTGCTCTTGCTACTATGTATTTGTGAAATTGGAAGCCAATTTCATTTTACTAGTACTAAGATCATTACATCAGACAGTTTTGTACTTCTGTTTCCTATAGTTGGGGGGATGATGTAAAACTGCATTTAGTTTTAGCCATCAGTGTTGCTTGGTAACACAACCTCCCACCCCCAAGTCATGAACCTCAGTTCTTTCATGCCTATGACTGTCACCTCTTTTTAGCGACCTGTGGGAGAACAGTGCTTATCAGACTGTGGCAGGAGGAAGGATTATTAGGTGTTCTGTAGTTGTAGAAATCAGCCCAACAGTGTTTAGGCCCCTGACAGGAGTTAGTTGATACTTTCCTTCACTGGTCCCAGCTATTGTTTCAAGAACTGTCTACCAACCTCAAAAGGTTGACCGCTGTACCCTCTAGTTTGTTTTCAGGTGAAACATGGCATTCTACATACAGCTTGTTTTAATTACCTTACTCAAGGTAAAATACTTTTTGACCAAGAGAGGTGAATCTTTTGGACCACTTTAGTTCTGAACATACACGGCTAGAGAACGAGTTTTCTTCTAACCATTTTGTAATTTTCATGTGGGAAGAACGAGTGGGAAAAGTGGGAAAAACGGAGTTTTTCCACAGTGGTGGTGATGTGATAATGAACTATTCCTCTTCCTAATCTCCAAGCCAGTTAGACTTAAATGGAAGGAGATTTTAGTATGAAGAGCATAGTTGAGGACAGAATTATTCTTTATATCGTGCTGCATGTTGTGTTTTGAAAGATATTTTGAAGTGTATTGATGGTAAATTGAATCCTGTTTCTTTGGTGGAGATCTGGCTATTAATGATTGTATTTCATATTATACTTACTGGGAATCACTTTGCTGATATTTGAATGTTGTGTTTAACAGTCACTAAGATAGTGAGTGACTGATCCAGTGATGTTTTTGTTAGAACATGAGGTGGTTCATACCCTGTATAGACCATGCAAGCATGAATATTTTTCTTTAGAGTATACACATAAAGTAATGAGACAAAACAAAATGCAACTGAAATGGATATCCAGTTTTAAAAGTTGGGGGTTTTTTTCAACGCTGCATTTAAAAAATGAACCCTGAGTTGAAATTAAATGGTTAATCTTAATAACTGCTGCCATGTTCTACCAAGTTTTTATGAAGAAATAGAAACTTAATTAAAATCACTCTAACCATAATCACTTCTGACTCTTGAAATAAAGAAGCATGTCATTATGGGAGTGCTTGTATGAAATTATCAGCTTCACTGAATTCCAGCAGGATATTTTCATTTGAAAGTATACTGACTAGAATTTTTATCAGCACAGTGCAAATTCATAAAGATTTTCTTAATAAAGCTATCTTTGGTCTTTTGGTATCACCACTGCTTAATGCTGTTAAGACTCAAGAGAACATCACTTCTGTAAGCGTGTTAGTCCTGAGTCTCTTGTAAGATTCACAGGCAAGAATTATTTCAAGAAAACTGTTAAGCTTGCTTTTCACGTATTTATGAATCTTCTCCTACTGAAACCTGCAGTCAAATGCCAGAAAGCTTAAACTTCTTAATCACTGCAGGTTTAAGATGTTTTTTAAAATCTTAAAAGTGCTCCAAATCTACTTCCTTCTCTTAGCAGATAAACTGGTCAGAGACACAGTTTTAGTTGGCTACCTTTCCTGACCTTGGTCTGAGACTTTTCTTTGCTTTGAAGCTCTGTGGCTAAGCAATATGATAAGGAAATTTAGGTTTTTTTACTGAAGATTTAGTTTACTGTTTTAAATTTGGCCATGATATCACGTTATTTGAGTATTTGCAAGCTTAAGTATAACAGGTAAATGGACTGGAAAATTAATAGTTGTGAGCCTAATGCACGTTTTGATATCTGTCAAATGTTTTAATACAGCATTTGGAGGTGAGAAATGGAAAACAAATGTCCTGCTGACATCATTTCTTTGTCCTGGGTAAGTTGAGAAATACCACCATGATTAACAGAATTAAATTGCTTCTCTGACATGCATAGCTAATTTTTTAAGTTTCAGCCATACAAGTAAATCTTATTACATTGTCCCTTTATTCTGAAAGTTACAAGAGTATCACAATGCTTTTGACAAAGATGAATATGTTAGTGGCGTATCATCCTGAGGTATTTATTTCTGTAGGCATTTGTTTACCCTTGCCATATGAAAAGGTTGATTAAGAAAAAGCATTTTGATAGTAGTAAATTTTAGACAGACCAATTCTTCATTGCTTTCTTCTATTGTCTGGGCTGTTCTCTCACCACACTGTAGTTGGTCTTACGTAGTGTCATATACTGTATAACCACTCTGATAAATTTTTCTACTTAATCACAGCAAGCAGTCGTACCCTTAAGTCTAGTTAAGACAAGCATGTATTTGAAATACCTTAATTGGAACGTCAGCTCCTGCTGGAGTTCAGTCCCACTAGATTAACAAAGAATTTCTTGTTTGACCTCTTCATTTTGATATTTTGTGTGTCATTTGGTTTTAACAGAGATTTACACTGAAATCTTAATACAGTGCTATTCTTTTGTTAACATTATAAAATGTTAAGGAGTATTTCTGGGCTCTGTGTGCTGCGTATTTTTCAGAATTGTATTTGCGGATTTTTTTATCATGAACCTCATTCTCTGGGGAGAAGGCTCTTCAGCAGCTATTCCATTTGGTACTTTGGTTGCTATTTTGGCACTCTGGTTTTGCATATCTGTCCCGCTGACGTTTATTGGTGCCTACTTTGGTTTTAAGAAAAACGTAAGTGTTTCTGAGAAATTGTTTTGTAAGTGTTTACACATATATACACACATAAATATTTTTCACTGTATAGGCTATGACCCCTAAGCTAGTTCCATTGTTGGCTTCAGTTCTGTTCGGTTACTTCAGAACTGTTAGATATCTGATCTTGGAATTCCAAGGCTTTGATATTCAGTTGGTTGTTGGGGGTGATACTTCTCTGCAATAGTTGGGGTATTGTATTTTTTTTTTGAGTGACTGCTACAGATAAATCCATGATTTTAATTTTATTTTTAATTTTTGTTTTAATTAGCATCTTTTTCATTACTGAAAAAATCAGTTGACCCAGCAAACGTAAGGGAAAACAATGTAGGCATTTATGGTTTTCCTCACGTATTTTTTGTTCTTGTTTGCCCACTACACTGAGGATACTTTCTGATAAAATTGCTAGAGTTCTCCTATGAATTATCCTCTTTGCATAAGTGTTCTGTAAATGGTTATCGCTGCTTGGCAGATGTTAATTGGGATTTACTCCTAAACTGATGAATTTTACTTACTTATATGAGGGCTCTTTGTGCCACTGGTGACCAAATGTTTCATAATTGGGTGACCAAATCATTAAATAATGAAATTGATGGTTCTTTTTTTTTTTCCCTTAAAAACTAGTTTACTACCCCCCACAAACATAAATATCTATAAGTTCACATATTTTCGTGGCTTTTTTCCTGTATTGGAAGCCAGAGTTCAGTCTTTGTTGATCTCATGTAGTACTTTCATAGAATGTTATCTTAAAAAGCAGTTTTTAAGTCAACTGTGTAGTTATCCTGTTTTCTTAACCAGAATTCATAAGCATGTTGAAATTCCAGCAAGTCCCCCTGCATTGTACAGGGGTATTTCCTTTAAGAAAGGTTGATTTGATAAAGTAATATGGCAGCATGGTAGGTGCCACAAAAACATGAAAATCAAATCAAAAAGCAACTACCTAGCTAGTATCTATTGATGCTCTTGATGTAATCTTTATGAAAGGGGAAAGATGGAAAAGTATGCATTTATCTGCCTTTAAATTTTCCTCCCACCATGCACGAATCTTAAAGTAGGATTTAATTGCCAGATTGAGTCCTCTCCATTTGTAAGTTTATCCTGATGTGATTCTTGAAGTAAATCCTGAAAAACAACATGCAGAGATTTTTAGAAGGGGAAAGCAGGAGTCTGCACTACCACTACCGCCAGCTGAAAAGTGATAAATCAGCTCAGGCTCTGTAACAGATGATAGATAAGTAAAAATAAAAAACAAAGTCCAAAATATCTGTCACTATGTTTTCAGTAAGAGCTGTCTGTAGCTGAAAGCAAATGTAGAGCTGGTAGTGAAAGCAAATGTAGTGGTAGCTGGGTATGCATGTGTTCAAAGCAAACTTTTGTCACCACTCATTTTAAAAAGAAAGCAAAAAAGGTAGAGCTGTAATTTGACATTTTATTTATTTAGCAATTTCTTATTTTGTTGAAAGGCTATCGAACACCCTGTTCGCACAAATCAAATTCCTCGTCAGATTCCTGAGCAATCGTTCTATACGAAGCCACTGCCTGGTATTGTCATGGGAGGGATCCTTCCTTTTGGATGTATCTTTATACAGTTGTTTTTTATTCTCAATAGTATTTGGTAAGTTAACCACAACCTATTTGAGTTTTCTCTGTCACAAAAAGTGGTAATTTCTTTGTGTTTTTCTTCAAGATGCGTTGCCTGATTCTTGCTGATGCAGGGTTACCATCATGTTGGTTACCATACAATTATTATTATTACCATTATATGTATTATGTATATATATTACCATTATATGTATATGTATATTATTACCATATATTACCATACAAATGTTATTGTTAACAGGGTTAATAATACCATACCATAATAATACCATACAATATTCATTCGATAAAAATTTGAATATTAACATCTTTTTAATATTTTTTGGATTTGAAGATACTCAGTGTCTGTTTTGCTTGTTGGGGTGTGTAGAGAGGTGACTTAGCAATTGATAGCTGACCTACAATATTCAGATAGTTCATTTTCTCATGCTACTCCTCTGACTTCATGTGGAAGTGTTTCTGAAGCTGACCTATGGCATATAACTTAAAAGTAGTAAGAATATTAGAATTGACTTTAGGGGGGGTTTTTTGTAGTTGTTGTTAGGCTAGAAAAGTATTAATACTTTTGGGGGAAAAAAGAACAAATTCTTGTGAAATCATTACAAAGGAACCAAGAGTAATTATTTTAAAAAATAAAGCACCAAGGACTAGTCCAGTATAAGTGAATTTTGATGTGAGCTCATAGCACACTGACAAACTAATCTACTGTGAGGAATTTGTCTTCCTTCTGGCACAATTTAGTTACTGGATCTTGTTAAACTGTTTCTGAACCTTGAATAGGTGCTTCTACCCAACACAGACAGCTACAGCATTTGACATTTCTTGTTATTTTGCAGCTCTGCCCCTTTGATTGAAATGTGAGGTGAAATCCAAGTTCTGCTGAAGTCAGTGGAAGAGGTCACGCTGACTTCACTGGAACTATAGTTTCACCGTTATGTAATTTCTTTCCTAAAATCCCAACCAGGAGGATAGTTTGGGATTGCTTTCTTAACTTTCTTGTCAGACTGAGCTGCCAAGGTACTTCTTCTTTAGTTAGAAAATAAATTAGTCAATTGTATGGCCACACAGCTGACAGTACTTCAGTAGAAAGGGAAATACTTCATGTGAAGGTGCTATTACTGCTTATGAAGAGATAATATTACCACTATGGCCATTTTAATTTTTTTTAACTCCCTTTTATAGGTCACACCAGATGTATTACATGTTTGGTTTCCTGTTTCTGGTATTCATTATTTTGGTTATTACATGTTCTGAGGCAACGATATTGCTCTGCTACTTTCATCTATGTGCAGAGGTAAGAAATGCTCTTCAGTATTCAAACTTGATATTGTTTAAAGAATGCTTAAAAAAAAGTTAACATTTTTGTAACTGAAACTAAGTATTCCAGTATTCAACATGAACAGCATTACTGGATGAGATGTACTTTAACCATATCTTTGAAAAGTGAAGGGGGCAACTTTTGGCAAAACTTGCAACAAATATTAAAAGCCTGCACCGAGTACTGGTTAAGTCAGATATCACATCTTAGAATTCTAACTCCCTATTTTCTGAAGATGCTAAACTAATCCATTAACTTTGTTCAGCCAGAGTGCATTTTGGACATGCCTAGCCTTGGTGAAAAAAATCTCTGTGACTGGAAATAAGTACATCTGGCTTATTTGAGAGTTTAGTATTTTGTTTATTTGATATTGATCCTTGTGTTTTTTACTTTAATTGGGAATGGTGTAATTAAAGCAGTATTGATTATATATAGGTTTTTTCCCCTGTAGATAGAAAAACCTATAAAACCTCACCTTTGGACAAAGTTACATAGGAAAAGTAGCTCTGCATTGAGTAGCAGAGTCTGCATTAGAAGTGCACTGTTACTAATACTTCTTTTTTCCTCACTCCTTCCAGGACTATCACTGGCAGTGGCGTTCATTTCTCACTAGTGGTTTCACTGCAGTTTATTTCCTAATATATGCAATACATTATTTTTTTTCTAAACTGCAAATCACAGGAACAGCTAGCACCATTTTGTATTTCGGTTATACCATGATTATGGTTTTGATCTTCTTCCTTTTCACAGGTAAGTATTGAACCTTAATTTTAAATTTTGAGTCTACCTTTAGTTTTGTATAGTAGAATCCTTGGCAAAACTTACCTTGATACAGAATTAAAGGTTACATATCTCTTTGATTTTTTTCCAGGTAGTTGTGTAGCATATTGCAACTCTGATCACACATTTTAGTGAAAGAGATTAAGTGAAGATGAGGCAAAACTACTGCTAATAATTAGGTCTTCAAATATGTGATAAATACTTCTCCAGATTTCATTCTTACTTCCGTCATATGACAAACTTATTTTGTTAAATCAGTTGTCACTGGAGAAGCACACTTCAAATCACACACAATCAATTATAAAGTTACAGTGCCAAGATAAAAATTGCAGCTTTTGTGGAATAGGAGGAAGGAAAAGAGGAAGAGAGAGGAGTAAAAATTGACAGAGAATGCCTGTTTTGTTTTGTTTTGTTTTTAATTTGCTCTCTTCCAGAATTTATTTACCTTCTTTCCCAATAGCATTGAAATGGCATGGGAAGCAGACAGAATTTCTCTGACATTTTTTGCATCAATCTCATCAGAACCTTGTAATCTTTATTATGAGCTTTTGGAAAAACACCTGTCTTAGGTGCTGCATTTCAATTTCCTCTTCAGTAAGTGAAATGAGGTCACAAAATCATTCATTGTCATCTTCAGTACTAAGAAGGAACCTTTAGTCAGACACATATATCCCTTGTTTAGGGTGGAAGAATGGCAGTGAAAATGCAGAAAGTCTCCACTGAAACTGATGCAACCACCAACTCCTCAAAAAATCTTAAGAATTCTGTATTTTGCTCCAGCAGAATTCAATCTGTGCTTGTATACTTCACTCTGTAGACCAATATTTTTGAAACTATTTTGAACCAGTCAATGGTTTAAATAGTTTTAAACTTTACAAGTTTATGATGACTTTTAATGATTCTGAAGGCTTTGATGCCATACAAATGGCTTGTCATCAGAGCTTTTAATACAGATCTCACTGTAACTATTAAGTAGAATTTTCATTTCCACTTACCACGGGAGAGCAAGAAGGGTCTAATGAGAAAAGAAGAGACATTTGAGAATGGAGTTCATTTTAAGTGTAACTGAATATTATTCAAAGACATTGCCACTTCAGCTAAGGAAATATTGAAGCTGTTTGTGCACCATGACAATGCAGATGATGATGAACAGGAGCAATGGCCTGCAAGGATTTTCTTGGGTCATTGCCTGTTAAAAGGAATGAATAGTACTTGGGTACATTATATAATCTCATAATGAAATGAAATGAAAACTGATAAAACTGTGTTCCAGGAATGGTTAGTTTTACTTCCATCCTTCATTTTAAGTCAGAGATTCTGCCTCCCTTGCTCACTTTGTTTTCCTTCTCACACTGCTTTTCTCTTAACCTTTATTTCTGCTCTGGTTTTACTGATAGTCTCATCGAACTAAAGAATCATAGAATGCATGGTTGTTCAACTAGAAATGAATGTGTAGTGCTGTATGTAGATCGATTTTTAAATGCAGAACAAACTTACAAAGTAGCGTGAAAAATAATTAGGCCTTACGTAAGTGTAAGGTCAATTAATTTAGTTTCATTAGCTTTTCCCACAGATGTTCAGCATGTCTGCCTTTAATAGTAGTTTTGCCCAAAACCAGGACGGTGTTTACCCTTTCTCCTTTGTTCACTCTGTTTACTTTGGATGCATGTAGTAATTCTGGAATGCACACATTCAGGAGAATTTACAGTAATTTTTTATGCAGAGATTTGATTGAGCTGCCTTTCTGCAATTCAGGTACCCATATAATTTCCATCTTTTGCCCTTATTCTTTCAAGTCAGTCATGTCACATGACGTTGTCTAGAGGCATTAAGATGTGCCTTTTCCTTTGCTCATGTGTTCAGTTTCTGTTGACCAAGTGGCTGTGCAGTGCCTGCCAGCAGATTTGGGTGACTATTTTTAGGGTAGGTTCACAAGCATGCATAGAAGAGGTGGTTTATTCTCAGCCCCCTTAGATGTTTTCTGTGGCAGTCACTTCTTTGTAACTGGGACAGTGGAGATGTGAGTTGTGCTGTGCAACCTGAACTATGCTTTCAGAGCTTGTATACTCTTGGTTTTTTAAATTTTCAGTTTCCATATTGAAATCAGGGGAGAATACATATGAAGTTTACCAGATGGTTAGAACTTTGAAACATCATATACTTAATGATTTCTTTTTGTCTACTTCCCACAAGATTAAGAGCAGATTATCTTTTTCTTTGGAGGGAATAATCCTATTCCTTAAATTTAAGACCCTAATTTTGTCCATTTAGATTGGTAAGAACTAGAAAGCAGGTATGTTCAGTTCTCTTGAGATTCACTGAAGTGCTCTGAGATAAGGTTTTACTGAAGAAGTTAAGAGATGGGATAAAGAGACAAGGAATTCTCCAGTTTCTTAAACAAAAAAGCCTATTAGCAGTTTAGCAAAAACTGCTCCCAAAGGCAACTGACTTTTCCCGTGTCAAGATGATAAAGAAGCTAAAAGGAAAAAATCATAATTGTTGTATCAAAACTATTCTGCTGCTGCTTACTCATCTGTTAAAAATCGTCAGTATCAGGAAGGGTTTTGACAGTGCCCTGCTGCTATGTAACACATGCTTCAGGCACTTGCATCCATACTGCATTCCAGGTCATTGATCAGACTCAGCAGGCAAAATACCGGGAGCTACATGACAAATCTTTGATTCACAGCTGGGACCACAACTACGTATCATAGTAAATGAGTCAGTTAAACATCAGTAGTTTAGGAAGCGTAAAGGGAAAAAGAAAATTACCATGATATCATTCATGGTTCCTTTCAAGGTTTTATAGTGAGTGAGTTGCCACACAAATTTTGTTGTGCCTCTTACCAGATCAAAAATAAAGGCGACTTTTTCCTTTAAAGAACTTCTTGGCTCTTGCATAAGTTAATGCTATGATTTTAGAAGAGGTACTCAGGCAAAAATCAGATAATCTTCAGGGCTTTTTTCCTGTCCTAGTTTTTGTGGGAATTGAAGGTTCCTGTAACAGGTGTTCTGAGCTGCTATTTAGTCCAGTATCATTCCGATTGAGGCTGAATTTTGAAGTAATCCAGTTAGGTTGACAAAGCCGAACTGTATTAACTATTTCACATCCAAAATAACATTTGTTTTGTAAAGCTTCTGTTGGCATTTCACCAAGAGAATGGATAAACCTATTTTTAATCTGCTAAATTATCGGGGAAATGGTCTTCATCCTTAAAGTTCTGTTCAAATTTCCATAGACCTTTTGACTGCCTTTAAGTATTTCAGAAGTGTTTATTGTTGAGGTACATAACACGTTTTCAGTAGGAACTACAAGTTGTGTAGTAACTACGCTATGGTTCGAAATTTCTATTATCTTGATCTTTGTAGAAATAAAGGCAGTGCTCTAATTTTCCAAGACCTTAAAGTATAACTAAGAAATGGGAACTCCCTTTGATGCTGTCAGTTTCATTGGTTTATTAAGTCTAATAATATTCTGACAGCTGACTGTGTGTGACGAGTCATTGAAGAAGGGTGAAACGGATCAATGTGAAGGGGTTGGACTGCAGCATACTGAAACAACAAAGAACGAACATATAGTAAGACAAATAACAGAAACGTCTTAAAAACAAGAATCTTCCACATGATCTGTGATCATAGAGTTAGAGATACTTTATAGAGTAGTTGATGCTTGTAAAGACCAGGTACGGTCTGTAACTTTCCATTATCTTTTCTGTTATCTGATCTGATTAATAGGAAGATTATGGATAGCAGATCACGTATGTCCTGATTCACGAAGTACAAGTAGAAATGGGTGTCTCCTGTGTCAGTGTTCCTAACATGTAACTTTTTTATGTTTTTTCTTTTTTTTTTAGGGACAATTGGATTCTTTGCATGCTTTTGGTTTGTAACCAAAATATACAGCGTAGTGAAAGTCGACTGAAGAAACCAATGTAAAGAATAACACAGAAGAGGTTTAATCTTCATTAACGTAACTTAAAGACCTGGTCTTGCTGATGAACTTGAGCTTTATCAGAAGTATTGGCTTCCTGTTCTTTGAGAATGATACTGAATATGCACCTACTTTTACACTAACATGTTTGTATTGTGACTTAACAACCTGTTTTCATTCAAATCTTAATGAAGATCAGAGTTACAGTATTTATACATCTGTAAATACAATTATACTTTAAAAGAAATGTTAAATTCTAATGGCAGAGTAGAAGTGGCTATATTACACAACTTAATGATACTTCTGATCAAAGTACAACTGTAAATAGGTTTTTCTAGCTTGGTAGGTGGGATGAATTATTTTTCTTTGAGGGAAATGAGAACTTTTTATTATGCTAACTTTGAAGGATGACTCTTAAGAAGTGTTGCTTTTAGGCTGGATGTGATTTTTATTTTTTACTGGTATTACATCCATAAATACTCTGATTTTTGTGACTTAATTAGTTTTGGTGTTCTCGGCCTTTTAAACTATGTGCCTCTTGAGTCCTTGAATTTATAAATTCATAATCTAATAAACATTGTAAAAATGTCTTCAGTGGCTTGTTACATAAGTTCATTAAAATATGTAAATACAGTTATATTGAAGATAGATGCTTAAAGATTGCATAGAGTATTTTATGGCATTTTCTATGGTCTAGTGTATATTGACACACCCTTAGATCTGCAAGAAATGTTATTTGTGCTACATGGCTATAACACGGAAATGTGATTGTGGCGCATGAGAACTAGATTATACACACATTTAACAAAACCACTTTGCAGCATTAATCCAGTCCTTAACCTAGAAATGTTTCCAGAGTTGCTATGGAATTGTCAGTATGTTGAGAAGATCTTACCATGCGTGAGTCAGCATTCTCCGCTGATCTTGCTGTTAGATCTCAATGATGCATATTCTACAGGGCAACTATTGCCGATTGTACTTAATGTAGGTTTAAAAATAAAAGAAAATTACTATTTTTGCCTTATATTAAGAGACTAATGTCGATTTTGGATGACTGGCATTAAACCTATATTTGCTTTTTTTTGGAAATGGAGTATTTTGTTCAAACCTTGTTTGGTAGTTTTAGACTCGTAACACAATTCGGCTTTTGGCGTGTTCTTACAAGCCTGGTAAAATTTTATTTAATATTAAACTTCATATACCAGTTGCCATTCCTAAGGTGGGGGGGAGGTATTCTTACCAGTTTACTTTTCTAAAGGACTTTAACCTGGGCACTCATGCTCTGCCTGTCCCCAGCCACAGCTCTGTTCAGACATCATGAACAGGTTTTTTCTTGTTTTCCTCCAACATGCAGTCACTAGGAAATGCTGATTTTAGATAAATCTTGCATGTTTTATGTTGAAAACAGGAAAAGGGTGAATGTGGTAAGAGTTTGCTCTTTACTAGTTGAGTAAACTGCAGTGTGACTTGATTCAAATTTTTAAAACTTATAAAATTGAATATTCTTCTTATCCCTGGTTTTGTGATCACCTTCTGTATATATAATCACTGCCTGAAATCTTCAGTAGTTATTACACAAATAGGAATACTTAGTTTGAGAAACATTTTATATATATATATATATATATGTATATATATATATGAAATATAATGGATGGTCAAGAGTTTTGGTGCAGATATATGAAAATGGATTTTTCTGCTGTTTAAAAATCAGATTAATAGAAGTGACATGAAGCCACTGAGGTGTGTTATATGGGATTTAAACTGATGGGTGTATTTCCCTGGGTTTTTTTCTATAGACTAGTTGACAAGTCATGGTAGCTTCCTAAGTTATTTTCCCCTTTAAAGGCAGTTTAAGTGAAGTGTGTCATTATCTTCTGGAATCTAAACCTACTGTATACATAGTTTTTTTAACAGCCTTGCCTTGTAATAATTGCAGCTGTTTTGCAGTTGAAATGTTAAAGTTTCAGCGTGGAGCACTTGAGACAATACAGAAGGTTTAATGCGTCATGGTTTTTGCAGAAGAGCTGTTCTAAACTTGGCCCTGCCCTTGTAACCTGTTATTGCCTTAGATAATTTTAAAAGGTTTTCTGTAATTTAGGCTTCTGGTGTGTGTTCGGGCATCTAAATGTTCTTCTGTATACTGTATCTGTTCTTCATATCTCTTGGGAGGCCTGTGGTTTTGTCTGAACTTTCAAAATAATGGCCCTTTCCAAAATCTTACTGTACTACTCGGTATTTTCTTAAAATGGACTTACTGCCTGGATATCTGAGAAAATATAAATTAATAGGAGGGTTAGGAGGTAGGACAAATTGCTGAGCTGCATGAAGACAGAGCAAATTTAGACAAAACATAACAGTTCGGAGAAGTGTCGATTTTTTGGTGGCTGATAAATAATTTTAAAACTGATTCTTTGGAATCGGCGAAGAAGTGACCATCACTGACAAGTTTAGTCTGAAAGGAATCCTTGGTCCAAATCATGTTATGAAAAAATGATATAGGAGTTAGTGGTTTGGTTTTCTTTCTCTAAGAAATAAAAAAGCAACTTTATGGCAAGCTGTCTCTCATGGCAAGCTCCCCAGCCCATTTTTAGCATTGTAGCTTCCCTTCTTAATCAAAAGCTCGGCTGTGTTTGAGCACCCATCAGAGTCCTCAGATTTCTGCAGTCATACAAGATCACGTGTGCCCTCAGCTGCTTGGCTGGAGTCTTGCAACCATTATCATAAATATTAGGGGACTGTAAGCTAGTCATGGACAGTATCTTGATGCTTGTGCAATTTTCAGGTAAAAGGCAGTGAGGCATGACTTCAGGAAAAGTCTGGAAGTGAGGACGAGAGGTGAAACAGGATGGAATTCAGACAGGCATCTGGGGTGCTCAGTTCTACTGATCTGAATATCTGTTTTGAAGGAATGGGAAACACCAACCAAGTCCTGTTTGAACTGACATACAAATCAAAAATGTAAAATGCTGTGGATGTGAAATACTGTTTTGCTAATACTAGTAAAGGCAAAAATACCAATCTAAGATGAGTAGGCTGGACAAGACCTGTACTTCGGGAAAGACGGGGAGAAGTGAGAAACCTTGAAAGGGAGTGGTTTTGGTCAGTAGAGTTGGAAATTGTGGCCAAATTTTTCTGCTGTGCTTGGTGAGATTGTTGGGGAAGGGCTGCTGCAGCCAGTCCTGATGACATGGGTAGTGCAGAGTAAGTAAAACTGAAGTTGCTTTGGGAATTGTTACTCAGCTGATAAGAGATCTGGAGTAACTTACTTGAAATCTTCTAATGGAAATATGGTAAATCCTTGACAACTGGTAGATATTTTTTGTATTTGATGATTGATTAAACATAGTCCTAAGCATAGAATCACAGAATGTTAGAACAGTCCAACTGTTAATTTTTTTGTGTGTTTGTATGTTTGTTTGTTTCTTGGTTTGTGGTGGTTTTGTTTTGGCTTTTTTTTTTCCTTTTAATTGAATGATAATGCACTGTTTGGTTTAGTGTTCCTGTTCCAGGAATGCATGAGCTAGAACTTTAGTAAGCTTAGCTGGTGTGGGACATATGTGTCCATGAGTTTATGCCATGAAGTTACAGGCCATCCTCTTTCTGTTTGGACATCCTTACCAGTTTGGACAACACCTTTATTTGTGGGGGCAGCTGTATCTCCAGCTCCAACAGCACATGACAATTATGTATTTTCTTAAAGGAAGATTATTTGTGCAGAGATGTTCTAGTCTTCTCCCAGCTATGCTGTTTCCTACTAATTTAATTTTTTATTCTCTGTATCCCGCTGTTTCTCCTTATGTCAGACAGTTATTAGTGATCTACTCATTTATGTATCTCCATAAATCTGTATTCCTCAACAGACTCCTGAAATATTTCTGCTGTTACCTCATATATTGACTTCAGGTACATATGCCCACACAAGTGAGTGACACTTCAGATTAAAGCACAAACCTTCAGGGACTACCAAGGACTTAATTTATCGGTTGATTACTGTATAACTGCCATCGTGCACTTTCTTTCTTCTTATGGGAAACATCTGGAACTCACTGTTGATGAGATGAAAGTAGTTAACTGCTTGTAAATCAGGTAAGCCAGAAGATTACAAATGAAGCCTGTCATGTTTGGGTGATGGCACATTCTTGCCACTTGACAGGATTCCAGCACTTTCAGTGAAAAGTTGAAGTCAATGTGACAGCTGAAGTTCTTCCCTCTGAGGTATTTGAGCACTGCCTGCTGGCCACAGCACACACACAAGTAGAGGGTGCAGGGGCAGAGTCAAGGGGATGACAGGAAGGCAGTCTGCAGGAGGGGCTTATCCTTGGCATTAGATCTTTAAATATGTGTGCTGACTTCAAAGTTTCTGGAAGTGGGCAGCCGAAAGTTGTGGCAAAGAACAATAACAGTAATTATACAAGTAATTTATCAGTGAACATGCTGACATTGTGTCCCCTCCATCTAGTATGGGCACGCTGCTAGCAAGGGTCCTTTACAACTCACTGTGCTTCAACCTTGCTTTTATTGCTTGTTTCAGCCTCACTCAGGAACCTGTCCTGACACCTTTAAACAGTGTTTCTAAGTTCACTACAAAATGGTGCTCCAGAGAAGGGCCCACAGGGTGGCCTGAGAGCTGGACAGCCTGGGCAGTGAGAAGGGCCAAATGCCATGTCCCAGCTTCATACATTCAACGGTGTCAACTCCTCGTTTTTGAACAGTTCAGCATGACTGTTCTTTTGCTGCTGCAAGACTTGATGTGGCTTGGGTGGGATTGTTTGGTTTGGATTTGGCTTTTTTGGGGGAGGACAGGGAGGCTGGGAGGGGAGCTTTGTTTAGGATTGGGGTTTTTTTTTTTTATCAAGTCAAAAAGATTTATTTTTAAATTTCATTTCTATTTTGGAGAAATTATTCACATAGAGAAGACATTCTTCCTGATATTTTTCCCAACTTTCCATGACTGTCTTTTCATTTGTTCGCTATTAACACATTTGGTTGAGGTACATGAAATTATTAAACCGACTTGGCTGCAACCATGCAAAGGAAAAAAAATGTGCCTGTGAGAAGAAAAGTGTCGTCCCAACAGGGCAGGCACATGCACATGCACAGTCTGGCCTCTGCTTGCCCTCAGTGTTGCAGAAGATGAGCGAGCAGCTCATTCTCTGAAGGTCGGTCGGTAAAGGCAGGTGGGCCATGTTCTGCTCCCACCTATTGTACACACTAGGAATCAGTTGCTCTGGGATATTACTGAGAAGGCCAGTCGACTTGCAGGGAGGCTCATTCTCTCTCTTTGTAGCCCAAGAATACAAGAAGTAGTAGGATTGTGACACTTCTTCTCCAGCCTTGCTTAGGAGCTACAAAATGGAGCAGTCAGAAAGTCAGATGTTTCCTACCTTTTTCTTCAGGTTCTCACAAGGAGAGCTGGGCAACTGTAGTAACACTGGACAAAAATTACAGAGAGGAAAAATAGGCTTCCTTCCCTTCTAGAAGGACAATATCTAGGCCCAGGAGGGCAGAGCCCAAACTAATTGACTAAGGTACCAGGAAAATGATGGTTTATTAAACCCAAGTCTTTTCTGTCAGTCTGTTAGCAGTTTCAATAGGGGGGGTTTCTGTTAGGTCCAGAACTGAATTTCTGAATAGACCAAGACAAGCAGACAAATTTAGGCAGATTAAGATGTGACTCTAAATCCCCAGAGATTTTCTTGACCAGTGGATCATTTCAGGGTTACCATGTCTGTCTTTTCTGTCTTTCAAAACAGCTTTACCAACAGGTTTGTGAGGCCCTTACTGAACAGAATGGGTCAGAACTGGCAATCTCAGTGTTTTATTGGAGATGACACTGTCTCCTGTTTCACTCATCCCTGACACTTCCGAGGAATGCTGGTAAAATAATCTCAGCAAGCCATCTGCCATATAATTTGATGCAAGAATACACTTCTGATTGCTGTAAGTGCACAATGTCCAAATAAACAGATACCCAGCAGAAGCCCCTGCAGTCTGATGGGCCATCTCTGTGCAGGACTGGTAAGGGAAAATTGTAGCCACGGAGTCCTCAGTGAAAACACTGCCAGAGAAAAAGGGGTTAAAAAGGAAACAGAAATCGCATGAAAAGTGTTTTAGAGTTCTAGGGCTGCAAATAGATGAGAGCAGAGACAAATACGTTCTCTTGCACTTTTTCTCAACTTTGAATTTCACAGCCTGAGCAAATACAGATAAAGCTGCAACACTGCTAGTTCATATACGGTATATAGCATAAATCTGTCTAAGTCAGGGCTAGTCACACCAAAAGACAGTCATGGAAGAACAAATAAATATCCTCTTGGAAGGTTTACAGGAATCAAGTGCTCTATTTACTGCAGTTAAGCTTCAGAAGAAAATCTGAGCTGTCTGGAATAAAAGGGAAAAGGAACTGGGGTAATCTGAAAATTAAAGCTGGTATAAAGTATAAATTGCTGCTGCAAAGAATTTGTTGAATGTTTTTTCATGGCTCTTGGTAAATTTATTTGGAATATTAACTGGGCATTTTCAGAAAGTCATGATGCAGAAGTTGATATTGAAGAAGTTTGTTCTTGTTAAAATGGCAGAGTACATGAAGAAAAGTGTTGTCACAACACATCTTGAGCAGGACCATTGTCCAGTTCACAAGCATGCTGGTACACAGCTCTTATGCCTCCTTGAATTACAGATCCTTGAGGGCTGTAAAAATTTTGAGATCATGCCCTCAGCCCCACCAAGCTCTGCTCTTCTGCAAGGCTGTGATCTGATAATGCTTCAGACTTTCTTTTGGCCTCCTCTCTTCCATCACCCAGAGAAGCTGGACTTTCCAGATGTAGCACTAGCCAAAGGGCCCAGTTTGGAAGGGACAAGTTCCAACTCTTTGCATTTATTTGTGTGGATGCAAACAGGTTTTTTTTCTTTTATTTTTTAACAAAGCTTCAATACAGTAGACACATGTTGATGAGTGAAGCCATGGGAAGAAGCAGGTATGTCTCCTGCCTCCATGCCTTGCTGGCAGTGGCAATGTCCACAGCAGGGACAAAAGGCATTTGATAGGGCTAACAAATCAGAGAGCAGTAATTATTACCCACCCCTTTCTTTATAACTTTGGGCCATTGTTCCATCATCTTACTGCCTGTCCTGGCAGTTGAGCGGGTTTTGTTGCAGTTTTTTCCCCTCTCTCTATTGTTCATTGTCTCAGAAACTCCTGTTGAAATTTTGCTTAGAATCTGCAGGTCACTGTTAGTAGTTAACACTTGGAGGTCTTTGGGAAGCAGCACAGAAGTCTGTAGTAAAGGATCACAGATTGGTATCAGTGAATTGGTAACATTACAAATTAAATTTCTAAAATTTGGCATTTTTGAGGGGCTGGGTTTATCCCTGTAGATGAACACTGACAAGATTTTTACACGTGGAGGAGACTGAATTCATACTACGGTCACCAAGCGTAGCAGTTCTCATTTTCAACTATTCTGTTAAAAAGTGAGTAACTGAAGGCCACCCCTGAATAGCCCAACGCCACGATGATTAATCAGGCCAGTCGTCATTATCTGGCAGATACACAGGCGGCTGTCATAGTAGCTGTCACTCACAGCAGCATTAAGTATAAACCACAGCATTAAAATAACAAACAGAAGAGGAAAGCTGGGCTGCAGAAGGATTATCCTTGGTCCCGTCCGAACTGAAAACACCACATGACCTTCTTCACAAAATGGTAGTCAATCACTTGGTTGTGTGGCAGTGAGTGATCCCCTGGTGAAACTCTGGAAGGCAGCCTTTTCTCAAAATTCCTCTTGATAGAGAGTTTTCTTGTCTGCTTAGAGCACAGATTTGGAAGTTTAATTCAGTATTTCTGAAGATGATGATCTTTTTTTGATGACTATGTGCTTCCACCATGGATGACAACAGCTTTCTGTGTGGTGTATGGTCTACATCTACTGGCCAAAATTATTTGTCATTTTTACTTTCAGTTTAACTTAGGTTTAATTGTCTTGATTTAAGCCTCTTGCACTAACACTAAGCTGCTTTTGTTTTTACTTTGGATCCAATAATTTTAATGTTTCCTCCATATGGCAGTGGGTTTTCAAAGGAAAAAACAAGGTCTGAGATGGAGTTATTTGAATGGATTGAAATTTGGAAAGTGAAACTAAAAGCATAAATAGGAAGTACCAAGATGTTGTGACATATATGTAGGAATTCCCATGTGACATAAACATAATCAAAAATTTGACAAAAATTTTCACTTTTATGTTCAACCCTTTTGTATCTACAGTGGATTTTCTTCACCTTCAACAGCTGGATAAGCAGCACAGCTACTCCTTTGGGATAAATGCCAGAGAATAACAGTTATAAAATACATTTCAGTGGTTCTAAACAATGAATTACACCTCCTTGTCAAAAGCATTTTTGTCAACCGTAACTGGCCTGTGGGCTTATTCTCTCAGTGTGGTGTACTTTGTTAGCCAAGTTTCCTTTGTAGTCACTTGGATTATTAGCACAGGGAGAAAATACAGGTCTGTCAACCCAGTTTTTTAGTCTAATAGGTATATTGGTAAATATTCTCCCTTTGAGAATATTTAACCATTTGTTAAATTGGTAAACCAAATATTGCTTCACTGGGATCTGAAATCTGGGTCCTCTTCCAGTTGTGGCTGTGTCCTGTAAGGCCAGACTGGGGGGCTTCACTCCCAAAGGTGGTATGTCAGAGACTATATTCCTGTTAGATCTGCAGGCTGAAATGTTCATGTGACCACCCCGAGCTCATTTCATTTCAAACACGCTTGGTTAGCCAAGGTCTCCTACTTAAACCAGCTAATTTCAACTAAACACCTTGTGGAGTAATCATATGATCCTTTCTCTCAAGTCACCCACCAGGCAGTTTGAGAAGTCCTGCAGGTCATTTCTGCTAGCAGTTACAGTCTGTGCTTAAGGATGGGTCTGACATAATTATGTCCCACTATTCATCTCATGAAGAGTCTGGTTTTTGCTGGGATGTACTAGTACCTGGGTTATTTGAGGAATGCAACATTATTTCACTTGATGTTTCACACATTGAAAAACATTAATGAAATCACGCGCGCCAAATCCTTCTGTTTGCTTTATAAAAATGAGAAAATGACCTCATTGAAGTGGTGTGAGACACTATCCTTTGGATGTTTAATGGTCTTTGGAAAACTATTTTGTTTTGAGATACACTGCTTTTTGACATGACAAAAAGCAGTAGCATCAAAATGATGTTTCAGACTCTATAAACAGAATAATATATTCAGAGTATACACTATATTCGGAACACGTGTGCTTACCTTCTTGATCTCAGCAAATTTACTGGTTGAGAAAATCTTACTGGCAATCAGTGAAAGCTCTATTTTTGGGTTTTCGTCTTCCTATTTTTTACCTTTTGCCATTAAAGGATAATGTACTACATGCAGTCTTTTATATACAGATTTCAGAAACGTTTAAAAATTCTGTAAAGTCAGTCAAAGTGGTAGGTAGGCTGGTTATATTTAACTTCTCTGTGACTTCTTAAAATGTTTCTTTCATTTACTATTATAGTAGAGCATAACTTCTGAAGCTAGCAAATCCAAATTGCTAGTACCACTGGGCCAAGTTATAAAAGACTTTTTAACTAAGGAGAAGTAAAGACTAAATTGTACAAACCTTTAGATTAGGATTGGGTAGAAACTGAACATTTCTTAAATGTTGCCTCACGGAGAGCTGTGCTGGTAAATCAAGCTCACAACATTTTTTTTTTACGTATTTTCCCATCCAGTTTCCCAGAACCGGTTCCCCAGTTCTTTGGCCACAACCGCTCTTTTGGAGATGCACTGAAAGGCTGCCAAACGTCCTTCTTTTATTTCACGTTGATTCACGTGACGCTTTTTAGAATATGAAGGTTTCCTGTTCCCTGCTGCACTACGCTGTGCCCGAGCATCACGGCCTGCAAGTACAATAGTCTCCCTACTCCCAAGTCACACTTGCTGCCGGAGCAGTGCCTCTGTGGATGCCTCGGGCCGACTCCATTTGCTGTGCCCTTCGGAATGAGGTTCCATAAGCTTCTTAACAAACCACAGCATCATATGCCATGGGGCTGTACAGATACAGGAAGGGGACCTGAAAACTAACAGATACAATCAGCTGATGGAAATCTCCAGCACCAGCATGCTTGCAAGTGTTTAATTTGCGTGATATGAGTGTCTGAACCCCCATTCAGAAATATCCAGCCTCCTCTGTAAAGTACAATAGGGACCTGGACTAGCAACAACAGGATTAAAAAAAAATACCAAACAAAACCACAGCTAAAACTGGGATTAGAAACATTTTTTTTTAATATAACTTGCAGTATAACTGAAATTTAGTATAAACACATTCCGCTTTGGGAAAAAAAAATGGCTCTGTTTTACTTACCTTGCTGTAAATATCATGATTTCTATAAACAAATTGTTTCTTTTCATGTTGGCAGTTCACTACTGAAATTTTACTTTGCCCACTAGTTCGCCTGAAAACAAGTGTCAACCAGAGTTCAGCTCTCCATTACACAGAGCGAGCTTTAAAGACAGTGATCCGTGGCAGCCACACAAACACAAGGGTCTCTGCCTTTTAGACAAACCCATTTTCCTCCCCCTTCAGCCAGTAAACAGCTTCTGGCTGCAGATTTGGTCCTATATAGAAGAGATTTTTAAGATGCCAGCTGACCTGTCCAACAGCCTGGTAATCCTCAAATCATCTGCTCACCATGCTCACATGGAGATGTCACCAAAAAGGCTTGTTGACAACCTTCTGTTGCATTAAAGATAAGTCTGTAAAATTGCCACTGTGTTACTCAGTTCAACTTCATCACATGGTTGAATAAAACTTCCCCTTCTGACAAATTCAGAAAGACTGCTGACAAAAGAAGATAGTATGAAAAAAACACTTTTGGTTTCCAGTTCAGTTTAGATTACATTGACAGTGATCTGTACAACAGCTAGTGAACCCTTTTTAAAAAATATCAAAAAAACTCCCCCAATTTATTATTTCAGGAGTCTGAATATTCTTTCCATGCACATTGTCATACAATGCACTTTAAACTATCCAAATACCGTACTTTATATTAGTATGAAGCTAAAATGTTTTAATCAGTAACACATTTATGTCAGTTATTCAGTTTTTACTTTTGTCATGGAAAGTCACAATTCTCAGTTCTTAATAACTCAAATGGCAAAAAGTCAGTAATTTAATGATCAAATACAAACTGTGATATTATAAGCATCTGTGAATTCTTCGATCAAATTGTGCATTGAGTAATAAATACTAATCTCAGCTAAACTGTTTTGTTACACATACAGTATGCTCTGATCCCAAACAATTCCTTAATCCACTATTTTAATAATAGTCTATGGATTAAGGGATCTATACTGTATACTGATGCAATGTATTGAGTTCAGGTTCTATAGATGAATATTTCTCTGATCCATTTTAATGGCACACAAGCCATTGTAGCATTATGGTGTCAACAAGCCTGCAGATTATCTCCTGACTTTCAAAGCATCTTGCAGGAAAGCAAGTTTAATGAATCTCCAAAAAGGTGAAAACATTATCAAATCTATGGGAGGAGTGGACTTTAAAATGAAAGTTGAGATTCTATAATTACCAACAAGTATTTATATATAACCAGCTATAAGATTTACAGACTGTTTTGAGTTTTGAAATCTGTCAAAATAACAATGTTAAGAAGGACAGTCTGCTTTCTTGGCCCACTCCTCCTCTACACATGCACTACAATTTTCTCCTAGCATCCTCATTTTCCTCTCACAGCTTGCCAGTATTTCATGTAGGAAACCCATCATGATGGACTTTACTCTTTTTTAAAATAAATTTGCTCCGAATAGCTCCCTGTCTGTTACAGTCCTGCTTCTGAACTGTAGCATCACCTGCCTCACCTTAAGTAAAACCGCTTGCGCTGGCAGCAGAGGTTCTCCAGCACCACGTAAGGTAGGGAAGTGTCCCCACCACCCAGCTTCACCTGGCAACCTCACTAGGTGTTTAAGGTTATTTTTCTGAAGCCCTGCCTGTAGTCAGGGACAGAACACACTCCTGCAGGAGTAGGAATTGTTGTTGCTCTGAGGTGCCCTCTTTTCCTTGAGCAAGAAAGGTGTTGAGGATGAGCCAAGGCAGGCTGGAGTCAGTGCCCATAGTCAGCATCACATCCTCTGGGAGAGGCATCGGCACCACTCACAGTCCTCGCTCTGGGCTAAAATGCTGGGACTCCTTCTCCCCAGTGGGCATTGTGATAGCAAGCCCAAAGTAACACGTGCAGGGGAGAGTATCTTGAACCATCCCCATGCATCAATCATCACTACGTGACCACCTAACACTCAGGAAATACAGCCCCACTCCAGTCCAGTGAAAGCATCTACTCAATGTACAGCACCAAATGAGATGTGGGGACGTGTGAAGAATGAAGAAGAAACCAAATACAGAAACTACACCACTTTTTGTAATAGATCGCCTGCTCCCACCTGGAGGATTGTGAGGCACATCCCTCCAAAGTCTCTTAAAAACTGTGTTTTCTCGTTTCCCCAGTTTCCTCCCCCCGCCCGCTTCTGATCTCTCCCAGTCAATGTACAGAGCACATGGGATGTGTGCTGCTTCCCAGCATGAAAATATGTTGACTTTCTGAATCCCAGAGATTTCATAGAGCCCCTTTTCAGTAATCTCCTCCCAAAGTTGCATACTACATAACAGCATGCAAACTGTATGGCAAAACAATTCACTGTAATGTTCTCCTGATGTCGGGAAACAGCAATTCTTCATATCACTTACCAAGCATTTTCTTTAGATTACAGCTGGACCTATTTTTGTAGTTTCTACTCCCTGCAGCTTCACCTTGGCTACTGGCCCTTTGTTCTTTCCAGATGCTTCTCCCTTTTTTTGCTTTCTTTTTCCATCTGTTGATGATACTTACCAGCATCCCTAGCTTACTGGGGAGGAGTTTGATTTCAAAGGTGGAGAACCAGCCTTGGACAAGCAACCTCTAGATAACATCCCTGGTGAGGAGGCTGGGACAGGCAAGGGGTATTTATCTGTCTTGAGGAGCTTCCTGTGATCTGGGGAGAATCCAAGAGCATAACACTATGGATTTCCCCTGGTTCAAAAGGATGACGGTAGCAGAGGCTCTCTGCCCTCCAAAGAGAAGGAAGCAGCTGCTCAAGTGGTGCTTTGAGATGGTTGAGAGAGGGAAGCTGGGGTGCTTTGGGCCCTTCAAGACTGCAGAGCAAGCTTTTCTTGACGAAAAGATCCTGTCTCAATACACCAGGGCTATTCAATCCATTTTCACCAAAATCCACTTTCCATCACACTAAATGCATAGGCTCCAGATGATGTACTCTCCATGGATTTATGGTGGATTAAAGCAGTACACACCACTGAAATCCAACACGCACTGCTGTTCTGTTAAACATAACAGTGCAATGAATAGAGACTGGACAATTTTTCACCCGGGAAAGCTATACAGTGTTTGCTGGCTTATTTTTAGTCTTGTACAAATAAAGTTTTGCAGGAGATCCCTAAGATTTTTATATTGTTGGAAAGCAGGTTCTTCCTTTGGCTCTCCTTCTCCTATGAGAGTATGTGTGTAACTTGAGGGAGTGCTGTGAGCTGCCTGGTGGCATGGGAGGCACTGCAGGAGAAAGCTCCCACTGGGTGACAAGTGGTCTCCGAGCCAGGAGGCAGCAAACACTTGGGCAGGTAGGAGCTCAGGCCCAAGGTAGCATGTTCACCACAGGAGCACTTCAACACTGCTGACCAGCAAAAATGAGTGCCTGTCAGAAGGAGGCACAGAAATCTCAGCGACAGTGGTGCCGGCAGTTATTTATTTCCCGTTCTTGCACAGTGAGCTGAGGAGGACACCCCTTGGTGTTCAGAACACCAAGAGGAAGGCACAACATGCCTTGGCTGTTATGATGCTCATTTCTTTCTTGAAAATCAAAGTAAATGAGTGTAAAGAGGACACTGACATGAAATAGCTTCAGGCAGCAACACAGGTCTTTTTTCTACTCAGATTCCAATAAAAAATTATTTATTTTTATCAGCATGGCTTATTAATAGTTCTACTCCTGTTCCATACTGCTTCTTTTTTCCTTTCTCATTCAAAAATACTTGCTTTAGTCACTAATCATACCATTAAGAGATCATTAAAGAATTAGAAAATGACTGTAGAACAATGACCACCACATATTCTTCCAAAATATTTAGTTTGCTTTTTCGTAGCAACCTTATGCTTTCAACATTTCAGAAGATACGAGACCAACATTACAAAAAAGGTGTTTGAAATACAACAGTTGAAAAAAAACAGTGTACATTAAATGTACGTTGCAGCACTGTGGCTGGCGGGATGCTTTATTGAAATAAGAGAAGGAAAACTGGTAGGAAGTCACCTTTTTTTTTTTTCAGATATTTTGCCTAATCCATTGTAGTTGCTAAATTATTTTCAACAGCACAGTCTGTGAGTAATTCAACATTTTTAATTTGTTTTCCATCTGAGAAGATGGAGGATCGCTCTCTCTGATTAATTTCTGTGGGTAGTTATCTCACATTCAGCTGAAACACTTGTGCAGATGAGCTTTTGCAAAGAGACACAAAACCCAATAGCACCCACAGAAGTATCATAACGCTGATGACCAGCCCCCGATGAGCCCAGTGACCCTTTTCTGCAAGTATTCTTCATGTATGTATGGCTCCAGGGGTCTTAGCCACAACCATACTGTTGCTGTAAGACTCACATCCTCACAAACACCTGCTGCTTAACTCTTGAGGATGTCAGTGGGAGTTAGGCTCATAAATACTTTCTGAGCATCCGGGAAAATGTTACACTGGCTTGATCCAATTAAGTGAAAACACAGCAACTTTAAGAAGGCTTCCAATTTTAAAAGGGCAAGACAGATGAACAGTATTTTTCTCAGAATACAGAAAGGAAAAGACAGTAATGACATTTAAAGAATGTCCTCGTGCTCCTATGATCATTTACAAGTCAAAGGGGCATACATAATTTGGACAACGCTCTCAGGCACATGGTGTTACTCTTGGGGCTGTCCTGAGCAGCGCCAGGAATTGCACTTTGATGATCCTTGTGGGTCGCTATCCAATATAAGGATATTCTATGATTCTGTGATTCACATTTTGGGGGCTTTTCCCCTGTAGGGCTGTACCCCTGCTCACATCCTCTCCAGGCTAGCATGGGGAGTCCTAGAGTGACAAGAGCCAAGAGGGTCTGCCAGGTGCGACACATCTCTTTTTTTACCCCATTGTAGGCCATCCTTATCAGCAAAGTGGGGAAGGAGAGCGTTTTGTACACCTGGGAGTCTTGGAGCTGGAAAGGGAAAAGACAAGAGAGCTGCCAGAAAGGAAATCCCCTGTTCCTACAGAAGTAAGAGAGGGGCAGGAGACAAGGCTCTCCTCTACCACCTCCTGCCGTATCATCCCTCATGAGGAAGCTCCCCAAGGAGATATGACTGGTGGGAGAAGAGGGTGAAGGGACAGAGGCATTAGTGACAGGAGGGAGAAGAAATAGTCTCTGCCACATGGAGTTCACTGGACCTGTGCTGAGAAGGGTTAACCCTATCGTGCTGCTGGTGATAACAAGAAATGTTTTTTTGTTACAGTGGTATGTCAGATTCAAGTGGTATCACCCATGACTTGCACGCAAGATTACAGAAGGAAGGGAAGCTGAGTACAGGTCACATTCATGGTTCAGCACAGCTCTCCAAAACAGCATATTTCATTTTTGCTAGGAGGGGAAACTCACACTTTGCTGACACCACTTCCCAGTAAAGTGATTCCAAGCTAGACCGGAAAATTTGTACACAGCCCTCTGACAAAGAAAAGCAAATCGTGTCGGAGAGAGAATGAAGTTATACAGCAAAACTCAATGACCCTAGGAAATAAAGAAGCTCTTCCATGAAGACCTGAACTTGATCCAGATGGATGTGAGGTTTTCTGAGCAGTGGGGGCACTGGTTTGGGGTGCTGTTTCATTATCTTTCTCCTGTTTTATAAAAGCAGCAGAATCTGAGTGTCTTGGGGATGTCTCTCACATGGACAGACTTGGTCCAAAGTGGGCAATGTGTACAGCGGTTGTGGGAGGGTGGGGATGGGAGATGACTGGACAGAGAGGGTGGCATGACCCAAGCTCCTGTCTTTAGGAAACCTGGTTGAAATATCAACAGTATTGGAGGAGCTTGCTGGGACTATGCTTTGTGGCCTCCCGCACATTCAAGCACAGCAAGGAAAATTATATCCTCAATCCAGTTTTGAACTGATGGAAAATATAATCAGAATCCCTGTCTCATTTTCAGGACCCTCCTCTTCTCAAGTTCATTTCCTTCCTGACCCCTCTGCTGCTACTTCATGTTACCCTTGGTCTCAGCTCTTTATCCTCTGCAAGAACCAACTACTCCCACTCATGGCAGTAATTCCCACACTGAGAGGTGTGGAGCTGGAGCATCCCAGCCAGAACTGACCCCTTTAGCTGGGAGCACCTGTGCCAAAGGCCTCTGCTGCAGCCACAGGGCTGACCCACCACTAAGGGTCAGGCAGCGTTACCCCAAGCATGTGCTGTTTCCAGCAGCCTCACGACAAACACAGTCATAGGTCTCAGTTTTGCTATGCCAGGATGCATATCCCGGGGGGCCAGCAGACGCTGGATGGGCATAGCCGACCCCCTCACAACTTCTGTCCAGCCTGACACATCCCAGAAGGGCCAGTGTGTACATCTCAAATTCCAATAGCTGGATGGCTGTGGAGGCAACCAGGGATTGTTGGTAATTACAGACAAGGATTGTCGGTTAGTAACACTCTGTCAGAAAGAATATACCCCCACCAAGTCCAGGGGACGCCTCCAGGACCCCAGACATCCCATCACTGGAACTCGGACTGGCGATTTCCTTCCTTCCCTCCCTTCTTTCTCTCTTTCTTTTTCCTTCTTTCTTCCTATCTTTCCTTTTTCCTTTCCTTCCTTTCCTTCTTTCTTTCTTTCCCTCTTACTTCCTTTTTAATTCACCCCTTTCTTTCTCTCTTCCCTTTCACCCTACCCCTTTATCCAAAGCCCACCGCCGTCTGCTTAGATAGCGTCTCAGCGACTAGCACATCAACTTCCATTCCAAGTGTGTAATTTACTAATAAAACTCCGCGGTTTTTTTTTTTTTTTGGACCCTCAGACTTCTGTCGTGCCTTTCAACCACGAGTATTTACGGGTCCTGGGTGCTCCCTTCCCCTTAAGGGCGCTGCGCCGCAGGCAGCTGCGGCGGACGCGATCCCTCCCGCCCACGCTGCCCGCGGGCTGGCCGCCCTGGAGCAGCGGTGACAGGCGGGATCGATCCCGGCATTCCCGGCCGGGCCTCTCCGCACGCCCCGCCCCCGGGGGACGGAATTATCAGCACGTGGGGAAGGGGCGTGGCTATGGGACCGCCCCCGCCGCAGCCAATGGGAGCCTGGGGGCGTGGCCTCGGCGGCGGCGATGGCGGCGGTGTGGCGGGCGCTCTGCCGGGCTGGGCCGCGCGCGGGGAGGCGGAGACTGTGAGTGACGCGAGAGCGCGCGCGGGAGGCGGGGCCCGCGGACCCCCGGACCGCCCCCTCCCCGTTCCGGGCTGGAAGTGGCGCTTGGGGGTTGCCCCCCGGACAACCCCCTAAAGCCGAGGGGCCCGGGGCGGGGGGGCAGCAGGGCCCGGGGACGCCTCCCCAAGGACTGGGGGGCGGCGGAGACGCCCCGCAGGCGGAGCGCCGGGGGCCGCTGGCGGAGGAGTTGGCGCTCGGGCACGGGGAACGTAGGAATGGAAATCGGCTTCCTGGTGTGGAGACCAGTGTTCCTGCCCGCGGCAGAGGCGTTGGGACGAGATGGTCTTTAAGGTCCCTTCAAACCCAAACCATACTGTGGTTCATCCATCTACACAAAATCCCCCGTGCCTGGTTGTCCTCTTCGGTGCAGCTCCTACATGGGAAGTGACCTGGGTCTTTCCCATTCCTGCACCCAGCCTTCGAATCTAGTGGGCTCCACATGGCCACCGTGCCCCATTTCCCACAGGGGAAAGCAAGGGACAAGAGGGGCTGGATAAAGGCAGCTGGCTTTCCCCATTCCTAAAGAGCATCCTGTGTTGCCTCCTCTATCGATGCCCTGCTCTAGATGGAGCTGAGTATGAGTCATGGTGTGGGCAGAAGTGGGGCTGTCAGAAGCCTCCTCAGCATCCCTCATCCTGGCCTTTGGGAGACCCTTGTGAGTCCAGAGGGGTGCTGAGACCCCGTTCTCCTGCCATAGCAGTGGCTGGATGAGGGAGAGTTTTGTAGGCAACATGTCTGCTTGTCAAGGGACCAAAATTACCAGGTGCTTTCCCAAAGGTGGGTGAACAGATGTCAGGGCTCAGACTTTGGGCAGGATGCTAGAAAAACTGTAGTTTTTCTACAGAAGTACTGTAAATACTGGATCCCCATGCTGGACAGTTTGCAAGATCAGGCTCTGAGTGGCGTATGCTGTGTAAGATGAAGGCTTCACCACACCTTCCTCCTGGAGATCTGTGTAGGTTTGATGTCCAGCTTTCTGCTCGCAGGTGTGGGCCTGCATGTTCCCTGTAGGCAGAGAATGACTTCCGGCAGAGTGAGTGATTGTTGGGTCTGTACTGATTTAAGGGAGGTTTTCAACAGCACTTAGAGCACTTTTTTTAGTACTGATATTAGGAAGGCAATCAAGTGAAGCTTTAAATTCTTGCAGTCTCTGCTGAGACCATGATACTGTAAATATTTTATACTTGAGTGACAAAAGCCTATGCAGTCTGTAATAACTGTAACGTAGATGTTACCGGAAACATGCAATATTGATGCTGGTGTTCTTGGGGAACCTCAGGGACAGTTGGAATGCTTTGTGTTCTGCTAAAGACAGCATGAAGAGCCCAGAAAATCCATGTCAGCCATTCCTTCCCACTATGTCCTGCATAGTTCCCAGCATACCTCCTTTAGCACACTGATCCAGCCAGTTTCTGAAGACATGCCTTTTTTTTTTTCTTACTTTCCACCTTTTACCCCACATTAGTTCAGAATCATAAATACCATGCCTTGATATTTCTGATCATGAGGAATTTTGAATATTTGTATTGTGGGGAGGAGTCCACACAGTGTGAGGGCAATTGGATGATCACATTTCTATGTACACAGCACCTAGGAGAGGAGGCTGACTGTGTGCCCGTGGTGAGGCTGCTCTCTTCCAGCTGTGGTCAGAGGGGGCTTCCTTGTCTGGTGGTGCCAAGGAACCACAGTCCCCTTGCTTGACTCGCAGAAGAAGTGATGGCTTCCCTGTGTTGGGATTTGCCTGCCCCTTGCCACCAGTGCTGCTGTGGAGCACAAGAGACCACTGGGCAGGTGGAGACCACAGAATTTTGGGCATTCAAGCAGCAGAGACCAGAGCAGGATGAGGCATGAGGAGTCCTTGGTTACCTTTGAGCTAGGCATCCATGTAGCTGTGTGCCGTGGGGAGAGAAAATACAGGCACAACTTCAAATGTCAGCAATAGATGAACATGTTGGTTGGATTTAATTAGCAGCTCCCTGATCTTCAGCAGGAACTGGCAGGTGCCACTGTGTCCAGACTGTGGTGCCTGGGTCCCACAGTGCTCACTGCCATGCTGTTGGGCTGGGACCCTGATTATAGCAGGTACCTCCAATGTAGTGCAGCTGCGTTTCCAGACACTGCCATCCTCTCTTCACTTGGATGTTGCTGCCCCTGTGAAGTTGCTGGGCAGTGCTGCCCTGAAAACCAAGTATTTATGTCATTATCAGGCAGGTGAAGCATACGGTACCCAGAGCTGTTTTTGATTATTTGCAATGTTCCAGAGCCTGTTGTGTTCTCCCTGCCTGTGAAAGATTGTTGTTGTGTTAGAAAAAGTTAAAAACACCTCTGTCCAGCTGTTTCTTAATAACAAATGCAGCTGTTTTTTTCTGTTGTTGTCAAGAGCTTCAAATGTGTTTTTAAAGGCAATGTAAACCTTAACTATGAAAACTTCCTTGCTGACAGATCTTTGTGAAGGAATCTCTCTTTGCTTGGCAATCATGCTGCAAGATAAGAGCATTGCACATGTAAGCACGATCACCTGTGTGCCCTCAGTGAGCCAAGGGCACTTCTGCTTCACCCATGTACGAGAGGGTTTTTACAGGTATTCATTTACGTGGCATATTCCAGGCATATTCCACATGCCTGTACTAAATCTGTCAAAACCAGCATCCACATCTCTGGAATATACAGTGTGGGCACAGTGAGTGTGTTGTGCCAAAGGTGCAGATACCAGCATGCCAGGAACAAAGGAGCCTGAGAAGAGTAATAATCCCATGTCAGATCTTGTTCAGGGACTGCGCCAATGTCATTTGCAATTTCTATCATTGGGAGTTTCTTCTCTCATCCCTGATTGCCATCTTCCCTCTCAGGAACCCACCGCTTCTCTTTCTTGTGTTTCATGCTCCAAGTTTGTGTCTGCTTGGCAAATTAGTGAAGATGTTTTTCATGGATTGGACACTGGAGGGTGCTAATGCAATGGGAGCTGAAATTGTTCTAGCAATTATAGGATATCCCTTTGTTAGTTGTGAAATAGTTTTATTTTTTGTTGAAACGTTTAAATGGAAAGACATGAATTGTGGTCCTTACCAGTAGCTGATCCCACTCAGTGTGTGTAGAGCTATGACCAAGAATATCAATAAAGTGTTGTGTCTGTGAGGGATTTCTTTCCTGAACCTCTATCAAAAAAAATTACTCATTTTATGTTCTACACATTTTTAAGTGTGTCTTTTGAGATTATGGCCTCGGGGTGAAAATTATTTGAAAGTGTGACTTTCTGGTGATAAAAACACTTTATCTGGGAGAATCGTTGAGGTGTTTCTACAGAATCTGCTTTTCTACAAGGTCACTTTGGTTCACCTAAAGTAATATTATCGGGTTGCTAGTGAGGTGAGAACCTGATAGTAGCTCACACTGGGGAGGGAGGGGACACTCTGAACACTGCTAATCAAATCCCTGGCGTTGTGATCCTCTCTCTGGATATGTTCCCGATGGAGTCTCAGTTTACCTTTCAACCACCATCACTAGGTCGTGTGTGAGGGAGCATGCAGGATGGGGCCTTTCGTCAGACACCACTGCTGGGGCAGGCAAAGCACATTACAAAACTGAGCCCTAGCTCTGGTGTTTCAAATTTGCTCAAATGTTTTTGGCAGGTTAAAATTACACTGAGAGGACTTCCAGCAAAGGAGGTATTACCTGTTTGCTCTGCTCCAGCTTTCTGCTGAACCAGGTCTCTGCTCTCCTCTGCCCTTGGCAGAAAGACGTGGGGGCAACATAAGCTCCCCATTGTGCACTCTGGCAACTCCGTACTCGGCATTAAGGACTGTGTAACTACTGCCTGAGCCAGTTTTCATCCTGGCAGCAGCAGAGGTATGATGATGTGTAATTAATACTAATGAGAAGCAGGGTGCAAAGCTGAGCATGTCCAGCTAATCACCACTGGCACCCCAGCTAGTCTGCTTAAAGCTTATACTGTTCTGGACAGTCCTGCATGGTCCCGCCTTTGCAAACTCATTGCCCAAATGAAAGCTGGCATTTGTAAAATATGGGAGCAAAACAGAATTGGCTACAAATGCATTTTGCTTAGAAGCCTTTCTTGTTCAATATGTGTGGGAAACGTGTTACTCCTCTGCCTCATTCCTTTCGCAAATGGATTGCGCTGTCCTCTCCTGGAGAATGTTTTTACCTTGCTGTATTATGTTGACCAGGTTTCATTCTCTCCCAGGCGTTGCGGTTTGCTTACATATGGCTACTTCAGTTTTTATTTCTTTTAGAAATACACTTTATTTTTCTGAATTCCTCCTTGAACTGAAGAAGTGTAGGAGCATTGGAGAAAGACCTTGTGGATGAGGAACCCAGAATCTCCTGTTCTGATACCAGTGGAGACCTGCTGTTCATCTTGCAAACAGAAGCATGGACAGTTTCACAGCAGAGTTGCTTGGGTGTTTATCAGAAGCAGCAAAAACATATCCAGTTGAAAGTTTACATTTCTTTTGCAACGAGTTTTAGTTGCTTACCAGAACAGGGTTATAAGGAAATGTGAGCAGAAAAGCTTTTAAAAATCATTGTAATAAGTGGTGGTACTGAAGACACTCTGCTTAAGGGGAAATAATGTGTTCTAAGCAAACAAAAAGAGATCTGGTTGACAGTGCGTTTGTCTTGTTTACCAGATTCTAAGAGAAGTCTACTTCTTCCATTGCACCTTCACTCTTGTGAGCAGAGAGACAGGGCACACAGGCTGGTGTCATTTCAAGAATGGACATGCTAGCTGTGGAGCCAAAAGGATTTGAATTTGTGCATTTTATGTAGGTGGTGCCCTAATTTATCCTGGGAGACCTTTCTCTGGGAGAGAGGCCTACCTGTGTGTGTGATTGCATTGAGTTTAAACGCTGCCAACTGCAGGATGGCATCTTGAGGTCCAGTGCCACCCCTGCTTGGTGGCCCTGCATGGGAAAGCAGGGCGCATGTTCCCTTGGTGGTTGCTTGGTGCCTTCCAGCGTTGAGCCTTCACTCACTTGTGCAGTATTTCTTGGCTGCTCACAAAGGCTGGCTGTGTGGGGTCCCTGGGGTTTTCATACCTCTTGGGAAGATTGGGCTGCTGTACTTGAAGTCTCTTTTCTTTAGAGCCATTCTAGCAGGTGCCCCTCGATGCTAAGAGCTTTGTAGGGTTTCTGCTGATGAACTCTCAAAGGTTTACCTTTGTGTATCTGCTCCTGTCCTCTGCACCTCCTTGTTGGGAATGGGGAAATACTCAATTTGCACATATTTTGTCAGCCAGGCTGTGCATGGAGGTGTTTCTTCAGCTGCTGCCTTTTTCACATTTGCCTCTCCTGCCCCACTAGGCCAAGGAGCACATCAGGTCTGCAGAACTTCGACTGCAAGTGGGTCTGGAGGTCAGCTGTGTGGTTACTGAGCCCCTGGATGTTGTATAAATCCCCTTCATATTTTTCCCTTATTTCTCATCGGACCTATATTTACTTCTCAAGTCTCCCTGTGCCCTTTAAATCTCCCGCCATCATTGGTGTAAACAGGATTTGCTTGTCCCTATGAAACAGGCATCACTGTGGCTGCCTGCCTTGCCTTCTCTAACTGTGGGCTGGGATTGTTCAGTTGTCATTGGCTGAGTGGCCAAACCCGCTTTCTTCTCTGCCTTTTTAATTAAAAATGGTCGGCATCAGGGGCTTTGCAGCAATGAAAGGGAAACGATGAAACTTTGAAGAATTTGAGGCATAAAGTTGATCTCTAAATTTTAATGTACTCATTGCACTTGAACAGTTGATACATTTTATTATTGAGCATTCAGGTGACCTAATTTCCCTTAGTACTGTACTTTTAGCTTTATACATCTGCACCTAATTTGTAAAAAAGGACTTAATGAGAAACTTCAAACAGTTTAAATGTCAATTACAAAGAAAGCGAGGTTTTAAAGTTCCAGTAATCTGTCCATATTGGTCATCGAAACATGATCCCAGGTGGACGTTAATTCAAGACAGATGGCATTCCAAAGGCACAATTACAAAGAGCTTATATATTTTCAACACTAACAAGCTGTCACGCTATGTTGTAGCTACACTTCCAATACTGTATAAGCACAATTGCTGCTTTATCTGCTGTGGACCCAGTAATAGAGGGGTTTGATTCCCCACTCTTGATATTGTCAGTGGGATTTTGGAGGGGGGTGAACTGGAGAGCAGGGTTAGTTAGTGTGAATATCTTGCATTTGCTCAGTCTGTTGGGTCGGAGGCTTATGTTTGTTTTTATGGTTTTTGTTAAGTTGGTGAAATGCTTTTCAAAGAAATGAGGGGAAATATTGAATATGGGCATAACACGACTAGCTCATAACAGCTATATTTCTGTTTCCTGGATGTTCTCAGTTATAAAGTCACCTGAAAGCCTTTGGAGTAACGCACATGTTACTTGGAAGACTGAATCCGGGGGATTAATAGTGGCTTGACTTGCAGTGGTGTAAATGGGCAGCAGCTTGGCTGCAACTAGGCAGGAGTTCTACACACTGTGAAAGGCAGCTTGAAATATTTTCAGTTTCTGAAAGTACTCCTAGGTCCAAAGGCACAGGTGGAGGAGCTGGACGACGCAAGTTCAAGGTAGGGCTTCCATCAGACTGAAGAATCAACATGTGGTGATCTAGTTGAAGATATCCCTGGCCATGGCAGGGGGGTTGGACCAGCTGGCTTTTAAAAGTCCCTTCCAATGCAAACTATTCTATGTGGTAGATGGCAAGGATGTTGTAAAAGGATGATGTTTGGTATATAGTTAGTAGTTGAGCTGAGAACTGCTCCATGCAGCTGAACGATGAAAGTTAATTTGGCATAATTTCCACTAATTTTTTGTTTGTTTCTTGAAAGCAGGTCACGAAAAAGCAAGACTTGCATGTCTATGACTAGACAGTGTTTTAATAAGCTTTAAAAATTCTGTGCTGTTAGCAGCAAGATTAATAATGCTCCCCAGGAATGTTTTTAAGCTCCTGTGGGCACGTGTATCCTCTAAGAGATGCTGAGAATGAAGAGCTTATATTTCTGCTCATTTATCTACCTTTCATTGGAAAGTGGAGAAGAAAGCAGAAAGGCTAAGATGTTCATCCTCGGAAGACAGGAGTTAAATGGTGAGCTTATACTCTTTAATTTTTGTTTTTCATTAATGAATGCGGTAAATGTGTTTTTTGAAAGCATCTTACCTGGCTTGCATTTTTGGATGAGATGTAAGTGCTATTTGAAATATGCAGCTCACCAACAAGTCAGTTGGACTCCTGAGCCACACTTGAAACAAAATGCCAATTTTACCTACAGTTTTACTAGGTTTCCTGGTTTATGCAGTGGCGTTTGAATGGCCTCTAGTAATTGTTTTTAGCAGGAAAAAAAAATCAAACAAAAATGAAAAACACAACCCAAAGCTCATTAGCACTGTATTTGGCATGCCATGAATCGTTAAATGTTTATATAAATGCAGAAGTAATTTGTGACAAACTAAATCCTTTCTTTTTTTGGAAAGACTTTCTTCTGACTTTTTGTTCATACTGCTGAGGTGCAGTGTGTTTTCCAAACATTGGATATTATTACCAGAATTGGGGCAGAACCAATTAATGTTTTAATTAAATATTATCTATAATCCTTGAGTGTCAGATATACTTAGTGGTGATAAGGGAATAAAATTAGGTGGAAAACAAAAGGCAATAAATAAATACTTAGATAGGGTCTTTTTTACCTATATTTTTTTAAACCTAAATTTGATGCTAGTGTGCGTTGCTGTCGTTTCCCCATGAATTTTCCCAGTCCTTATCAGGGTAGCATACTGCAGTCTTTTTATTTAGATCAGGCTTTACTTTGAGAGTTAACTAATTGTTGAAGCCCAAGTGGGAAACTTTCTTGCACCTAGAAAATTAGGAAAGCAAAAGATGTCCGCATCCTTTCCCTGGTGGTTCTTCACCTGCAAATTTGAACTGCAGTGGTAATAAAAGTTTTGTGGACCTCATTTTATGTGAGATCATTAAGCGACATGAGAATTCAGGACTAGCTGCCCTTCATAATTCAGGACACTGAAAGGTGCCATTTATAAGCTCGAAGTGCCTGCAGGAAGGCAAAACAGGCTTGTAAAACCCATACTTGAAACCCTGAAAGGGAACCGGTTTGTACTGCTGGCTGCAGCCTTGGAGTGGCAAAATTGCAAAGGTGGTAGGGATTTGGTTGAAAAAAATGAAAAAACACCTGCCTCTAATAGTTAATGTAACAGCCTGGATTTTCACACTTCTTGTGTTGACACCTCTTTTGTCCAAAATGACCCCAAAACATCCTGGGCAACGATACCAGTAAAAAAATTATCAGGTGTACTGCCCAGCTGTTGGACTTATTATCTTTCTTGCTATAGCCCACTGTTTTGCTGAGCTGTTAATTTGGCCATAAAATAAGTTTTTCCCTGACCTTTTAGTAATATTTTGCAACCAGTGACCTTTGCCCCTGATGTAGACCAGGTATTTTGTAGGGAGAGCTCTTGCCACCTTATTGCTTGAGAAGGAGTAGCAGCATGCGCAACACTTGAAATGAAAGGGGTGGTATGCCATCATACTCAGTCATAAAAGTGATTGTTACAACTCTAAATGGGCAGCGTAATCTGCAAAATTCACGATATACTGCAGCTTTATGGACTTAGAAAACCTGAAAGGCAGCTCAAGGAAGCATTGAGCTCAGTGTTCATTTTCAGAACAGGTACTGCTTTCCTTACCTGCTCCCCTGTTACTCCTCAAATAAGAGCTGGAGCCATAATTTTAAAGTTTATGACCAAAGTGTAGCAGTTTCTATCCAGAATGAGGCATCCGTATCTGTAACCTTAAATGGCTGGGGCTGAACTCTCCTAGTCCGGCCAACGTAAGCCAACTATTCGTGGTCACATTGACATCCCATGACTGAAGTTAACTTGGGTGCCCATTTGTGCCATCAAAGCCTAAATTCCAGTGAAGACAAACGCTGACTGCTCATCAAGTCTGCCTGCAGCATCTTTGCTTTAGTAATCTGTATTAGTTCCATACCTGTGTGCTTATGCACGCCAATTTTAGCAGCATCTGGCTATACAGTGTGGTGTAGGCGACCTGTCAGCCCTCCTTATGTCGATCACACAGGAGCTGGTGAAGCTCCGTCTATGCTTCGGAAGTGTATTGATATTATTCCATGGTATTTTCTGATGCTGTTATTGTTACCTGGCTTGATGTGCTCCGGGTCCCAGATGCTGCAATGAGCTCAGTATGACCACAGGACCTTTGCAGGGTGTACTGCAGGACTCAAACCTTTATATCCATTACTAAAAGGCAGTTATGTGACTGTTTACATTAGAGCCAGTTGCATTGTTGGCTGTGCGCATGCTGTTACTTGACAAAATTTAGTAATTTTTTTAATTTATGGTCAAAATGTGATGCACATACTTACTGGAGTACCTTGCTCTGCATAAATGGCCTGGCTGCCTTCAGTCGCCGCTCAGATTTCTGCAGGAGAATGGGATTCGGGGGTTTCTGGCTCTCTGTAAGGATGTGTCCATGGCAGCATTCCTGTTATTTCTATATTTTCTTTGTAAATGACATAAAGTTCTTGATGGCATGTTGTCAGTATATTTTTAAATTACATTTTGGGGGTATTTTTCATATAAGTTCCCTAATTTGTAATACATCTCTAGGTTTTGTGGGTTCCTTTATTTAGGCTTTATGTATGAATGCATGCTTTTTGGGCTTATTGCCTTAAACATTCACTTGCTTTTATTAAATCTCTAGCAATACTGAAGTACTGAAGGTGCTTTGGGCTGGGTCACTACCAAATAATGTATTTGGCACACTAGAAGTATAAAATCTGTTTTCTTACTGACTGGGTTTTTTTTGAGAAGTTTATAGATGTGAAAACCATTTAACAGTTGGGTTTTTTTCTTCCTTTCCTGTTAAACTAGGCTACTGAGGAAATCTTCCTACTGCTACATGCTGCAATATGTCAGAAACACCGTTATGTTATAGTTGCATCATTATCTAAAGGAAAAATTGAGTGTGGGTTTGAAGTCGACAAGTGATGAAAGTAGCCCTGAGGTTGTCAATTAGAAAGCCAGGGCCTGGAACTGATAAGTTAATGGCTAGTTCCCTTCACACCCTCTCCCTTTGCTGCCTGCTCCCGCCTCACCCTGCAGCAGCTTTACTGCTTGGAACAGAAATAAAAGGTTCCCATTGCTTTGTGTCCCAAAATTTATCTCACTGATATGATTCACTTAAATTCTTGGCTTAAATTGGTTGCAATGTTCAGATAGTTAAACAAGGAGAAATGAAACAGTTAGAAAATACAAACTCAAAATCATTCCCTC
>VXAY01005506.1:259399-279431 GCA_013399855.1 Oxyruncus cristatus
GTTTGTTTATTTTTGTTTAAACGTTGAACTGTTAACACGGTTGTTTCAGACCGTCATCTTGCAGTACACACAGCAAATTTAGCAGCAGTGCAAAATTTTAACTTCTACCGTACGTTTGTTTGCAAGTTTTAAACCCTGAAATTTAATGGCAGCCTTTTGGAATCCATGTGTTCCTGTTAAAGGCGGAGGGCAACACATGGGTTTTCCTGAAGGGAGATACTGGTTACCAAAGTTTATGATATAATGTAATATAATACAAAGTGTTTCTATTTTCCTTGGGCAGGAGGGAACTAACGTGTTGGCATTTCTCCTAAGGAACACATGGGTTTAGAAAAATAGATAAATTATGGAAAATAACAAACAGGATTTATTCAGTTTTTAATCATTCTTGGTGTTCTAAGTTGTGAGAACAACAGTAACTTTATGAAAAGAGCTTTAAAGTAGTATTGGAAGTAGATGTAATTCAAACAGCCATTGTGCAAAACAAAACATGTAATTCATCTTCAATTTTTAAACTTTAGGTACAGTGTGGGATTTTAGGGCTTGTAAAAATTTGCAGTTGGGCACCCCCTCTGCAGCCTTAGGTTTCTGCTCATGACACAGCAGGTTCAGTGACAATAGAAATCCAAGATTTTTTCCACATAGCCCTGTCTCAACCTAGAGCAGATGAATAATAACCATGAGTTTGTGAAGGCAGTTTGATTTGTAAACACATTCACGTTTTTTAACTTTCTGGTAGTTTCACCATAACCAGCAAACATCTATTGAGTAATAAACAAACCGCAGTTGCTACTTACCCGCCACAATTAAATGAACCAGGGTGCTCTGAGCATGGACTGGTGCTCTGAGCATGGACTGCTGCTCTTGAGTCCCTCCCTCCTCCAGACAGATTTCAAAATGTGAAGTAAATATTTTTCTAACTTCATTCACAGAAAAAGAGGTGTGACATCATATAAACAACTTGGCATGGGATGGCGCTCTCTCCTGATGTGCTAGCTTGGCCCAAGACCCACATGGTTGAGCTTTTCCAGAGCTTCACCAGAGAAGCAGCATAGAAGAGGTAGTACATGATTTTCCAAAGGCACATATTCCGTCTGTGCCCTACTTTGACTTACTCCTTGAGATACATGTTTCACAGTACCCATAAATAATGAAAATATGCAATGACATTTTTTTATCAGAGGCTTTGTTTTCTTACACATTGTGACGCTGGTGTTTCTAGTGCTACAGGAGAACCTGCCGTGTTGGCCTGCTGCCAGAGAGGTTGTCTCAAGATGAAGGGCGTTGTGTCTAGTTTAACCTGGCTTGTTCAAATATTAAACCTACCAGAAAGCATAATTCTGTGGTTTCCTCCTAAACTGATCCTTTCCTTGGATTGCAGTTTTGTCTTTGCAGGAATCTTCTGTAGTTATTTTGTGAATGAGGTTCTGAAAGTTAATGGTGTTGTGTCAACAAAGCTCTTCTTCCAGGGGGATAGTCATCTCTATCTGGATTTTTCTTCTCTTAACCTCTTTCATATGCTTTTATATACCTGTTGGCCCAGCAGGGCTGTTGTGCAAGGTACATGCTGTATAGAAACCAGGCAGCCAAATTTTGGTGAAGCCGATCACTGCTCTGCAAAAGGCAGATGGATGCCAAAAATCTCCATCTCTTTCAGTGGGTTGCTCCAGGATGCTGATCTCTGCTCGTTCGGGTTTCCCCTCCACCACCCCACTTTTGTTTTTGCTGTTGATTAACTGCATTTTCTCACTCATGGTACTCTTTCAGTCTGAGACACCCTCTCTTGCCATGTGTTTCTTTACTTTTGTCATGCCTTAAGTATATCCATGTCTTTCAGTGTGTATTTGACATGTATGCTGTCTGCTCACCAGTTTACACCAGTTACTTCCTTACTTCCACAGCACATGGTTCACAGTGTGCTAAACAGTGCTCATCTTAGGGTAAAGGCTGTGGTGTTCTACAGAGAGGTTACAGGTTTGAACTGGCCTTTTGCCCTCTTTCCTTACCTAAGGAGGAAGAGTCTCATTTTAGGAGGAAAAGTTTCTTTCCTCCCTGCAAGGCTGGGTCCACATAAACTCTTCAGCTCTCTAGAAGTTTGGTTGCATTGGACCACTTCTGTCTGAAGATACAGAAGCCTAGTACCAGAGCTTTTGTTGGTATAGAGCTTTCTAAGGCTAAAAATCAAAAGAGGTCCTTTCCACCCACATACTTTACTTTTTCTGACAAATAGAGCTGGAGCAGTGCTCCTTCTTTCCCATGTGAGCATTCTCAAGCCCAAAACTCTTGCCTTGCTTCAAATGAATGTTGGAAAGAAATGAAAATTGCTTACTAAAAAGTAGTGTGGCATTTCCTAGTTGTTTTTCATTCCAATAATGAAACCTTAAAATAGGGAAAAGCTTGTCTAGATTCAGTAATTTGAAGCATTTGGAATGGATAAAACCATGTCCTATAAACAAGGAATTTAAAAAAAAAAAAGGGGAAAGGAAAACAGTGACAGAGTGATTGCACAAAGAGATGTTCCAAGTGAGAAAGTTGACTTGGCATTTCCAGATTTTTAATTTCTAAAATAAAATTGAAGTGCTCTATTGTCTTTATGCAGTCATGATAGATTTTCTTTGAGTATATCTAAAATTATATAACGGAGCTCAGTTAAGTCATCTTTGTCTTTAATGTCACTATCATCATCTAAGACATATTTATTAGCTGAATGTCATCCCACAGAAACTCAGCCCACTGAACAAGATAAACCAGAAAAGGAATATGCTGTCAAAGGGCTGCGCTTCTTTGGGCAACTGTGGGATTTTTAAAATCAACTTCTTTGACCACTTTTGCCTGGAAAATGATCTATTAATGTGAAAACACAACTGATAAATGCCAGAATATAAAAAATGAAAATGAAAGACATAATGGTTTAGGGTTTTTATTGTATTGTTTATTATTGTGACTGTATAAAATGATGTATTCATCATGCAATGGTAATGGTAAAATGAAATGGTTTCGAACCAAGTGTAAACTTGTTTGGGGAAACCAGCAGCAGTTTGGACCTTTTTGGTACTGTAGACTGCAAATATGTTGAGAGGCCTTGACTTCAGAGACTGGAATATTCACCCCCTGCCTGATGGATCTGTTGCAATGCCTGATGGGGTCTGCAGTGTGGAGTGTGATGTCTGCAGGATATCTTCACTCGACAACCATGAAGGGAATCAGTTTAGAAGAGAAAGACACTGAAGATTTTTAACGCTTTAGACACTGCCAGTTTCTTTTTCAGACCACTTCCAGCCTGTTTTGCAACTGATAAAAATATATATGTTCTGGCATTTTCATATAAAATATTTGAGATGTAGGTGTTGCTGCTTTCTGCCACTAGTAATGGTAATGCTGGCACATTCCTCAATTAAAAAAAAAATAATTCTGGAACTAAATGATAAGCAAAGAGCTGAACCCTGAGTTGATGAGATAGCAGAAACTTCGTGATCAAGAAATAAATAAGAAAAACAGTTTTCAGAATTTATGCTGAGTGTATTTTTTCTTGAAAATTTGTCTATTAAAATTACACGCAGGCCTAAGCCTCCTGTAGTCTGTTTAAGTCATAAACCCCCCCAAACAAAATAGAAACAGTGCTTCCAGGATGTGGATCAAACCATTCAGCTGATGAAAGTCAATGCCTAAACTCTGGAAACCCGAACTGTTTGAAGTACTGTGTTGGCCTTTGAGATCAATAGCCTCCTCTGCAAGTACCAAGAGGATATTTTCTTCCAATATATTCAATTAGCTGAGTTAAATGACTAATTTATTCAAACTTGACCAAATGGGAGTTGAAAGAAGCAGAAAAGCTTGTTCTTCTATACCAATCTGTGAATAAAAGCTAATTATGAGAGGATTAGGTTTGCTAACACTATAATATTGAAGGATATTAAGACGAAATACTAGATTGGTGCTAATTCTAGCTAATACCGTGTTATTTTAATAGATCAATTTTAAATCTAATCACTTTTTTTTAGAAATCTAGCCTCTTTCAGATAGTGTTATGCAAGTGAAAAACTATCTCATTACATTTTAAGTTGCATTTGTTTCCATCCAAAGAAACATAAATCATAAGTAAACACAAAGGGATCAACTAGTAAATAAGCATTGAGCCATACATGATTTTCTAACAAAAACAGTAAAATTAATCTGAAAAAATGAATAATGATGTATAGAAAAGTTTAAAGATATATCAGCAGAGCTACTCTGTCCTTCTGGCTAGCAATAAGAAGTGCCAAATTTAGTGTAAAAGCTATATTTAGTTACAAAGCAACATACTTTAGTGGTTACAAACTGAGAATTAACCTTTCTCCAAGAAAATAACTAAAACCTTCAAATGGGTAAACAAGATTCAAATTAATTATTTAACTCAAGGTTTCCCACTTTGTAGTTTAATTCATTATTTTTAAGATAAGTAGCTTGAAAGATTTAATTCTGCTGAAAGTCATCAATAACTGAGGTACGTACAAGCAAACATAAGTATCACTGCAAGCACTCAGAAATTCAGCCAAGAGTGTGATGTCAAGAAAATGTGAAGATACAATTTTCAGTCCTGTCCATAAACATTTGGTATATGGGACACCCCACAATGAAATCTAATTACCTCTTCTGCAGATAGGGTCATGAGAAAAACATTGCTTCAGGCACCAGCAGAATGAGGTATGGAGGACAGGATGGAGAGTGTCTCGGTCACCATGTCTTTGCTACAAAGATTTTGAGTCCTACTGCTGTTGGTCCTTGGTGTCTCAAACACTGAGACAGACACCACCGTGATTCCTCTCCATCTGCTGGTCATGTTGGAAGCTGTTCCTGTAAATGCCAATTCATAATCTTTCATCAAATTGCTTAGAAAAAAACACTGCTCTCTGAGCTAACTATTTAAAATGTCAGTTTGGCCGTTCCCTCACAAACAGAGTCCGCCGGTGGTGCTGAGTTTCCGGGAGGTGGTCCTTCTCCAACAGTTTACTTGACAGCGGGGCTGGGTGCCTCTTCTTCTTCTCCTAGCCAGGGTGAACAGCCAGGGCAGTAGAGACAAGTGCTTGGTGCAGGCCTGCCAGACCCAGAAGCAAACCTTGGGCTGCTCCAACACTGTAGTATCTCTGCCGCTGTGTGCTTGAGTAGCTTCTTCAGGTTTTAAGCTCTCATGAACGTGGGTTCCTCATCTCCTGCAGGTCCATAAGACCTGCTGAAGTAACTTAGCAGCAGATGGGCTGAAGTAACCTGCTGTGTAACTTAGAGGTCACCTATTAGTAAGTCGAAAAGGAATTTATGCTTGAAAGTTTTGTTGTGTATAATGGCCTGTTTCTCCAGATTCCCGTTCTCCTCATGGTTATTTCCCAAGGTAGTACTGTATGTGTTTGTATGTTCTGAGTCTCCAGTAGCCTCCTGCTATAAGCACTTGCTTCTCTCGTTGGCAAGCCCAGGAGAGGATTTCTCTTAACAGGCCAACCAACCCACTGCTCACTGCTGGAGGCACAGGGATGTAGCAAAGATGGGTGTGTAACGAATGAGGAACATAGATGATCATGTTTGCATCTCCAAAACTACTAAGATGAACAGACTGTGTATTCATCCCAGTCTCAGTTCCTCTCTGCATGATCTGCAGTCTCCCTCACTGGACTCTGGGGTCCACAACCCTGCTTGGGCATTCACCGTAACAGCGAAGAGGCTTTATGTGTTTATTGAACTGTAACAGCCAGTGTAAAGGATGCTGAGATAAAGGCTACGTGTTACCTGCCCTGTTTGTCTGTCCGGGGTCCAAATTTTTAAATATGCTATTTCTATTTCTTTGTAGTACCCTTCAAATGACAATCCAGGTTTTGCCATTAGATGCATCCACATTGAAAGATTAGCAGTGTTTAGGTTTCCACGGACTGAATTTCAGGGTAACTTGGACCTTTTTTTTTTCCTGTGATGTTTCTAAAACTGGCAGAAGAAGAACTTTTTTTTAAGCCTGCATATGCCGCAAAGAGTATTTTAAAATAGAGATTTTTTTTTTTTTTTAATCTTTAAGCATGTTTAATACTTGTATAAGGTGCCAGATTTTAATTACAGTTGGCATTTATAAGCGTGGTGCTGGCAATGGCAACCATATTGCTGAAAAAAGGCATAAATTTTGACACTGGCAATATGGGAACCCAGCATATGAGACTGTAAACCTCATTGCTTTCTGTTTTAATATGATGGTTTAAGGGAAGGACTTTTAACAGTTAATATTTAACAGGAACATTTAGGGTTTGATATAAAGTTGTTCTAATTTCAAACTATTTACTTATTTAGGTCCTATCAAAGATCAGTTTAGGTAATAACTTTCTATTAAATAGCCTTTAAATAAGCATGCTTAAAGTAGGGAAAATAAGATGCTTCATTACAAGAAATGAGGTTGGCATCTACCAGGTTTTCCATTAAGTTCCAGGTCACAGACAAATAAAGGAAGTATGTTAGGAAAAAAAACCTTTTTAAAAATAATTAGGGAGATGTCTGTTTTGTTCACCAGATGGAAAATCAGTAGTTGTGGGTGGTCTGTGCTGGATGGGGCATCTCACAATTGGCAGAACTATGCCTTTAACTTTTAAAGTCCTGGGACAAAATGTGAAAGTAATTGACTGTTCCGAATGCTCTCTGGATACCTAGCATGCTTTTAAAACCAAGATTTGGTGAGTTTCTGATTTTTTTTTGTAAGAATGCTCAAACAGTTGTGTCTGGTATTAGGCCAGTTGGGTGTATTTTTGGTAGCTGTTTAGTGGGGCTGTTGTCTTTTGTGTTTATGCCTGTGTATGCCTGGACCTGCATGCACACAACTGAAATGCCACAGCTTTATAACTCTCCATTTGCACATGAGTTTCATAATATTGTCAGTGTTTGCTGTGTTCAGGGTATATGTAGCTGTTGGTTAACATAATTCATTTCTGTCCTTTAGTTCATTCTGGTTTGAGGAATTTAAATCTATCCATTTGCCAACATACTAAAGAAATCAAAGTTGCAACCTTATTTTCACAAACAAGAAGAAAATTCTTGGTTTAAAATGATTCAGGTGTTTGCAAAAATATTAAAAATCCACGGTAGTTTGGGGTTTTTTTAGCATGAATAAATAAATCCGAATGTGCATGTGTGGATAGTATGTGTACAGATATGCACATTAAATACAGTCATTTATGAATGTGTTGGAATCTTCTTGGTGCAGTTTGTAACTTAGCTTGCTGTTTCAGACCTCATACTTTATAACTTCCAGATTAATTTGAGAAAACAGTATTTCAAATGTGGAAGATAGGTTGGAAAATCCTTGTATTCACATTAAGAATAACAGATTTTATTATCTGAACTGCCATGTGTTCTGTTCAGTAGTGACCTCTCAAAGAATGAGACAGAGCCCATTTGCAGCATAGGAGGCAATTGCTTTATATTTACCTTACTTTACAGAAAATTTTTTTGCAGTTATCTATATGAATGGTCACAGAGAATTGTATGTGTGTGTTATATCTATATTGTAGCTTGTGTTAAACTGATCCCCACTCTTACTATGTAGAAGCATTCTTGAAGATAAGTGAGGCACTCAACTTAGTGCCTTCTTTGTAAAATCCCTTTTGCTATGCATGACATGTACTCTGTGTTTTTTTCCTTGCAGTAAATTATAAAGCTTTTTTCTTTCCATGAATCTCCTTCCAAGAAAACACATACAGCCTAATAACACTCGCCTTGAGAACTGGGCATTGCCTTCACTACAAAGCCGTGTTTTCATTGAAGAGATAATTATAATATGGTTTAATGTTCTTGTCAACCCTGAAACACTGTCCCCAAAGAGTGCTATTCTGGTGGATGTCTTTTTGAAGAGAGCTGAATGTGGCTAAGAGAACATACACATAGCCACACACTTTTCTGATAAACCAGGACAGATTTTTTAATACAATAAATGCTCTCTGAAAAGAATTATACATTTCCTAAGGTGCTAATTCAGAGCTGCTTCTTCCACCAGATTCCACTTTTAATAATACAGAAATTTTTCTTTAATTTATTTATTGAACTTTCTTCTCTCCTCATCCCCCATTATATTTATATACTTTAAATCTATACAAGAACATAAACTCACAATAATAATTAGAATGTTTTTAATGTGCTTTGAGGCACAGACTTCAGATGAGTAAAAAAGCCCAAACTGGAACACAAATGGTTCTTCGCAGGCAGCAAACACGCTTGGCTGTTGATATGCTGTAATTTTCTGCTTTACTTAGTAAAAACAGCAATTACTTATTTGTTCCGTATCCCCCCCAGCACAGATGCTCCTCAGTCTGTCCATTTTCTGAGCACCAAGCAGGCTGCGTGTGCGGGGATGCGTGTGCACGCCTTCTAGTGCAAAGCCAGGCGAGTTTTCCCCTTGCATGCTGCACTGTTAACAGCATTTATTTGCCACTGATGCTCCTTTACCACCAGCCCAAGACAATGGTGTGCTGGAAGCGGCCTTGGCTGTGAAGGTCTTGCTTTTAGCTGCCTCTGCTGCTGATGGCAAACATTTCCAGGTGCAGCTTTGCAAAGCGTCAAGCTGGTCTTACGAAGCAGAGTGAGGAACAGATAAAAGCCAGATGATCATACCAGTTAAGACTGAAGTCCAGTCAAACAAATCTTTACCATTGTTTTTGCTGTATTGTCTTTTGTGGTGGTCTGGTGGTTGTCAACAGTGTCCGATGCTGCTAAAAGCTATGCAGTCTGAAGCAAAAAGGCTTTCAGGGAAATTAAATCACAGGCTGGCTGAAGGCAGTGCAAAATTCCCCTTGGCTTCAGGCCGTCTGGGATTTCCCCCTTAGTTGCAAAGCCCGGTTAAAGGCTGCTGCACCACAAAAACTGAATGTGACCAAAAAAACCCCCGAAAACCTAAGAAAAACACAACTCTTTCACTCCTCCTACAACTGTTAGTATATGCAAGGAATTGCGTGGCTCAGCACAATGCAACCTGACGTTGAATCAGGTGCTTGGGATCTTGAATTTAATACCTAATTATTTTTAAGAGCTACTATTAAATGAGGAATATGAGTAAATATATTAATTAATGAATGGCATTTTATTAAGAATTTAATTAGCATAATTCTGGAGAGACAGTATAAAAGAAATACAATCCCTGCGAAAGTGTATAATTTGAATCTTCATTACACTCGTCATTTGCAATGCATTAGCTTGCTCTGAAGTCAATGGGATTTATTTTTTTTCTTGAGGAGGAATTAAAAATTAAGGCCTTAATATTGTAAATAATCTCTCTAGAGAAACTTTTCACTGCAAAAACTTCCTCATTAGTCAAGCGTTAAAACATTTCTGGTGCTGCACAGTTCAAATTCTTGAGATTTTTACCCACAGGTTTATATGTTCAAGAGAGATAGCCAACATTCAAAGAATAAGCAAGAGCTTCTAGCAGAACTGACATTTTATCCATCATGTCAAATATGTTTCCCCCACCATTTTTCTTTTATTTTTTTAGTGGAAGAAAAAGGTAGCCTAAGAATACAAAATCTTAGTTAATGAACATAGATCCTAAGTGGCATGAAAAGAAATTAAAAATGCCATTTTCCCATTGCCCCTTCTTTTCATAGTTTTGAATTTGTTACTACACACACTATTTTAGAGTTTATTATCTTTTCACAAGATATGCTGTGTTCCTACCTAATCTTTTTATGCAACTCAGCACCTAACATTTTGATGGATATTGCTTAACTTAAGTCTTGGGTTTAGGGTTGTTTGGGTTTTTTTCCTAAAACGATCCCTTATTTGAACAAAAAAACCCACAGTGAGAGTAAATATGTGATAAAAACGTATTAGGCTTTGCCAATAAGTGAATATACATTAGTTTGGTAATTTTATTTCCTCTTTTTTTTCCCCTCAGGCTATATATTAAATTTATTTTAAAAAAAATCTTTCTTTTGTTTTAGCTATGATGATGTCACATATAAATCCATTGCCACATTAGATGCTGCGGCGATCACAGCTAAGGCTCAGTGATCTCTGTCCAACAGACAGAGAAAGACCCTCCTCTCCTCTCTGACAAAGACTGTGTGGAGGGATACTTCCAAGCAGCCCATTTTGTGCAGTCCTCCTCCCGCTGCCCAGAGGCACTCTTGCACACCCAAATGTTCCTGCTCTGCTCTTAACATATCCCTAATATTCCACTTACCTCTTCCATGAACTGTTGCAGATAGTTCATTGTTAAGCTTCAAATATCCTCTCAATGTTTTATTTAAAGTAGTCTTGATTTTTAACACCTAATGTTTTTGAAGTCACTTAATTTCCAGTTCACATCCAAATGTTGAGACAGAGAGAGAAAATGCATGGAAGGCTGCATTGTTGAATGTTGTTGACCAAATATTGTTTAAATGGGTAAATACTCAATTTGACCCCATTTCCTCTGGAAATTCCCATTGGTCTCATACTATTGTCATGAATTGTAAACTGATTCACTAGTATTTTGTTGCCTTTTAAAAGACCGGAGCAAAATTTTTCTGATGTTCTCTTTTGATATTATTAACATTTTTTTCTTTTATGTTCTGGCACTCTTTCAGCCACAGCATTCTTAGAGGGTTTGTGTTTTTTTTTTTTTTATAAGATGAGACTCCAACAGCTCAAAGCAGCTTCATTAAGGCTGGAAAGTAAAATATTCAGGAGTTAGGAAACGTCAGAATTAAGACAGCTGATGCATTTGAAGTTCAGCCCCCTTATACATTTGCATGATAGCATAGTCTTTTAAAATCAGATCATATATAGGTTTTTCCACAGGACCCCTGCCTCAGTTAGCAAACAGGATGGACGATGCTGAGTTAATGAGCAGTTATTCAATATTTTGTTTTCTCCTAATTTTTCAATGTGTAGCCCTAGGCCTTATTTACTGCACACTATTGAAACCCTGCTGTGAAGACAGAATTGTTAATTTCCTCATGAGCTTTTCTATGGCACTTATTGCTATAAATATCTGAATGCTTAGCAAACATTAATTAATTTATCTTCAGAAAACCCTCATGATGAAAAGGGCTGGTATTACTACTGTTTTACAAATAGGGAGATGAGGCATAGGGAGATGAGAGTCGTGAATTTCCCATAAATTTGGGTGCTTAGTTGGCAGCTTACAGTTAAGGAAGTAGGGGTCTCTTCACTTGCATGCTTTTACTTTTGAATGTCCAAATAATTTTAATTCTGTGCCAATAGAAACTTCTAAAGAGATCCACAGAGACCCAAATAGCATCGTGGCTGTTGACTTCCCTACACTTGAGAAGAGGTGGGAATTCTTAGAAGATACAGTGAGCAGGGTATCACCTAAACCTAGACAAGGGGATATACTGCAGAATACTATTCCTTAAATCACAGCCTTTTCATGGATTTGGTATCCTTACTGTGGGTTTTAGGAGAGTGGTGTCTTCCATTCAAGATTCATAGTTCTTAGCTCTTTATTAGAGTCACTTATCTAAACTCTTGCATCCAGAAGCAGTTTGGAATTTGATTTAATTAGGTAGGACACTTCCAGAAGAAGACAGAAACAAAAATGTTGACAGGAGTGTCCTCTTACTTCAGAAAATGGACTGTGATAAAAAGCAATGGCATGAGTTCATTCTTACTTTTGAGATGATTCAAGCCTATATTTCCAAAACACTGCTTTAACTAGTAATGAGTTAAACTGTGACTTTCTATCTACATGAATAGACATAGGCATTCCCTTGGTAGGGGGCAGACCCAGTTCCCATCCTTCTTCAATTAGTTATCAAAGTAGTTGGTATTAATCAAGTATTGGTTAAAACAAGAAAGTAGTTTTTGGTTGAGTCTCATAGATTGGCCTCAAAGGTCATGCTTTGTTTGGATCGTCTCCCTCAGAAGCAGCGAATATGTAACTGTGCCAGCAAGTAGCGCTTCTGCAGTGTGTCCGCCAGTAAGGGCAAGACCTTAAAAAACCTTAAAATGGACTCACAAACAAATAAAAAACCTCTCAGGTTCCTACAATTATCTTCCTTATCCAGTCATGATTAAGGTCTGTCCCATAAAACATCTCTGCGGGAATATATTATTGAAGACAGTTTCATAAACTGTGTGCCCTGAGGGCTGAATTTGGATTACGGAGAAGAGTCAAATTGGCCATTTCCTAACTAATTTTCTGTTAGTTTGCCTTGTAGTCTTAGCAGTAGTGTTTTAGTAAGGTTTTTGCAGATTGCTAAGAGGACATTTTAACCTGAAATGATACTGGACCCCACATGCTTTGTCAGTGTAGCTTCTGAGCTGGAGAGCACTGAGTCACAGGGCCAAGGTGCAGGTAGCCCACTCTGCTGCAGTTTTTCATCACAATTTATGATTCTCCACTATGAGAAAATCACAGGAGTGACACCCTGCCAGAGTCCCACTTACTGTCTAACAACTGAATTATAGTTGGTGGTGCTATGACACTTTTTCTCATTTTGTTTGTTTGTTTGTTTGTTTTGGGTTTTGTTTGGGGTTTTGTGTGGGAAATCTCTACAACTAAAGATGCCCAGGTGCATCAGGGTCCATTGCAGGTGATGTGATGCTTTCTGCTGCAGCTCTTGCCTTGTCCTCTCTTTTCATCAGTGCATTGTTTCAGTCCCATTCTCCATCTGAGGCTTCTCATTTACTTCATCTTTGTTGCTGAGCCAGGACTAGCTTTCCTCTTAGGGCTCAGCATTTGGGGGAAAGTTTTGAGGAATACATAAGCAAAATGCCTTCTTCCAAAATTTTCCCAGAACTGCTGGCAGTCACCATCACAGGGCAAGACGTTTGGGGTACGTACTCAGGCTGTGCCATGGAGTTCCCTTGATGGGACAGGGTACTGCACAGTCTGGTCTGACCAAGGGCTGCAAGTGGAAGGAGCACAGCAAAATATTTAGCTTATTATTGTCTTAAATGAAACAAATCTTCCCACCTATGGTGAACTGGAATTTTCCAGAGGTTTCTAAATTGGCTAAATTTGGGTGATTTCTAACGAACGTGACAAAGACATACATAAAATAAAAAAGACATCCAGTGCTCCTTGCTAAGTTAGAAGTACTTTGAAAAAGAGCACTCTTCAAGGTCTTGGTCGTTTCAATATTCAAAAGAACCTCGCTCTTTGAAATTTCCTGTTAGTGCTGTAAAGTTCTCAGAACTTCAGCCTGAAATGGACATGTGGTCCAGGAAGTTCCTGTCCCTGCTGTCAGCAGAAGAGCGTGCAACTGAAAATGAGGACTGTCTGGCAACTAAGGCCATAACATGATCCTACTGTAGATAGCCCACTTCCACAATGGAAGATGGATGTGGAGAATGATGTTGCTGTATTAATGGAGAAACAAAACTTTCTGCAGGGGTCATGGAGAAAAAAAATACTATTTTTCCAGTCTGCTTAAGTTGCAAATTCCAGAAATTTAGAAGAATAAATTCAAGTTGTAGGCAAGCATATATCCCTCTGCAGTGCTCAGGTGCAGAGCTAACTAAATGTGGAGGTTTGAGGTTTTTGTTAACAAAAAGACCAACGTTGCTAATGCAGACCCCCTGCTATTAGAACACCAGAGCATTGGACTAACAAATTAGCACACAAGAAATCTGCAATTGTGGAAAAACTCAGGTGTCATGATTGTAACAATCATTTACATCTTTCTACAGCAAAAAGGCTGTTTAATCATGTTGAATTACAACCTCGTGTTCAGATAGTGGGCTTCCACATTATTGTCTTTGTGAAGATGAGTTGTCACCTCTCTGATCTAGGTTGCTCTCACAACAAAGAGGCAGTAAAGCTTTCTGTTTGAATTGGAAGAAATAGAAAAATTCATTTGGTGCTAGGCTTTGCAACAGTTTCCCTAAAGTTGAGCCTTTACTAATTGGTACCAAAATGAAAATTAATCTGTGTGAGAGAAGGGAATTCACAGCTGAATTCTAATTATTGCAGAGAAAGTAAGCAAAACTGTGCTTGGGCTGCACGAAAGCGCAACTTGGGACTGAAATGCTTGGCTCGAGCTTGTTAACTGGAACTGATGTTCTGAAATAGCAGCTGGTAGCTGGGTCATAGTTGTGCATTTTGAAGCCAGCCGTGATGGTTGAGAGTGGCACTGCTTCCCCATCTCACTGCCAGTCCAGGAGTGGCGATTGCTCCCATAGGTCTGCCTCAGAGAAGTTTGATATGCGCTAATGGGGCTAACGGGGCTGAGGGCACTCATGCAACCCCTTCCCACCAGTATGGTTGTGGGTGATCCCAAGAACCCCAGGCTGATGCCATCCCAGGTTAGGCTCAGAAGAGGGCATCTGCCAGCAGCCTTCAATCACCGAAAGCAGTAGGTGTCCTTCTGGTGGAGGTTTTACGGCTCCTGCTTAGCACAGTGCTCCTTGGAAAGCATTTCATGTCCCTCTTTTCTCTCGCCCTAACTGAACTGCATAGGCTTTCTTCCCACATCGGTACTCAGTCAGTGGAAACAGATACCTCACCAGTTTAATGAAAGTGTTTATTTTTTACATATTCTTCAGATAACATTAGAGCTGGTTGAAGAACCTAAAGCAAAACATCCAGAGTTTTGGAAAAGGACACTTTTTTCCTCTTGTTTAAAGTAAAATTAATGATTTTTCTTTTGGGGTTTCTTTTTATTTTCTTTCCTCGCTTTCACTTCCTCTTACCCTTCACTTATTTTCCTATTTCTAGTTTGCCTTTTTGAAAATAGAGGGCCAGTAAAATGAAAATAGTGGATCAGGCTGTGCCTATATTTCTTTGCCGTCCAACTATGACTGGAATAGCAAAATACCTTTGACAACATTTTGGTTTTGGTTTTTGTTTTTTTTTTTTTTTTTAATTAATTCTTTCTTAATACAAAACAAAAAAATTTCTACCATCTCTAGTGAGTAATGGCTTTAGAGTGCTCTTGGAGGTTGTTCATAAGCAGCAGTAAGTGGCAATGACATTCTGTAGCAGCAGTTCACAGGCTTGTACCCTTCAGGTTTGTGTAGCGGTCCTGGGGAAACACGATTCTGAACTTGTACGCCCTGTGCAATGTGGAATTACTGTTATCACCAACTTTGGCTGTTACCATAAGAAGCAAAACCAACCACAACTAGAGCCGTACAGAGTAAGAAGAGATCATACCTTCTGCAGTCTCTTTTCTGAAAGACATGTAAGATTTGATTTATATTAGCAAATGGTGGTAAGTGCTGATTTTTACAGACATGCTTTTTAAAGGACTTACAAAAACTTGAAAATCTGATGACAAAAATACAGGTGTCCATGTGTTTCTTCAGCATACACTCATTTCCGCTCTTCTTCTACTCTGGAACTGTGGCACTGTCTTTGCCCTGCATATTTAGAGGGACTTAAAAGAAAACAAGAAAGGCTGACCTTCACAAAAGCTGTTCTTGGCAATTATCTTTGGCAATGCTAAAGTCTATTAACTGTTGATTTCTTTTTTCAATAAAAAGTAGAAATTAAATCCTACTGTGCCCATTGGAGACTTTTTCCAAAGGAAGAGTTACTGATGAGCGATTCTTGCATGATTGTGCTGGTTTCTCCTCATAACAACATCGCCGTGTGTTTTTCACAAAGTGAGTAATTTTCATAGCATGCTTTTGGGAGTTTCTGCTGCTGCCAAAGCTAATTTAATACTCATTAAAGTACTGAGCAAGCCTAATCCAAAGCCTTTTGGGCCTTCAATGCAGGCCTGTAAAATGTGCAGATTTGCACTTGCTGGGCAGCTCCAGGGAAGGCATACTTTGGGAAGAGGGGGTTGGTGTGCATCCTGCTATCATGGAGCTTCCACTGCATAAGGGGGAATTGGGAGAAGATTCCCATCATTGTGGGCAAAGGCATCTATCCTCTGCGAGCAATCCTAACTTCCAGAGCCACAAATGGAACTAAGGGCCAGCTCTGATGCTGATTATCCTGACCCAGCAGGCTGCCCAAGCCTGCTGTGGCTGGTCCTGGAGTTCCATGAGGGATAGCTGGCATGGGCTGGTGTGATGCCACAGCTGCCGTTCGCCTTGTCCCCACAGAGGGGCTGGGCTGCTGAGCTGTGCCACCCACCAGCCCTGCTTGTCAGGAGTGGGGCCCAATGCCTGCTTGCCCGCTCACACTTCCATCTCATGAGGAGTCTCTGCAATGGATGAAATCATGGCGCTGTCACTGCTTTACATGGGGACAGGGATTTACCCGGCTTATTGTAGCTGCTGAGCAACCCAGCTGCCCGCACTTACACCGGGGATCAGGCGATCCTCTGCGAGCACAAAGCCAAAGGTGGCACATGCATCATGTGGGCAAAGCATATGCCTGGGTGATGCCAGCTCTGGCTTCCCCTGCTGGCATGGAGCCACTCAGGATGAGTGCTGCCGGGAGCATGGAGGGACTGCGACTGCCACCGCCTACCCCAGTGACCTTGCTGCTGGCAGCTGCGTGCTGATCCCTCTGTCGGCTCATGTATGCGGCCCACACCTGGAATGGTGTGAATTAGGACATGACAGTGCTATAAACACCGGCGCAGCTGTGCGGTGGAGGGAGCAAGCCAGTGGCTGCTCCAGCTCCTCAGCCGTGGTGGGCTCCCTCCCGACGGGGCGCATACCTCGTCCCGCACCGCACCTGCAGCTTCAGGGTTGTCTTCTCACAACACGTGGGTGTTTTCGAGGCTGAGAAACCGGTGGGGTGGCCGCAGGATCTGTTCGCGGGCAGAACGGATGGGTCCGGCCCAGCGCCCCGTCGGGGCCCGGGGTTGCCGCTAGATGGCAATGCTGTCCCGGCGGAGCCGCCTCGCCCCGACGAAGTTACTGCTCAAACCCTGGAGCTCCTTCCATCACTTTAACGCCATTTTCTGGGGCGCAACTGCCGCGAGTACTTTGCTTTTTATTTTTTTTTTATTTATTTATTGCCACGGTATTGTGAAGCATAGATAAATTGTTCACTGCTAGTCAGAGAAACAGCAATAATTTAGGGCCCTTTCTAACCAACTAGGAGCTTTTAGGTCCCTTCCAACCCAAGCCGTTCTATGATTCCATGTAAACATTAATTCCAGGACTGTTCCCAGCCAGTTTGGTGGAGAAGCAGAGGCAAAATGTCAAGGGATACTGACTAAATGCCATAAGCCTAAGTCTCTCGTGCTGTAAACTGAGACACTGCCATTTAATCCAAAAGAATTACACACATTTATTACATAGGAGAATTCTAAATGAGATCATAGTCATGTAATATTAAGGCAATTCCTAATTTTGTGTTGGAAATGAAGGAACAAGTCTCTTGAAGCCATCACCTCTGTGAAATGATGGCTGTTTGTCTGAGGCAGCCCTGCTTCTGCTGCGTAGCGAGATGTTCAGAGGCTACATGCGAGAGTGATTCATCTCTGCGCTTCTTGGTTGAGATAACAGCATCGCAAACCTGGCTGTTAAGGTTAACCTGTACACTACACAAGGACAACAGATGGAAATTCTGGTTTAGAGCCACTGCAAAAAATATAAACATGTTCCAAAGGGAAAAGGAGCTTGTGTTTCTGTGTTTGAACCTTTGATCTTCAGTCACATCTGAAGGGAAGAGTAGACCTTTTGCTGGAGACACATGGTTTTGCATCTGTGAAAACACAGCTGTATAGAGCAAAACAAAACTGGTGGAAAACACAATGGGTTTGCTGTGTCAGTTTAGCTGGTGGCGTTAAAATGCTTTAGAAATAGTGGGAGTTTTTTGAGGAACCTTTCTGAAAGTCTCTGTCTTTACACAATTATTTGTTGAGATTTTACTCTGTGGATTTTAAAGTTCATCAGTGATCAAGAGACAGCTGCTACCTAAATATTTAAAGCGAACTCATGGGAAAATCTGGCAATCTCTCAGCAATCCTGATTTAACAGTTTTCAAGAAAAAAAAAAAATTAAAGCATCAGAATTTACAGGAAAATCCACGCTGGCAAAATCACCCTGATTCAGGAAAAAAAAAAAAAAAAAATCCATGTATCATTAATGCTGAAGTTCTTAACAAAGTACATTCAGTATACAGCTATTTTTTGCTAACGTACTGCTTTATCAGAGTTGCCCCAAAGCACCCCCTCAAACTAAAGGAACGTCTCCCGGTGTCCTCAGTCACATTTTGCATTTGAGCGTGGTGGCAAAGCCTGCTCCCTTATGCCTGCCTGTTGTCTCCTGCCTCCCCACGTTTGCAGTGACACACTGCTGTCCCAGCAGTGTCCCCCGCAGCCCTGCTGCCTCACTGCGTAGCCCAGCACTACCTGCGTCCCCCCCCCAGCACCTCTCTGTGTCCACCCCCCCAGCACTGCCACACGCTCACTTGTGTCGAGAGCCTGGCAGTGTCACTTGTTTTCTGCCTAAATCCCTGCTCACTCCAGTTGGTTTATTACAAAAAAACAAGGAGAGGAGCTAGAAATGGGGAAGGCTAAGTGTGAAAATGCAAAAATAGTTTTTTAAATTGAAAGAAACAATCTCTTATATCTTAACCAACAGATTTCTTTTTGGGCAGGGAAGGAATCTGGCTTTGTTTTTTAATTCTTGACATCAGCACAACAGCAGTTTACTCTTAAAATTTATCTGTCCTGAAGATTTTCAAATGTGTTTGGGTTCTTAAACATGCAGCTGGCACTTAATGGGATTTTCAAAAGAGCATAAGCAGGTTAGACATCCACTAGACATCCACCCTCTCATCCACTGAAATCAATGGGATTTAGGTATCTATCTTGCTCAGTTGCTTTTGAAAATCCTGCCAGGTGCCTGTTTGCATCTTCAGTTGCCCTGGAAAATCTGGTCCCCATCTACCCCTGTGACCCCCTGCTCCCATCAAAATTTGTCTCCTGTCACTGTCTCCCACACTCTGGCCTGTATTGATGCCAGAGTCTCCTCCTTTGTAGTTCCTAATATCAGGGACGTCCCTCTCCTTTCTCTCTACCAAACTGGGTCTTCAGCTGGTTAAAGGTTCAGTTGAGCAGTTATGACCGTGCCCAGATTTTTCAAATTAGTTTTCCTCCCCTCCTAATGATTTTTAATTCTTTCTTGTTGGTGTTTTGACTGTGCAAAGCATTTGAGGTTAAAAGACTTGGTGCAAACAGGCGTGAATGTGAGGGAGCTCCTTGTTATGCCTCTCTGTTAGGTATTGTGTGTTTCTAAGCTGAATGCAAGATGGGGAATAATTTACCCATCAGCCTGTCTCTCCCCTCCCCTTGGAAGGGTGAAGTGGTCGATGGGTTGTATATTTAAAGATGAGAAAATTGGTATTTAATTTCTGTCTCGAATGCAGTGACTCACTGAGTCTCCTTGTGCAAGCAGTTCCCCATCTGTAAAATGGATCCCCGGGTCCCTGTTTGCACAGATATGGAGCACGAGTAATTAATTAATGTTTGTGCAGCCCTTTGAAAATCCTCTAGACAGAAGGTGCTGGAAGGTGCTGTGGGTTGGCCTGGGGCTGAAGGGGCTCACCCCGGAGCCCTGTTGCCATCAGAGCCCCACGGGGCGAGGATGGGAGCTGGGGATGCAGAGAGAGCTGCTGGCCAATTCCTTTGCCGGAGATATTTTCCATTTTTTTTCAGGGGAGAACAAATTGGATAGGGAGTTATCCGTGAGTACGCCTCCCTCACTGCGTGTTGCCTTCTCCTTTCCCAGGAATAACAACAGCTTCATTAGCAAGCTGACAAAAAAAAAAAAAAGATAGAGGAAAAAAACCGAAGAACGAGAGTATTGAAATATTAATAATAATAACAGTCCGGGTAACGGAGAGACACAACAACTCTTGTCTTTGCCTCATGCAGAAAGTTTCCTCTTTGAAGTGGTTGCTTCCCTCCTCATCCCGCTAGGAGGGAAGGGGGAACAATTGTGGAGATCTAAAGCCAGCCAGGAATGCTGAGCTGATGGCTTTCCTGCCTGCCCCCTGCCCGCACCCCTGCACACATTCCTCTCTGCCCCTGCCCGCGCCCTGCCCGAATCCCAGCCTGCCCCATCCACATTTCTGCACGCCCCTTCCCTACCCCCTCTAAGCGCGCTGCCTGCCACAGCCCACAGCCCACAGCCCTGCCTGCCTCCCTCCACACCCCTGCCTGCCACTGCCCGCACT
>VXAY01005506.1:279752-302186 GCA_013399855.1 Oxyruncus cristatus
GCATCGCGGGCGCCCTCCGACTTGAGCTGCCAAACCGGCTGCTCGTGAAGGGCGCGATTCCCTTCTTGCTGCTTTCTTTAGCAGCTCTAGAAATGCCACTGGTGACAGCGAAAAAGGGATTTTTTTTTTCCCTTTCGATGTGCAGGTTTGCCGGTGTCTGTCTGCCATCGGCAGCGAGGTCAAGAAATACTTACATTTGACTGAAGATCATCAATGCATATGAGCGAGAACTCCCTGTCTGACTTTGACCAGTCAGTGAGATAAATGAATATTTGTTCTTTTACAAAATATACACTCGAACCATTTTTATCCCATGAAGTTTCTTGCATATCTCACGTGCACAGTTTCCTCGCAATCCAGGATTATTTTCCTAGAGGGTTATGATTTCTCTCTCTCCTTTTCCTTATGAAAAAAAACAAACCAAACCAAACCGAAAAAACCAAACTAAACCAAACCACCACCACCCCCCCACACACACACACACAAAGATAATTACTTTAAAACATCTTCCAGTGTTATGGGCTATCCACATTTTGCAATGTATGCCCAGTAATTTGCAACTTTTGAAAGCCGGGCATTGTTTCTCTCAACTTATTGAAATGCACAGATATGTTAAATAGAAGGAGGGGGGGAATCCCAACCCCAGTGACTTCTGTTTGGCTGCATATGCAAAGAGGGGGCAGCTTGACTCTTCCCTCGGCGTTTGTTAGTCACATCCTCCTGGCCATTGTTTTGCTGTTTGCACAGGGAATCCAATTTATTTAATGGTAAAGAGCCAAGGCTTGGTTGCGGTTTTTTCTTATTCCACGCATTCTGAGCTGATCTGAGAAAGCGAAAAAAAAAAAAATTAGCCTTGCCAAGGTGCAGCCCCCCCCAAAAGCTCCAGTCTCCTTGAGGGAGGGATGAGGATGTCCCAAGTGACTGGATTCAAAATATACAGGGTTATTACACTTTCTTAGTAATTTTTGGTTGTATATTTATTTTTTTAAGATCTTAAAACAATCCCGTGGATAGGTGGTGAAAACTTGGCCGTTTATTTCAGACGCTGGGCTGCGTATACGGTACTTCTCTCCTTGTAGTAATCCTTACGAGGTGGTCCCCTGGCTGCTGTAGGTTGCCTGTTTTTAAAAATCCAAGTCCTCCAGAAAAACTGTTTATAGCAACAGGCCTGTTTCCAAAGTCAAGGGGGGAGGAGGGGGCATCGTTTTCAAATTACCTTTTCTTTTCTTTTTTTTTCAGGGAAAAGAAACAAATAAGTTCATTTTGAGAAAGGTGTGAGCTGTTTAAATTGAGGAACTGTCCCGCCTTTGAAAGCTCCCAAGTCCCAAAATTATTTTATTAAAAAGGGCGTCGAGGACCAAATTTCTAATGTTGTTATGGCAACAGAAATAGTTGGGCGGCAATGTGGGTATCCAGAACATCAAGATTGTAGGAAACCAGCAAAATAAGCACAGCGTTGTGTTTGGAAAAACAAACTGAACGGTGGTGGCCAAATCTTACACTTCTTTCATTCACTGTAATTCCCATTTTCATCTGTCCAGCCATGCCGACAGTGCCTTAACGAAGGTGCCAGCAAGTCATTACAGTATTTATTGCCCTTAAACGCGACCTAAGATTTCAGTTTGTTATTTTCCCCGTTGACATACTAGAAGGAGAATCTTTCCTTATGTTTTTTATTTACTCCTTCAGTGCCTCCAACTTTTTTTTTTTTTTTTTTTTTTTTTTTTCCTTTTTTTTTGGACCCGCGNTCTGTAGCGACACGTGCTCCAATCCCTTTTTGTCCCTATGCTCCCTACCTCGCCTACCACAGGACCGTCGGCAGTCCCCCTGTAAAAACAGCCAGACGTACTCCTCTTAAACCTCCGCGATATTAAAATTTCACCGCCGCTTTCATTTCGTTCTAACTGAGGGAGCCCTGAAACCGCAGCCCCGTATCCCCTAGTTTAGAAACAGCCAAAGTATATGGGAAGCTCGCGGGTCTCTACTGTAACACGCTTCAGGGACCTTTTGTATAGCAGCCGAATGAGATGAATTTGCCAAGTTTCAAATTTCAGGGGCAGGAAAGACATTTGTAACTCGGTGGTTTTGTTATTCTGGAAAAGTTCTTTGATTTGCAGGCTTTTTTTTTTTTTTTCTTTTACCTTACTTTTAATAAAAAGGAGATGGAGTGTGACATTAAGCAATTTTACAGCATTAGCAGCTTTGGGACGTAAACAAAGACAAACGAATCCCGCTTACTTTAAGTCTCAGAAGTTTGCTGTCAGTCGGTCCTAAACTGGGGACTCGATCCTACGGGACATTATTCAAGCAAAACACGGCTTGAAGTCTCGGAGAGTTGTGTCTGAGTAAGTACCCTGGAATCAGCCCCTCTGCCTGCTGGAAAAGAGAAGTGCTGATTATCTCCTTTTAAAGTTCTTTTCTGCGGTTGCAGACTTCATCCTAAAGCTTTTGATTTGCTTTGAAAATGCCTTGCTAAGGCAGCGTTCTTGATGCACAAACTGAAGAGCAAAAGATAAATCAGTGTTTTTTGAGTAAGGCTGGGGTTTTTTCTTTTTTAGATTTTTTTTTTTTTTAGTTTAAAAAAATAACCCCCTCCAAATAAAACGAACCAAAAAAGCCTTTTATCGAAGCATCTGATTTTAATTTGACGTGATTTTTGTTTCGAGGTCCCTGAAAAAATTAAAACATATTCCCTTCAATGATTTGAGCCTCAATTTTCAGCATTTTACAATGTAAGATTACTTGACATTATTTAATTGGACATGAGGGTGTAATACAGGAATTTCCGTTATGTGATGGATTAATTGTTTTCCTAATACTTTAAAGGCTGAGATCCAAACATTTTTCCATTCTATTGCAAAATTAACTGCAATAAATCTGTCAGACCCAATTATTCATTTAAAACATTCCACACTGATTAAATCTGCACATTTGCCTGCGTGCAAGCGCGAGCGAGGGAGAGGAGGTGTGCACAAGGGGGGAGTCCAGGTTTATTCCCTCTCCTTCTCAAGACGGCAATGGTGTTAGAAACGAGTCCTTTAAATTTAACCTGGAAAATGTGAATAGCTAAATAGTCTAACGAGAGGGTGAAGAATATGTGGACACATGTCCCTGAGTCTCCCTGGCATCCCTCTCCCTCGCTGCCAGGTCCGGACACGCAGAAGCGTCGCTTTTGGATGTTTGATGCGGTTTGAAAAGATCGTATTTTACTTTTAGTGGGGGGGAAAGTTCTTGATTTTTTTTGTTTTGGTTTGGTTTTTTCTTTAGTTTGTTGATGTTTTCAAAGTCTCTAAACAAAGTCAGATGTGTTAACAGTCTTATTAACAATGTTAAAATGGAATTAACAGCTTGTGGATACCTCTGGAGTACAATAGAATGTCAGCCTACCCTGCCCCCTTATAAATCGCGTCCCGCTGTCTTTCTTTTGTTTCGTGCCCAATCAGCAAACTAAAGTTTTGTTGAGACAGAAGGGCAGTTCAAGTGTTCCTGCTCCGGCGGAGGGAGGAGCGGCGGTGGGGTTTCTCCCTGGCCCCGGCGAGGCCCCCATGTGAGCGAGCGACTGAGCAGGGACATGGAGCAACCCCCAAACCTGCAGGCAGGGCTTTGCTGACCCGCCTGCCTCCCTGACCTCTGCCGTCCTGTTTTGTCAGTTTAAAAGGCTTTGCCGAGGTTGTAGTTTACTTTTATGGGCCTTTCAGCGCGGCTACAAAAGCTTTTGTTTATTTTAGATGTAGCGCGGTTCAGATTTCTATTAATCTTCATATAATTTCGGTGGTTTTGCCGCTTCTGTAAAGGTTCGTCGCCGAAATGGTGCCGTGCCTGCTCTGCACATCGGCTGGGTAATTACAGTGAGTTCGGGGAATTTCAGAAATAATTTGCCTCTGAGAGTGGAAATTAGCACCAACACATGCTGTTGTTTAACTCGATTTCACCATAATTTGGGTTCAGCACTAAGGACAGACTTATTTTACCTTTTACTCCCTTCAGTTTTACTTCTTGCATACAAACTCTTCAGAAACATTGCCCAGCCGATTTCAGAATTCAATGCAAAGTGAACATTTAACGAGATCTAATTTTTTTCACGTGGTTAGAATCATCTCAGGTTAATTTGTATAGAAAATTTATGTAAAACAAGAGACATTCCCCATAAGGAAAATTCTTATGTGTTTTCTTTTATGGTAATTATATTTTTACTCCTTTCATCTGGGAATCTCCAGGTATTTACAATTTCTCAGAGAAGTGCAGAGCACTACCAGGCAGATGTGCACTTCAAACCCTTTTGCCGCTCAAAAACCTGCAAGGCACAGACAGGTTGCAGTTCACCCAAGGGCTGCAAAACATTCTCAAGCCCAAAATAGAAGATGCCATCCATTTTTTGGGAGGACTCAGGCCCTGTGTGCTCCTGGGCGGCTCCACAGGCTGCCCCAACACTGCCTGTCCCACCCCACTCTGGCTCCCTGGCCTTGCAGCTGCCTGCTGGACAGGGATCGTGCCCTCTGGAGATGCAACTGCCCACCATGGCACCCAGGCAGTCTCTGTGTCCAAAGCCTGCTATCTGGAGCAATGGTTTTGTCTCTGGCAGCCCGTTGTGTTTCGCCCTCTCTGAAATAATTTGGCCAAGCTGGGCTACACTCTTCCCCTGCTTTCCCTGGGCTTCCCAGTGCTGGCTCACACTGCGTCCCCACGTGCGTGCGTCCCACAGCCCAAAATGCTTTGCCTTTGCTTTCCGTGGGGGTAGCAGAGGGATGCTTGTTGTCCAGTGTCAGAGCTGCAGCTGGACTGCCTGGCCCTTCTTTCCTCTGTCCCCTCTGATGTGTGTTCACCCCCTCAAACCCCAGCCTAAATCCCTGCTGCCCTCCCTTCCTTTCCCTTCCCTTCAGTTTACACAGCTGTTCTGTAAAGGGAGGAGATGATACCAAATGCAATGCAAATGGATCAGTAGCCCATGGGCCATATGACTCCACTCTGTTTGGCATCAAGGATAGCTTGATAGCCCTTGCCACCACAACACAACCTGAAAATGTTTACTCTTTCTGTGGATCATGTCCCCAAGAAGGTGTGTAGTGATGAGGATTGAGTTCATTATTTTCTTACCTAACTGGTATGAAAACTCTCTCGCAGGGAAACTTGTACCAGTCTTGCACATATAAAACCCAATGTATGGTCTTAATAATGAAAGAACCAGGGTGATAAAGACTGAATTATAGAGAAATAAAATGTATGTTATTTATAATATAGCTATATATTATGGAAATATATTCGATATTTTCCTTCAGCTTATTTGAAGAGCTCTGTGGCCTATTTTTGCACTCTAAAGGTTTTACAACACTTCAAAATTCTACAGATAAAAAGATATATTTTCATCTTATTTTAAAGCTGGTGAAACTGATAAAACAAAGAAAAATTTGTAAGCATGTGCTGGTTTATTTGTAGAGAAAAAATAAATGCCCATTTTTGGGAAGTGTATTCATTTTTATGCAGCATCTGCTGAGAGAACAAAAACATCTTTTGTCTCACTACTAGAAAATTCATAGTGCTTATTGAGAAAATATTTGTTGCTGATTTAAATTGTGCATTACAACAATTATGATAGTGCTTTGCATTTGTTGTCATCTTCCAAAAACAGGGAGTCTCAAAGGGTCTCAGATAAGCAGTCCTCCCAGGAAGGGTGCATAGGAATGTCAAGGTGAGCTGTGCCAGTCATCCTCTCACCCTCTCGCCATCAGCCATCCCCATCACCTGGGGCATAGCCCACCCATCAGTCACTGTGCTTCTGTTATTATGGCTGTCATATAAATGTCATTTATTTCAGTAGCAGATCAACAGCAATGGAGGAGTGCAGAGTGGCAGGGCAGTCCTTGCCAGCTCACCTTTACAGGGCCCCAGAGCCCAACCATTGGAGGTGCTGAGACCTTCCCATGCAGCAACTTCAATGGAGCAGCGGCTGCTCCCTGCCACTTCCCAGCATCAGGTCCTGGCGTCATTTTGTTATACAGAAGCTTGCTCTCATGTGTGATTTTTCCAGATTCCTTCATTTCTGTGGTTATGCAGAGATTATCTTTCTGCTAGGCATCTCCTGAGAGAAGACTGAAGAATAATCACATTTCCTCCTTTTTATTTCTATTCTTTATAATGTGTAGCAAATTTCTGTAGCAGATTTTATGGAAAATGTGCAGCAGTTTTGTATATTGAGCTATATGCAAACTCCTCATATTTCTCGTAGTCTTGGTGAGCTCTTGGTGATGCCTGCAGGAGTTTGCATGAGTTTTCTGAAAGGAAAGCCCCACAAACTACGCAACAAATTTTAAAAAAAGGAAATAATAAACAAACTCAATGCCATTGATTTAAAACCTGTTTTAAGGGACAGAATGTATTACCTATTTGCTCACCCATTTGGGTCCAAATAACTCTCATACAAAAATGTACGGCAGAAATTGAAGCATGAGAGCAGGGCCAAAGAAGTGTTATATTATTAATGAAAAATGCACCCACATATTCAATATTGCAAACGCAAAGACAACTATTAAAGGTAAAATCTGAAAAAAATCTTTCCAGGATTAAGCCATCATACAAATGTCTGTATTTGAAAGAAGCCATAATATTATACAGTATGATGATATCTGTTATTTAAGTCTAAAAATTGGTATTTTTGGGACATATTTCCTGCTGATTCATCTGAGGAGTTTCTTCCAGCTTCTGGAGGTAGGCAGGATGGGAAGGAGGACTCAGTTTTAGTGAAGAGTGGCTATGCAAGAGAGGTGGTGGTCACTTGTTGGATGGAGAAGAGGATGAGGCATAGTCAACCCCCTTGGAGAAGCCCGTTCCACAAGACCTCAGAAAAGTCCCACGGATGTCCATGACAATCTGTCCTTTGCCCTTATCTGCAGGAGAAGCAAGCACATGGCTTTGGAGCAGGAGAAGAGAGTGTGGCTTCAATGGGTGCCAATTCTGTGGTTTCTCTTCCTTCCTGTAACTCACCCAAAGGAAGCTATACAGGTAGCTTCCTCTGGGTGAGCTACATACTAGCTGGGCCAATATGAGGGTTAGAGTATATGCCAAGGGCAGAAGCTGCCAAGGATGGAGAGTCCCATCTTCCCTGCAAATCGAAAAGAGGCTCCCTAACACAGAAAGCACTGTCCTGAGGGCTGGTGCACAAAGGTGCTTGAGAACCAGATGTCCATTCAGTCCCCTGCCTTATGCTCATTCAGGTGGAGGGAGGCACCAGACTCCTGGGAACTTCACCAGAGTATTCCTGGGGTTCACCTCTATACTTAAAGCCCATCTGGCTAAACTTCTCTGAGGCAAATAGTTGTGTTCATATTCCACGTTCATCTGTCTTGGGTGATTTATTTATTTCCCTTTCCCATGCCAGGCAAGTTTTATTGAAGACATCCTGCAGGTTAACGAGTTGCAGGTGACTTTAGTTTGTGTGGCTTCTGCCCTTGGAGCGAGGTGGCCAGAGGGAGGTCTCTTGGGAACTGAGGAGGCTGCGTTTAATCCACAGGCAGAGCTTCCACGGGGCGGGTGCAAGTGAGCAGTGCCTTAGGGAAGGAGCTAAGAGAGTTTGTGGGTACCAGAGAGGAATTTCGGCTTCCCCAAATCAATAGAAGAGTCTTATCACACTGATTCTTTACTAGCACTATATTTTTATGGAAACGTACTTGTAGTAGAAAATGCTGTCTCAACTCAAAATGTGTGATCTATATACGAACACCTATAGAGAGATTTTTCCATAGAGGTATAGTACATTAAAAATATATGTAAAAGGCACAAGACACATTTTGAAGATGTAATACCTTTAATTTTATATTCTTTCCTATTGCAAGATGATTTTTAAATTGGGAAACTTGGGAAAACCTTGTAAATGAGGCTGCCGGTTTATTTATTTATTTGTTTCGTTTCAGCTGAGACAGATGGGATTCTCGGATCATGCACTGTTAAGCCTTCCTTTGGAATTCGCGCCACTGTGGCCACGGAGCCCAGATGGTGCTTAAATCTGTCATTTTTTAACAACCCGACTTTCTTAATTTTATATCCAAACACATTGAGCATTCAAAGTGATTAATTACTGTCCAGATATGTCTGTGCTGCAGCAATTTACTCGTGTGTGCCAAAGATCATTTTGTTTTGGAGTAGGTAGTTTGGTGAGGGCTGAGCGGGTGGCAAGAGACCCACCGGAAGACACTTTTTGTTGGAGGTAGCAGCGTGGGGTTCCTTGTGTCACCTTCCCACTGCAGTGGCTGAGCAAAAAGTTTCAGTAAGTAAACCAGAATTTTGGTGCACACGGACTTTTTACTGTTTCCATGGGGAATTTTCGCTATTGCATATAAGCTTCCTTTTCACCAAATCTTCCATTTCACATCAAAAAAGAATTTTTTGATGCATGACAAATACCAACACTATCCTTTCAGGATTTTATATCCACACTAGTGGCATGGCCAAGATTATATTGGCCAGGTATTTGGTATGAGAAAGCTGAAGGGTTTTTGTCAAGAAGCAGAGCTTGCTCCCAGAGGTTTCAAGAACTAAATGATCGTATTACCGTAATTCTTCAGAATCAGGTGTTTTTCTGTGTCTTCTCCTCAGTTTTTGGGGGGTTTTTAAGTGGTCATTTTTATGGAGGAGTTTAAATATTATTTGCAAGCCCGACACAAAAAAATAATTTTCATGCTTGCAGCAGGCTGCCATCAGTTCCTCAACTTTGGAAATGAGGGAAGGGCTGATGGTGCGCAGTTCATGCCAGCTCTAACTCTAGCATCACAGTGGACATCAATATAGCTCATCAAAATCCTTGAACTGCTGCTGCTGTTCCTTTGACCAAGAACCATCAGACAACCACTGGAAGTTTATTCTTGGATGTTACTGCGTATTGTTTATTTGGTTACTTAGATTTGGTGCAGGTGGAAGTGTAGCTTTCAAAAAACCCAGGGAAGTGGGAGCTTCCTCAAACCAAGAGTCAGCTAGGGTTTCTAGGACTTCCACCACCTCTGTGAAGGAATTACATTGCTCGTGGTGTGTTTAACACCAGCAAAGCAAATGTCTAACTCTTTCCATTGCTGGGGGACACTGGGCAGAGTCAGGGTGTGTGATATTCCTGTGTGACTGTATGACTTCTTCATACAGTCTTTATACCTTGTAGAGTCTTAACTGTTAGCACCACTGTTTCATGATTTACCCGCTATGCACACCACTGCTGAGGACCAGTTCATGCTCAAGAACAATTTACACTTCTCAAAGGAGTAGAAGTTTAGCAGTAACGAATCTGGCTTCTTCTTAAAAACCTCGAAAAGAGGCTATTCCTCACTGTATGAGCACACTTTAAAAGGAGTGTATCATGAGTCTGAATGTTCCAATTTTTGAATGTACTGTTATTTAACACTCTGCTGTAGAAGGGTTTTGTTCCGTGAGTGCTACATCTTTGTATAGACATTTCCCTTGTTAAATTTCAGTAGAATTTAATTACCATTAGTAATTACTGACTGGCAGTCACTGTTGCAGAATTGATAATATTAAAAAGCTAATGTACAGGATTTAAAAAAAAAAAAAGCACCTTTTGAGCAGGGAGGCACCAAAGCCCAGTGCTGTATCCCAGCATTGCTTCTGGAGCAGTGAACATTACCTCTTTCACATCCAAATTTTCCTCCCATCTTCTAACGCAGTCTAGGAGGTCTTAGAGTAATTATATGAAGTTGCAGCAATGCTTTGATGTTTCTTTGTGGTTTATGATTTAATAAGGCAGTAGAAGGCTGAGAGGGCTCTGGTTTTTAGAAGGAGAGATTAATTGCTTTCTGGGCAGGGAGTTTGAGTTACTACGTGTTTCCTCACTCTCTTAGTGGTGATATTGGTATCTAGCATGACATTTTTCAGACGGGCTAAGAGTGCTATAAGTTAGAAAGGACTTTTTCTGTCCTGTCTGATTTGTACTCTACCATATACTAAGAGCTGCTTACAACGTCACAGCATTGAGCTGTTCAGTTAATTTTAATGTAAGTTTTAAATCTGAAGTTTGTATAAAAAGGACTGATAAACCCTTAGCCTGTGTCCCAGTATAAAAAAAAAATAACTGCTCTTCATGGCTAGTGTTAGATTAGAATAAGCCTGGTTAGTATATGTTGTCCTTTTTTTTCTTTGATAAATAATTCATCTTGGTAGCAACCCTGTAAGCTGTTAATAAAATCAAACTAATCAAATCAAATCAAATAATAAAATCTTAAACTTCCATTAAAATGGATCCTGGTAGTGTGATGGGAATTCTTTCCTTCACTAAGGAGGTTCAGTTCTCTCCTGTCCTTGTTCCTGGGTATCATAATAGCTTTGGTAGCCCATTTAGTGCCTGTACTAAGCATCAGCAGTCAATTCTGCACTTTGTAAGTGCCCCTAAAATATAATAATTTTACTTTCTTAGACAATGAAAGTGACAGTTTGGTGGCTTTTTTCACTGTCTTTATTAGATACAAATAAAGGCAAATTTACATCTGTAGCTCAAACTCTATTTTGTCTTTCCTGTATAAAGAAAATGCCTTAAGTTATGGTCCTGGTTTCCATTCCCTTTATTTCTAGGAAGACATAGAAAGTGGTGGTACTGTAGAAAAAGTGCTACCTGGTTTGCACTTTTCAAAATACTTCAGGGCAGTTTTACCCTTGTGGAAATTACTGCTGTTGCCACATTAGTATTGCATGTTTGCTTTTGGAACAGAGATTACTTGGAGTATCTTTACATCATCTTCCTTAAATCTTGTTAGCCGCAGAAATACCTGGCACTTCTCACCACCTTCTGACATCTGAGTGTGTCTTCTCCTTGGAGCGTACTCCTCAGGAAATCCAGGGCTTGATCTGACTGCTCAAAATATAGAAATTCTTTGGATGGGTAAGAGTTAAACCAGGCTATCTAATCAAAATCCCAAAACACAGTCAAAAGGATGAAACTCCCAAGATCTTGGTTCTTATTCACCTTTAAAAAACAGTGTACTTCATAGACTTGTAGAATCACAGAATGGTTTGGGTTGGAAGGGACCTTATTTCCATCTAGTTCTAACCCCTGTCGTGGGCAGGGACACCTTCCACTAGACCAAGTTGCTCAATGCTGCATCCAACCTGGCCTTGAACTCTTCCATGGATAGGGCATCCATAACCTCTCTGGGCAACCTGTCTCTGGGCATCACCACTCTCACAATAAGGAATCGTCAGATTCATCTGATTTCAAATCTATTGTCTTCTATCTTAATTATTTTTCTGTCTTCCAATGCTAAAAAACAACATTCCTAGCAAAATGTATGTTTTTAGGCTATGTGGCCATTTTCACCTCCTGTCCTCTATCAGGGCAGGATATAAAACTTTAATGGAAAAAACTGCACAACAGTATACTGGAGTATACTTTTGTCATGGAGTCAAACCATGATGAGTTTGGTGCCCACCCTTCCTAGGGCTCCTCTCTCCTTTCTCCAGGGAGCACTTCTTCCTAACACCCCAAATGCTGGACTCTCCAGGATGCTGTTCTAATCACACAAAAAAAGCCGTCTTTCACAAGTGAGTCTTTTTAACCTTTTCCTAATGAGTTCCCAAGTGCTTTTTGGCCATAGATATTAAAGCTTGTGTGTTTGCGATTTCCCTGGCAAGCTGCCGTTCGTAAAAAGGATATAGTGTTTTCTTGGTCCTTTGCCCAAAGTAATTTTGCAAGGAACTGTAAGTGCATTTAGTACATGTCATTCATTGGAGAGAAGTCATTGTAATTGCATTTGATCACAATCAGTTTATGGCTCTTTTATCATGTTTTCATGCTGCATATCTACTCAAACATTATAGCAAAACTTAATGGCTACTGTTTTACTTCTGCATAAAACGTTTTATGGCCTTTTTGTGCAGCAGACATTAGGTTTCAATCACCGTTGCCCCATAGAGAGAGAAAAAAGTTGGATGAAGAACTATCAAAAGTCCTTAACTACATAAAATTTTATTTCAGGTCAACTTCCCATAAAAGATATTAAATGTATTTTGTGGTTTATTCTGCATGTTAACAATTCTAGAGGAGCTGCAATATTTTGGGGAAAGCAGTATGAAAGCGGGAAGTTAATTCACAGAAGATGTTTTACATTTGGGGTAGTTTTCCTTTGTAAAAGGATGGATTTGAATGTGGAAGGGGTGGCTGGAGAGTGCTGCTGACACATACTCGAAGCGGCTTTAAAAACTCACTGTTGCCTCCACAAAATTCAGATTTCTGACCTTCTGCTCAGCCTTTTTAATTGTTGCTTTAAATTTTTGATGTTCCATTCATAAAACCTAGCACAATTCATGTGCCTTAAATTATATATTTTGCTGCCTGAGTGCTGCCGAAGTTCCCAGCTGAAAAGTTTAATTAAAAGGGAAACTTTGACATACTGCTGAGAAGATTAGTTCGCATTAGAGTGTTGAGATAAAAGAAAATTTACTTCTAATCTAATTAACACCAATTAAAAGATGTAAAAGAATTTGCATTGGCCAATTGTTAATTATGCATCAATTTGCCTTTCCTGTAACAAAAAAAGCAAAATGTGACCTGTTTTGTTTTAGGATACCTATAGTGTGATGATATTGCCACAGTCATTTTTCATGTGAATTGGTTAAGATGGTAACACTTGCTTTGCATCAACCCAGTGCTTTGGTTTGTGCTCAAGACTTTAGAGCAAGGTTATTTCAGCTTAATTGGTCTGTAACTTGACAACTGTTTGTAGGGATGACAGAAACACAAATAAACCCTCCGGTTTTACAGAAACCTATTGCCTGCATGTATATGCTTCTTCTCCTTAAATGTGTGTATGCAATAGCTTGGAGGCATTAGAGGAGCATTCCTGTCCGCTTCAAAATTGGTCTGTGTATTTACACATGCTTGTATTTTTCTGATTCATGCTTTTTAGATTATAGCTGGGATTATCTGGTAATAAGTATGGGTTTCTTCCACAGGCTTTGGCAGTGCTTTTATGAATGATGCAGTATTTTGGGAGAATTGGTGTGGCTAGTGAGCTTCTCGATTTTGTTCTAGATGGAAGGCTAAAGATATCTCATCAGTGTATGGTAGACACTTGCTGCATGCTTAAAATGTTCTTTATTGTTTTTATGTGCATTGGCTTTTTTTTCCTAGTTTTGCTTTTCAACTTTGAAATTCAAACATGAGATATTTAGTTCAGTATGAAGAAAGGACCCAGGGAAGACTAGGGTCTAGAGAGTTAGTCCTGTGAGGAGCAGCTGAGGGAGCTGGGGTTGTTTAGCCTGGAGAACAGGAGGCTCAGGGGTGACTTTATCACTCTCTACAACTACCTGAAAGGAGATTATAGCCAGGTGTGAGTTGGCCTCTTCTACCAGGCAACCAGCGATAGGATGAGAGGAAATGGCCTCATATTGTGTCAGGGGAGATTCAGGTTGAACATCAGGAGAAATTTCTTCACAGAAAGGGTTGTTAAACATTGGAATGGACTGCCCAGGGAGGTGGTGAAGTCACCATGCCTGGAGGCGCTCAAGAAATTACTGGACTTGGCACCACTTGGTGGTGATGAATCAAAGATTGTACTCGATGATCTCATAGGTCTTTTCCAACCTAAGTGATTCTGTGTCATTCTGTGATTCTGTGACTGTGCTGTTTGTGTTCTCTTAAGCACTTTTATTTTTATTGAGGTTATTATATTACTAGATGATTTTATACACAAATACCATGTTTTTGGTAACATCACCAAACGAACAATTAGCTTATGACATTGGCTGCTGCTTGTGCCTTCAATAACATGAGGCTAAATTCAATACAAGTTTCCTGAATTCATGTTTACTTCATCATCTTTCCTAATGCTTTCACTCACTGTCTATCTGTACAGCTGATAGTGTAGATACAGTTTGCCTTCAATGTGGCAAATCTAATGGGCTTACGAGGATGACAAAGCTCCAAGCAGAAAGAAGGTTGTGTATTTCCAGTAACCAGCTACAGAAGAGAGGAGGTGCATGCTGAGGACTGAAAGACCAGTTATGTCAACACACTTTAGGAAAGAAATATGGAAACGGAGTTTTATGGCCATATTGTAAATTATGGGGACAAAAGAGAACAGAGAACATGTGAATGGGAATAGAAATATTTGTGTTACAGTATTGCTTGCAGTCAAATAGTATAGAGTTGCAACAATGTCTTGATTAAGAACTGCCCTGAATTTGATCACCATATTCAAAAACATAAGTAACTCTTTACCACTGTATCAAGTAGCTCTTCTGTATGTCTTCGTGTTATACCTTGCTGAGCTCTTCTTTATGCTTTATGTTGCCTTTTGTGAAAAGCATCACAGAGGTTCTTTCTAAAGAAAACAAACCAGGAGCTAGAACATTAAGAGTATATTATATATTTGACCAATCACTTTTATGAAGTCTGATGCAAGTCTTTAATCTGAGATCCTTGGAGAATGCTTTAGTTTTTAATATTTCTATGACCTTCTCCAGGGGACTGAAAAATTACTTTGAAGTATCAAAGTGGTGCATGGAGTTTTAGCTGTGTGATTCCCATTAAAGTCAGTAGGAGCCAGGTAGCTAAAACTCAACACAACTATGAAAACACACTCCTTGTGCAGTGTTAAGTAGTAAAGCAATTCTGTGGCATGGCAGTGACATTTTACTGCATTTGCTGGCTTTATAGATCCACTCAAGGCTTGTATTTTTACTGGAGTTTTACTGTTCAGTGAAAATAGTAAAGAATTATTCAAAAGCAGGTGTAGGCTATTCTACTAAAAGGCACAGCTGTTGGGAAAAGCTGGAAAATTACCTATATTTTTAATGTAAAATGGCAACATCTGTTTTGCAAACTCTGAGCTCATCACCTGCAGACTGACCATACTGTAAGCATTTGTTTGAGGTGCCTGAAACTATTTTGCATACTCTCAGCCCAGGGCCTAAATCAGCCCTTGGTAACCCATGATGCTAGAAGACGATGGGGATTTCTCAGCTCAGCCATGCTCCTGTCAATGAGAAAGATGAACCAGAGGTACTGACAGGCAAAGCAACCATCCAGAAGAGAAGCCTGAACTAATTAATAAAGTTTCTTTTTGAAATATCTGTACATTTGTCTACATGTGTCTTTGAAGTTTACTTTACACCAATGTGAGGCAAGAAATAAGCTGTTCTGTTCACCTTGCCTAAAATCAGAAAGGAGCATTTAAAGCATCCAAATTTTGCATTTCACAGCAATGTTCAGTAGCCATCTGGACAGCCTCGTAATGACATTCCTAGCTGGGCCTGCCATGCCCTCACAAGCAAGGACCAGAGCTGTCTTCCAGTGCTGCTCTCTGATATGTGCTCCTCCCTACAGTAGTAGCTCACAGATGTAGCTTCAGAGAGGAGTCCTCCAAGTTGCAAGAGATGAGTAGAATACCCAATGACGTGTATTGTCATGAAAGGTTCTTGAAGAAATAAAACTATCCTAGCTGTTTCAAAGGCAGCACTGAAAAATCAAAATCAATTACTCCGAGTATTGGGGCCTGAGTTCATCACCGATATGATGCAGCCTACAATACTCAAAAGATAAATCTAGACATTAATATCCTACTACAGTTTCTTGATATGGCCAATGATATGCAGACATTTACATTTTCACAAAGAAATTGTGAAATGCATATAACACATTGCGTTACCTGAATAATACTGCAACTTTTATGCAGCTGGGAAAGTATATTTATAGTGTTCAAGTTAAAGCATATCACATTTTGTAGCAACAAGTGCTTTGTCATTAACAGGGTCATTTCAGTTTTTGTCAAGCTGACTGAAAATTTTCCGGAATTAAATAACGTAGAAAGATAGCAGGTAGTGTCCATGGACTAATATGTCCTTAATTCCCAAATTTTTGTTGTGTGAGTCTCAGCGCGGTTTACCAGGATCTTCCCTGGTACTAAACAGGGGTTTCAGTGGTAAAAGTAGTGGTAATTCATCTTCAGTATAGGCATATAGCTCCCAGAACCCACAGCTCAAAGCACAAACTGCAGAGATAAAAAAATCTGTATCAAAGAGGAGTTCTGCAGCATTTCTGTTTTGAAACAGGGCACTGCATTTGGAAGTCGTAGTGTTGACTTCCTTGTGTCCATCATGTATATGAAATAGATGTTCTGAGCTTCCTTGGGTTCTTTTTAAATACCATTTTCAAACCTTTTGAGAAGACCATGCTGACCTATACTATAGGATACAGACACAAGGCCAAGCACTTGCTCAGTTTTCCTCCTCTGCTACCCCATGCATGTTTATACTGACCTGTTGGGAAATGTATAGTGATAGTTATTGCTACATAACAATAGAGAGTAACTCTTCTCATATGGTTAATGCAAAGTTATGTTTCTGAAATTTTTAAACAACACAGTGCATGAGTGTGCATCTGTATTTGTATATTTAATTCAATTGCTAGAAAAATCTTGCCTTTGATTTGCAAAACATAGCAAACATCTGAAAAACAGAAGAAATAATAGTATCATTACATTAACTTTATTGGACTTTTCAGGCCTACAGATGTAAATAGAATAAGGTTTTATTTAATAGATTATTATTTTATTATTAATTTCTCTTTAATTGAGAAAATTTTTGTGATATGCAGAGACTGAATTGAATTTTCATTACATACCTAGTCAGGGACCAGTCCAAATGATTCTTTAAGCAGTTTAGAAAAAAAAAAAAGCTCATTGAAGACTTGTTAAGTCGTGTGAGAATATGCATTAAATGCTTATCTCTCCTGTGGGTATGTAGGTATCAGCTACTTGGTTTACTGTGTGAGGTTTAATGCTTTTCTTCTAATTTCTAATGAACTTTACCACCAGACTACTTGATCATGACTAAGCCTATGAACAATGCAAATGGAATTGCCCCCTGATGGTGAGGAATGGGGCCCAGATGGCCCTTAAAAGGTGATAATTAGGAAATATAGCATATCTGAGTAGCTAGAAAGAGAGAAATTTGTTGAAGACAGTCAATCTGTTTGAAGCAATGGTCTTTCCCTTAATTATATAGATTTTCATTTAAGGCTGCTTTCAAGTAAATTTTCCCAGAAAATTTTATTTGCGACTGGAAACTAGAAGCCACTGATTCTGCTTCTCCCTGTTTTAAATTCTCTGTGGAAACTTTTTGTATAATTTTGTCTTCAAAATACGAGTGACAGGCTGGCTGTATATGTTGTCACAGTATTTTGGGTTGTAGGTATCCTTCTGCTGCAAAATGGCAGCAAAATGAGAAACACCAGAGATATAGATATTGGTATGTTGTAAAACATATGTATTACCAGAATTCAAATGTAAATTCTGCTGGATGAGGGTTTGCTTGCTTCTAGGAAGATTTGTCACTGTTCTGAGCATTTCTTTGCCTTTTGGGGATTTCATAAAAGCTCAGATTTTTATTTCTCTATTTAACTTTATAACTTTATTAAAACACTGTAATTTGGAAATATGTCTTTGCTTTATACTATAGATCAGCATTATAGTATATATCATTATTAAATACTGTATGTATTTAATAGTATTTAAGGCTTTCCATTGTAGCTCTCCCTTTACAGCTGCCTTATGAAATGAGGTTTTATGTTTATTACATTTGCTGTGTTGTGAGAAAATTGCCGGTGGGAAGGGACATCCTTCTGGGAGGATGTTACAGGGGAAAGAAACAAGTCACTGGTAAATCCACTACTATTAATTTTGTAAATTTAGTAAACCACGTCCCTGAGAGTGATGTGACTCAAGCACATATCAGAGTTTCAGACAACAGGTAGATAGATGTAAAGGAAGAGCCCTATCACAGATATTAGTTTCTTGGATATGAAATCTTGACTTGAATTCAAGTGTTGAACACAAGCCTGTGACAAGTATTTAGCAGTAAAATCTGTTGTGGTGGCCTGCTTGCCTTAAGCTTACATCATGATTCACCACGTCGGAAATAATTCTCCAAAACAAAGGTTTGAAGCCTTGCAGACTGTGTTTTATTGCTGTGAGAGAGAATAGACTTGCTAACAAACTAGGGAAGGTCCTCCAGGAGGACTTTTTGTCCCATAAAATATTTAATTTTCTCTCATATTCTCTCTTTTACGAGACAGTACAATGTTCTTACCCTGTCACATTGAAATGGAAATATAGGGCTCAGCAGCCACTGTATTGCCTGGGCCCAAAAGTGCTCTGATTGTCATTGTCTGTGTTAACCTCCACCTTATGTTATGTATTGTCCTCCTTTTCTAAATGCATTTTCCTCAACTTCTCCTTGACTGAATTGGGATCATTAAAAGGTCAAGTTTCCAGATCTTTAAATATCAATGCATTACTGGTTTCTCTTCTGCTTGACCATCCTCTTCTTGCTAGGAACCAAAATATAGTGCTAAAGGAAAGCCAGCCTACTGAGAGGGAAGCTACAGGAAAACGTTTTTCCCATAATTTCTTTTGATTTTCTTTCTTCCAAGTCTAAGGTACTCTAGTGAATAGGATGATATCTATTCAGTTGTTGCTTCTATGTCTAAAGTCTTATTGCAGAAAGTAAAAATATTTTCAGGACTTTAAATACACTTATAACATCTTGTTTGTTGGAGCAGATAATATTAAATGCTAGTATTAACACAATGTGTAATTAAAAGGTAGTCCTTTTTGTCAGTTTGCTATAGGTTGATCTGACATTGTTGTAATATATCCGTAAATTGCTCATCAGGCAGATAGTGGTTTGTCCAATATTTTTTTTAGTTAAGAGTTTTTTTAGTTTAGAGTTAAGAGTTTTGAAGTATGAAAGCAAAGTTTATGAAATTCTCACATTTTTAGGAGAGTTTTAAAACTATTAGCTATTACAAAGAAAAAATCTAAATTGTGAAGAATAGCTCTGGCTGACAGTGTTTAAATTCAAATCAGTATAATTTTAGGAGATGTGTGACTACTGAAGAGCCAAAAAATAGCAGCTGTAAGTGTGTGTGTGTGGGCGGAAATAGTAAATAAACACAGAAGATTTTGTCCTCCCCCCCTCACATATCACAGCATACTGTAAATAAAAATGTAATTTCAGCAAGGCCTGAATCAGCACCATGTGCCTGATTCAGGAGTGGTCCAGACGCAGACGCCACCAGTCAGCATCCATGTCTACAGCCAGATCCAGTGTGCGAGTGGGAGCAGTCACGGTGAGAATCGTCTGGGGCCCTTACATAATTTAGGTGATTTTCTGAGTATTGGAATAGCACTGCATATTTGGATAAAAGTGATTTAGCACACACACAAAACAGGGTGTTGTTCTTCTTGATTGTGAGTTTTCCACATGCTCAGCTTTATGCCCATCTGAAGCGACGAGCACCTCCAAGTGGATGGACTTAAAGGTGTATAAAGAGAAAGCAAAGGAGACAGACAGTTAATGTTTGCATGTATGAAGTTGTTTGCCTGTTCATCACTTCCAGAAGTGACTTTCCATTTGTCAAGTCACGTGGTTGCCTTCCAGCAGGTTTCCACCTTTCCTGTGCTGCCTGCTCCAGGAGCCTGTGCTCCTTTCCCTGCCATAAGGGAAGGCTTTGCTGCCACCCCATTGTATCTCCCAAGTCTCCCATGTGCTGCATTTCTTTTTGTTCTGTCGGTTTTTAGCCAAATAAGCAAATCTCACTTGCTAGGCATGATGGCACTGCTTCCCAGTGTTTCTGTAGGGTCAACATTTTAGGTTCCCTTCTACTTTGAATGGAATAGTTGGGGTTATTCTGCTTCTCTTTTGCAACTGGTTTGAATAAAAAAAAAAAAATAGAAAGACTCTAACTGCCTTGAGTGTTGTATGTTATTCAAAAAGTGGTTGTAGTGTCTCTATCCATCCCAGCCTACCAAAAACCTTCCAGAACGTTCCAGATTCTGTCATTTTATAAGTAATTTATTGCAAGGTTAATTTTACATGGCAGGAAGGAGAAGTCAGAAGTGGAGGGTTACTGCACAGCACTCTGATGCAATTCAGTGTGCTTGCTCTGTTTATTATAATTGATTGGGAATGTTTAAAGTACCTAACAGCTGCCTACTATATTGTGCTGATATTTATATGGTACTTTTATATTCTGTCTGAAACCATAAGCACAAAGGGTTTCTAAAGAATTAATATAAAACTTGCTTGTAAAATTCCAAGGTTTATAGCACAATTCGTTTGGTGTAGACCTGGTTGGTTTATGTGGGTGGATGCTACTTAGCACAATCCTTTTCCATGTTTCTCTCACACAGAAAAACTCTATGTTTTGAAAAACTTACAACCTTTTCTCTTACTGAGACAAGCCTAACATCTCTTCGTAACGAATTATTTCTGAAGTAGCTGACAGGTATACATGCAAGATTAATGTGGCATAGATATCCTGAAGTACTTTAAGTTACTTGGATAACCAGTGGCTACTTTTCCCTAGCACTTGAAACCTTTTGTTTAGGATTAACTCTTTAGTTGCTTACCTTTTCCTCTTTTCAAACAGACAGCCTGTGACTTGATCTAGGCCATGATATCAGTGCAAACTTGCTCAGGACCATCTTTTCCCTTTATCCAGTGACCACACTTGCCACGAGATGGGCCTCTTCTGATACTTTCTCCAAAGCTGAATTTATAGTTGCATGTGTTTTACACCTAACCTTGGGTTTGTGGCTTCTGGTTTCCTGCTCTGGTTGGGGTAAACCATAAGCCCTTTTCCTCCTAAGCCTTTGGAAGGCTTTGAACCACCTTCATCCTGCAGTGCTGGACTGTCAGTGAAGGAGCATAATAAGCTGGGGGAAAATTTACAGCTCTTTCTAATTGTTGGCAAACATGAATGTCTCAAACGCTTGCTCTGGAGCCTCTTCCACTACTACTGTGGTTGCTTCTCCAATTTCAATGACTTCCTGGGAGTCACTGTGTTTCAGTCCCATAAATAACATTATTCTAATGTTGCCTTCTGCTCTGCATATATTCTGATTAACTCAACTGGGAGCATGCAAAAGCTGAGCTGGTTGGGATAAACTGAAGGGACTGGGAGAAAGAGAGTTGGTGTACTGGTCCCAAGTCAGTGGCTTTGCTGAGGGCAAAGGAGGTGTGATGTGAATTTTTTCCAAGTCTTTTCTGATTGCAGATGGTGGTGAGACTGTCCTGGACATCTCCACCTCCTGGGAGACTGGTCTTTCCCCAACCTATAGCATCTTGGGACTTGCCTTGCCTTCAGACTTGGTGTTTGACCGTGGAAGAACACCTTGCAACAGGTGGGCCAGCCCTGTCCCATGACAAACTGAACATGGCTGGGAAGCAAGTTTTCTTGGAGCAGTGTTAGCTGTGTACTGCGCTGAGCATTAGTCCTACGTGATGCTGTGAACTTCACTCGGTTGCCTTGCTTCGGTGTTGTGCCTGCTGGGGTATTTGAGTCTCCAACTCCCTCCCTGAATGAAGTTTCAATGAATTTGCACCTGAAACATTAAAATCCACAAAGTTTTAACATATGTGGTAATAATGCTAAGAGTATTCTGGTTTTGAACTGTGTGGTTCCCACATTTCCAGACTTTTCTGTGCAATCAGAGGGCCTTGAGATTTACCATCTTTTAAAAGTTGTCATGTATGCCTGTGACTTTCAGAAAGTCAGGGTGAACAAAAGACAGCATACCATGTTTTATAACGCTGATAAATCCCAAGGGCACAGTTAGCATACTGAATGTTAACAAAAATGAGAAGAGGCGAATGGCTCTATGAGTGTGGTTATTTGTGGCCATTTTTTTTTTCATGGGCTGGATTTAGCTTTAATGAATGCGTCAGTGTGGCAGGAGCATCAGAGGCACTCCCTGCCTCTTCCCACCCTTCCCACCCCTGGTCCGGATGTTATTACACAATGTTAAGAATATTCTTTCCTGAGCATTTGCAAAAGAATAGGAAGATTACCTTATTTTCATGTCTATAGCCTGCATCATAGATAACTTGTCCGCTGTTAGAAGTACTTAAAAATAAGGCTGTGGTTAATCTGCACCCTCAGAAAAACCTGTATTAAATAAAGACTCAGAAGCAGGGTAGGATTAGAGAGAGAAAAAACTAATCGGTCAGACAGAAGAAGCTCTTGGGCCACTGAAGGAAGAGTAAACTCCTTATCACATGCATTCTCCTTATTTTGTTTCAATTTGTATTTGAACAGTTAAACCATGAATTGCATATATGAAAAGAAGAAACAAGGAATTCATGGTTTGGGAAAGGAGCAAAGCTACCTGCTTTAACATTGTGCTTCGTAGTGGGATATAAGGATTGCCTTCACTTTGCAAAGCAGTTTTGAGTTCAGGTAGCTAATATACATCTGCTGAGCTCAGGTAAAAACACAGTGAAGAGGAGGCACTTCGGTTTTGTTCTGAGGTCATACCCTGACTCTACATGGAGTTAACCTTCTGACAAAAATGAAGTACCTAGTTTCCAGTGTCATCCTACCTGCCAATATCTGCCATGCACAAGTTATTTCAGTGGTGGGGAAAAAAAAAAAAAAAAAAAAAAACA
>VXAY01005506.1:302205-380326 GCA_013399855.1 Oxyruncus cristatus
AAAAAGCAAGCTCCTTTTTTATCAGGGAGAAGCCTGAGGTGATGGAATCCTCAGCCTTACAAAAATATAAATGACCAGGCTTTGATTCCTGCAGCAGGTTTAAGGCTGATTATTTTAAGAACCGTTGAAACCTGAAGCCGTAGCCCTCTGATTACAGTCCTAGTCTGTATTTGACATAGTGCAGTAATGATTTCTAACATCTATTTTAGTTTGGATTTAGAGAGAGAGAGGCAACCTACACTGAAGTATATTACCATGCTCTGACTTGTGAGCATTGTGTAGGAGGTTTAAGTCAGATTATTTTAAGAACTCAACAAGCCTGAAACAGCATTTTTATGATTATAGCTTTTTTCCCCTCCATCCTTTCCACCCAGAGCAGTAGTGAATTCTAACATCTCTTTTAGCTGGCTTTAGAGCGGAGCCAGCCTACACTGAATTGGCCTCTTTTGATGCTACAGTATTGACTGAGGGGAGGGACAGATGGAACAAAAATCCTAATTGCCCAAACTTACAATAGGTTCCCAGCAGCAGCCATCACAAAAGAAATGTTAATGCAGCAAAAGGTAAATGGAAGGAAGCTAAACCCAACTTGCGGACAATTCACAACCTACATCAATTTATTTTAAACTGCTTCCTGCAGTTTGTGAACACCTTCCTTGTCATAGTAGAATTGTATTTGTTTTTGCATTAGTCACTGCTCTGCAGAAGTCTTATCATGCTTCTGCAATTTGTAAAGTAACTGGAGAATGCCATCTTGGGATGAGGAACAAATGACTTCCTATGGTCCAGGTCAACTCTGTTGAAGTTATTTGTTGCAAATGGTCAACTTGCCCTGCATAGTCTTCACAGCTGCAGCTGAACACTATCTTTTCTAGCAGTGAGACTTGAAGGTTATCTGCAAGCTCAACAGATGGCAGAAGTATTTTGATGTTTCAGCCTCAAAATGAGGGGGCAAAGTGTCATTACTCATCCATCCGTCCATCCATCCATCTCACAACAATTCTGTTAGCGAGTCATTCATCACATTTATATTTGCCGTGTTTTCTGTTCCATTTCCATTTTCTGATTCCCTTACCTATATGTCTGCCTTTTAAAGCGTATTTCCTGTGGATGATGTTACAATTAAGAGCATGCTGTAAACTGAAGAGCGCATTGCAAGAAGCCTGTGTCCCTGATCGATGCCATGAAAAGCTCCCTCTCATTAAACAGATTTTAAGAGTTTGTTTCTTTGGCTGACCATCACTACCTTTTCTAATAATGGGTACAGCTGAGGATCGTTTTGCCAGTTCTTAGGCTTCCAGAGTAGGGATTAATTCAAGATACAACTTTAACATGCTTTTAGCCAGTGTAAAGAATCTGTAATGACAGAGCAAGCCCTGTTGTGTTAGACTAAATATTTGGTATTTGGGAAAATGATCCATTCCCTAGAGAGACATCAGCCATAAGTAATTAATATCTAATTTTCTAACTTTTATTTGGGATGATTTTTGTAGACTGTTTGGAGTCCACTGTTCTACAGCTGATGGATACCTGCAATTACACTCTCAGGAGAAGCAAATACAACTGTCTTTTAAAATTAAAGTAAGGTGAGAACTGATCCATATTTAGCCCAGAAGATTTTACTTTTTTTTCTACTGTGTTAATAAAAAAATCATTAAAAGTAAGTTGACAAGGACTGTGCCTAGAACTAAATCCTGTCATGACTGGCTTAGTACCTTATTGAATTACCTCGGGTTTCTTCCTGGCCTTCTCATGACCACACGTCACACCAGCAAAGTCTCTCACGTGGATGAGAGCTGCAGAGGACAAAGCCTTCAGCCAGTGGGCCAAAGGCAGTTATTTATGTGATTGTGCGTTTAATCAGAAGCTTTCTTAGTCTCTATACATACAATTCAAAGTACTCTGCCATCGAGTAAATCAAACCACTCAGATGCAACTGCATTTGTCCAGCCACGGGGTCATATTCAGTGAGACGATTGGTGTCTCCCTGCTCCTCTGCATCCAGAAGGAGGCAGTCAGGGTCTTGGAGACGGCAATTAAAGTGAACATGCTTACATGAACATACTTGTAGGATGATCTGTGATGCTTTTATTGCACAAAAAAAACCCCCAAAGTTATCTATGTATGGTTTGACATTATTCCAAGATATTTTGGCAAAAAACATGGAAGTTCCAAGTGCACAAGTGAGATGCAGAGTTTGGCTTTAGGGCTTACCTGTAGGTGCCTTGCCAATAGTAAAAATGCTAAGTAATAAAGCTTCTAGAATTTCCTGCAGAAAACCATGCTGCAGCTCCCTGCAAGGCTCCTACCCTCCTTCTAAGGTGCCAAGGTACGGTTGGTGTTTGCCACTCTTGCATTTACCTTGCTATTTGTAAAGCTGTACCCCCAAAAGCCCCCCTCCACTCACATTACAAAGTTGCTGTTCATATTTGCTCAGAAAGCTTTGATGGGGTCATGGTCAGTTGCTGCATCCAACATTTGGGACCATTGCTTTTGTTCTGAAAAACCTTATAATTTCCCTCTCTGTCCACAGCATGGTCTCAAGTGGGTGGATGGAGGAGGGCAGCTGCCAGCTCCCCCCCTCCTATCCCCTCATCCAGCTCCAGCTGGGTTCAAGATTTAGCTTTTAATTATGAAGTGCTTTTTCCCACCTCTGCCTGATTATTAACCCCTTCTTTACCTGGCATGTGCACCACTGGTGGGAATGCTGTGAAAACACCAACCTACGGTCCCTGGGGAGGTGCATCTGGTGCTGCACAGCAGAGGGGATTTTGTTAGCAGAAACATCTCCCTTTCTCCTGTTTCCATTTCTGCCTCCTTTTCCAGGTGACAAGGAGTGAAACTTGGGTTCTTGTGAGCTCAGTTTCTTCCATCCTGTAGCTGCCCTCTACTGTGGGGTACTTGGTTTCAATGCCTGGCAGCAGTGTCGCTTGCTGTTCCCATCCATGGTAACAATTCAAGGTCTGTATGTTTAGTTATAAAAGTCAAAGGTTAAGTGATTTGGGAATAAAATGTCACTTAATGCGACAGAAACACGACAGAACTGAACCCGCTGATGCTTGCATTACTCCTGGGGTTTTCTTTTTGCTTGCAGGCTCCGTGTTAAGTAATTTTATTAACTGAGGAGGGGGAAACAAATTATTTGCTAACATTTTTATCCTATTGCGAAATTTATTGCGTGTTGCTTCATAAGGTTTTGAAAGCAACACAGTTGTGAAGGCAAGGAAAGTAAAAATGGAACACGTTTGGGTTTTTTTTCTTTTGGAGGTGTTATTTAAAACATTGTGCGATCAGTCAAAAAGATTAATTGTTGCTTGTGGCTAAACAGATGATAAATTTTAAAATTATATTATTACAGTGTGTCAGCATAAAAGCTCTGTGTCCCAAGTGTGTCGCCTTTTTATGTTTCTGTTGACAAGGTTCACGTTTTATAGCACTCTACCAGAAAGTGTTGACACATATTCAGATCACTGATTAAATGTTTTTAAAACGTGCCACTCAGAAACTAACCCTGATGGTCTTGGAGACAGGCATTTTAGAAGTCTGAATGCATTTCCCTTCATCAGTTAGGTTTTAACACACTGAGCAGTATTAATTAACAATCCTCTTTTTTTTCTTAAATTTTAGTACGTTACTTAGGAACAGAGCTATTCATAATATATTTTAGGCACATATTTTTAAGGTTGTCAAAAGTGTACATTGAATAGTTACTTAGATGCTGAAATGGGGAAAGAGTCATCTTTCTCATATAGGAGTTTGTGAGGTGTTTTTTGGTTTGCAGGTTTTTTGCTTTTGCTTATTGTTAACACTTTGATTTGTTTGTCTCAAGACCATTGGATGACATTAAAAAGTACAAGGCGGTGTGTTTGTAATTTCAATCTGAGGTGCTCTCCTTACTTGGGGGTTTAACTCATGACTTGTTCCAAATCCTGCAGTGTGATTTCCCACCTCAGATATTTTCTCCTGCATGGAATTGCCTAGAGATGGATAAGCTTCCTCCAGACCCACCATTCATGTTTACTCAACCACTTTTTATTGTCTGGTGTCACAGGTTGCTGGGCAGTTCCCACTGCCGCTGCTTTCACAGAAGGTCGGCTTCTTCCCTCAGAAAACTCATAGGATAAAAAGCAAAACTGGTCCTGAAAGCACAGATTGGGACCTAGGTGGTTCCTCCCCAGACCTGCTCACTTTTGCAAATTCAGGCATCTTTGTAGTTTCTGCTCTCATCTATTTTCTGTTCTCAGAAACCAAACAGCTCATTTGCAAGGATAACCATAGGTGTAGTATTACCTGGTTGTAAAAATCCCTCTAGTGAGTTGTCATGCGTTTCAGCCTCCTGAGCCTGAGCTTAGCATGAGTGTCCCAGCTCTTGCTCTGGGCAGCAGCTGCTGGGTATCTGCTTCACAGACTGTCCTTCAAAAGAAAATAATTAACTCTCATTAGAAAAACATTACTTTTCATCGGATATATGCTGTGAAGCTTAACTTGATATTTTCTACTGGGTTTGAGGGTTTTTTAAGAGAGAAGACATTACTGAAATATAAAACATGCCATCTATTAGTGCTCTTTCTCAGCGTTTGTGGCTCTGGCCTGAGGGAAGCTGTAGTATTTCTGGAGTGAAAAGTTTAGTCGAGTAAGAATATCAGGTTTAAAAATTACCTTGCTATTTCATGGAATAGGAATGTTTAAAACACTGTAAACATATCTACAGTTATCTCTTGGTTCACTTGTAGATTTTGTTCTCTGTCAAACTCTACTCATATTATGAGTGCCATCTCTATTCTGATTTGTTGTATTGCAATACAACTATTCAGAGAATTTTTTTTTTTTTTTCTGGAAAACACTACTAAAATTTTGGGCAAATGGGAAGCTGACTGAGTGGACAAGGAATTTTTAATTGGACTATTTAAAGCCTTTTGCATGCTTCTTTTCATCCATCATTGAAAAAAATGTGAGGCCTCAACTTCAGTTTCTAGTGAAAACTCCCTGTAAACATTTTTAAATAAAAAATATTTAAAAGAAGACTTCCTCCCATCTTTATTAATTGAAATAACCTATTGGGGGAAATAAGTCCTGTTTTTACATCTGTAAGTCCTGGAAAGCATCACATATATGCTCAAATAGAGCAGATGAAGGAGACCTATCAATCTCCCTTCTGCTCTTGTGGTGATGTTGAGCTGTCTTGTTTTCCTTTCCTATTACGCTACAGAGGAGCATTTTTCTAGTGTCTGGACTGTGAAACAAACCCGTCCATGGGGCCGTGGTGCAGCCACATGTACAGCAAGTCCCTCCAGTTGCTGCCTCACCTGGGAGCCACCCTGCTTGTTTTGCTCCTGCCATCTGGGGCTGCCACGCTTATGCTTGTCCTCTCTGCCAGCAGGAAAGTTGGTAGAGCTTGTACAACCCATAGTGGTAGGGGTGTACCAAAGAGAGATACATCATGATTTTACTCAAGAAGGTAATTCAGTCCGTCCCTCAGACAGCAGTGATGGACTTCCATGGGGAGATGCCTCTCTCTCCACAGACTTACGAAAGGAAACAGGTAACTTGTGTGGGATTGAGACCTCATATGTAGTTGACTAAAGAATTTTAAAAGGCACACTAGCAAAATCCTGGCTCTGTTAAATCAGTGACTTCTTTATTTCACTAAATTCAGTAGTGCCGATGTAATTCACTCAGAGTGCTCCGGAAAATTCCTCTCTGGGAGTCAGGTGAATGGCCGAGCACAGGGCACCCAAAACTGAACCTCCCACTTGGTGAAATGACATGGCTGACACAGAAATGCAGAATCAGTGACCTCAGCTTGGAATTCTCGAAGACAAACAAGAAAGCATTACCTCAATATTGGCTTAATTTATATTTTTGAAAAATAAAATATCTTCCAAGCAGTAATAAATGGAGCCTTCACAGCACAAACAGACATGAAAATGCATCCATCGCTCTGCTCATGCTACAAAAAAGCCTGGACCCAAACTCCCAGTTGGGTATTATTTCCTGGATTTACTACAAAAAGAACAATGCATGTTTATTAAAAACAGAGTGGCTTTTAGCAGCAGCAGTAGCACTGCACACAATACACCAAAGCACAACAGGGGCCTTCTCCCGGCAATTGATGTGGAGAAGACCTTTGGCAGAGCAATATGGAAATTCGTATTCAGTGGCTTGATTAATTTGGAGTTTGGAAGCCACCTTCCCGAGATGGATGACAGTAGCTTATTAAATAAATAAATAAGGAGCAAGCTGAAGTCGCGCTGGCGTTATAGCATCAGATTTATGTCATCTGCGCAGGCAGAAAAGGCCTTTGTGGCCGCTATTGTTCGGGCTGTCAGCAGAGGCCTTGGCAGCGGCCTTTTGTCGGGACTTGTGTCGGGGGTAATAACGGGGAGATGACGGCGGTTGGTCTGTTTGATGTAACCCAGTTTTATGGATGCCGGAGTTGGCATCCGCACACGCAGGCGGAAGAAAATAAGCGTGCCGGGGCGCTGGGCCTGCCTGCCCTCAGCTCCCCTCTGCAGCGGCCGCCTGGGCTAGACACCGGCTGGGGTTCCCAGGGTTCAGCTCATGGCCTCAGGCTGTCACCCAGGGAGTTGAACGGAGAGGAAGGGTGTCCGTCACGATGGCAGGTTGTGTCTGCTCCCCACCACCACAGTTGCCTCCTCCCCAGGCTTCAGAGCTGGGGAACCTGCACGGGTGCTATGGGAGTATCAGAAACAAGTGATGGCTTTTGGAGTTCGTGTGCCTAAATTTATGTGGAAGTAATTAAGGGTTGTCTGGTACAAATCAGAATAACATGATGTGTAATAGTAACCTGGCACACTCAGGCTAGAAGTGGATAGGAACATTAGAAAAAAATGCTGCACCACAGGTTACTATACAACATTTTTAGAGGGGTGAAGGAACCCTGATTTAACATCTTTTCAGGAGATGCAATCTGCAATCCGGTGGTTTTTGCTAAGATCTTTGTAATTCTTTTCAATCTGATATTTTAATGTCTTATCCCAAAGAGCAGAAGGTTTTAAAAAACAAAATGTTTTTTGGAGTGCTGTGTGATTCATTTTCTCTACAGAAACATAAAAGAGGTTTATGTTACTCACATGGGAGTCACTTAGCTCTTCCACGCTAAACAATGAAAAGTAGATAGATCACTGCAAGTCATCAAAAAATGTGAGGACACTGAGCTGAAGGTGGAAGATAAAAAAGAAGACTCTCAGTTTAGAACCAACTCTAAGAGCAACCCACTTTATTATGCCACAAAGCCAATATCATTGGGTAAAAAATTAAAGAATATTTGGCACCCTCTGAGAGTACCAGTCCAGTCTGAGCTCAGCAGCTGCAGATGAGTTTGTGTGAGGACTGAACCGTTGCCATTCACGTTGGAGGTCTCCGTTTTCGATTTGCAGGCAGAATGTGAAAGTCGTTTAAACTCCACTAATGCAGAACTGAATAACAGTGAATTTATTATGCAGATTTCTTGAACTTCCTATTTTGGCATTGCTTCGGAGACAAGTAATTAAAAGTGAACTGCATTTGAAATCTGTGAACCCAATGAGAAAGACTCTTCATCTAGAAGCTTTTTATGGTAGAGGTGTGGGCAAGGATGTTAAGAACAAAGTCATCAAGTTTCCTACTTTTTTGAGTAGATTTTACACATGTATAAATCTTATGGTACACAAGTAAGAGGTCCACCGTTTTCAAACAAGCAAACAAACAATAACTCTGGACAAACTCTTCTCTTAGTGCATCTTATGTCATTGCTAACTACATGCTAAGGAGATTTGCATTTGTGGAATTACAGCACAAGGGTTTGCTATAAAATCCACTGTGCAGAATTTAATCTTCTTTGTACAATAAAAAAATCTGTAAAAATACTGGCCGTTATTTTGGATTATGCCCAAATTTCAATCTTTTTGGAAACAGGGGTGTTAATTCTTTGTCTGTGCAAGTAATGGAGAAAAGTGTTTTCTTGAACCAACTTACTCCCTCTTAAATTTGAGGGGGAGCTGCATGTACAGAAGAACTACATTTTAGTGGCTAGTTCTGTCTCATTAGCTGTATGTATACTCCAGCTGGGCCACTTTGCATGAGCGTTTCAGTGTTTCACATGGTCAGTGATGTTATTGAGATTGCATGGTATTGATTTGATAAGAACTGAGATCTGTAATAATCTAACTTCATTTAAGAAACTGCACATTCTGTTCACCTTTATGTGGCAGGCTGAGTTCAGTGTAAGCAATGCCAATTTGCTTTGAAAAACTATGTAGATTGGTAAAACAGAACAGCTGTGGTAAGCTAGGAAGGTCCATACTACATGAAACATTTAAATTTTAAGGGCTAAATATTATGGGTAACCATACAACTCAATTTAGCCTAAATCTTGTAAATTCAAGTTATATATCTGTAACTTTGGAATGTATTTTATTAGCATTTCATAGAAAACGTCCTTGTGTGACTTTTGATTGCGTGACCTGCACACACACCATTGGATTCTTAAAGTGGATGATTATTGCCTTGGTGCAGTGAGTACTTCATTGGCAACTTCAGTGGGAACAAGTTTTCGTCCCCAGTAACATTCTAGAAACAGAACATCCTGTATCTAAGAGGTTTTCTTCACTTCTGAGTGACTTCAGTTGGTGAATTGAGAGCTTCAGGTATTTCACAAGAAGCACACCTCATTTTGCAGGATTTATCTGCCTAAATTACCGATGTAAAAAACCCACAAAAACAACAAGAACCCCAAAATTGTTTTTGAAACATCTTTCTGCTGTACATTGTGTGACTCCTCCTTATCTCTGGAGCTACTCTTTCATGTGCTCAGTTGTGCGTGCAAATTAATGTTAGACAATGTCTTTAGGTGGTATTCAAAGTGTTTTAAAAATATTATGGCATATATCGAAAGTAGGACACCCTGTTATGGTTTGGACTGACAGAAAATAATACACCAAAACCTGGAATGCTTTCTGAGGTGAAACAAAGCACATGTTTTCATCTTGCAAAAGCATCAAGAGCACTTTCTAACGCGTTCAAATACTGCTCATCTACCACTGCTGTAAATGTGAATATAAGCCAGGCAATCCCTCTGATTACCAGTATGACTGTCTAACATCTGCACACATAAGAGATTTTGCTTGGTTTTGGCAGGCTTTGGATATACCATTTTCTGAAAGTCTGTGATTATCACTGATTTAGCCATGCAGTCTCAGAGGTAGAAAATGTATTTAAACAAGGTGCTTCTCTTTAAATGCGTGCCAAAAGTTAGCTGATAGTATTTTTCTTTTTCCTGTTTAGTCATGGAAATCAGTGGGGTTTTTACCAGAGCAGTGTTTTATCAAGAATGGTGGGTATGTGGGTTTCTAAAATGTTCTCCTTTGATAAAATGTTCAGTTTTGTTTTCTGCTCTTATGGCTGTATGGCTCTGGCATCCTTGAATCAATATTTTCAAATCTCCTTTTTTTCTCTCTATTTGACTGCATTTCCTTTTATACCATTTAATTCGGTAAGATTTACTCCTTTCTTCTTTGCTCGTTCATAGTAAATAATTCCAGTTACATTTCTTGTGGGAGGGCAAATATTTTTGGGTGAGGATCTGATCCCCCAGGTACTGAGATCACCATTTCAGTTAAAGCCTGCATTCTTAAGCATCCCTTAGAGTGCAGTCAGAAATATATTCCAGGAAACGGAGTTTGTTTCAGTAGTTGGAGGCAAAAACAGAGGAAAGCTGTTACCTTGACATTTCCTTTGTAGTTTCCTGCACCCCTCTCATCTGGCCAATCTGACTGAGTTTTATTAGGAAGAAAAATTTAGCAGCTACTAATTGGTATTAAAATGTTTTAGGTAAAACTGCATTACAGGTCCTTGATGTTAAGGGACTACGAGAAAACTTAAATTCCAAAACTCTTCTTTGACCCGTACCTTAAGGTATCTGAAGACCCAAGCAACCAATAATTCATGGGGAACTAGTCTGAGAAGCAATGACTGCTGCAGGTGTGTCCACCAACTGGTAAAACGTGACTCTGAATCAGAAAACTGTGGTAAAACAATAGACTTGGAGGTCTTTCTACCACTGTTTTGTAATGTGATGTAGTGTTTTTTGCTTATTTCTGAGCTAAGTTTCTGGATCCTAACCAGATCTTCCAAAAGAGAATGAAAAAGAGAGAAACCTTTTTGGAGTTTGCCCTGACCTATAAAAGCACTGCTCTGCAGGAGTTACAAATGGCTTTCTGGCTAAGTTCAGCTGAAAGGGCCTCTACTTTTGTCTCCAGCTCTGACAATAGCTGTGGAGAAGAATGTCTTCTTTAAAAGTTCTGGGGATCAAGCTGAACCTTCAGCTGCCAGAGTTTTGTCTTTCCTCTTCCCTGCAACACCCCCCCCCCAAATGTTAAAGGGCCTAATCCTGCTGCCATTGAAATTGATGTAACTCTGTCTCTTTTCAGTACTTTTTTTTTTTGGTAGGCTCCTCTTTTGGGCTACTGGAAGCATTTTTTACGGTACTTTTTAGTATACTTTTAGGTTAAAACCAGGTTTCATATTTAACAATACAATATAAGAACAGCTAAGAAAGGGAGACAAGATTTCATTTCTGAAAAAAAAAACCCCTGTTTTGGTTTGATAATAAACAGTAGGAAGCTGATGTTTTCTACATGGTTGCCGGTGGTGTGAGCTCTCCTATTATTGGCTGCAAGCTTCTGTATCAGGGCTATGGGCAGCTGTCCCCCAGTACTCAGGATCCAACACCAGTAGGCTCTCTGGAGTCAGGTAAGTAAAGCAGTTATTCCAAGAAATAGCTGAGTTGTCAGTGGGTGTCCTTGTTTATTTCTTTAAAAAGGAGTTCTTTGGTGCCTACAGTCTTTCTGATAATCCAGTGCTGCCCCACCTGCCCTGACAGTGAGAGCTTGGCTCAGTCCCACCATCACCCTGACCAGGTTCAGACTCCAAAAATGCCCAGGTCATCCAGCCACTTGCTGTTTTGGTGGAGGATCCATTATTCCTTCTTTTGAAGCTGAGTAAGAAAGAAATACCAATCTCTTTTTATATAGCAAAAATGTACCTATCCCTCAGTCTTTTCCAAAACAGCTGCTATCCTGGAAAGCAGGATCTCTCGGACAGCATGAATAATAGGAGAGACTCAGGCTCCCCTTCCCTGGGACAAACTCTTATACACAGTGACCTGCCCCTCCTTTTGTACAGCCATGTTTTAGGACAAAGAAGTGCTTGTGAGGGAGCTTATGCTGGACTGGAGATGTCCTGCAGTGGGGTGAGGGCCTGTCAGAGCACACTTTGTTTCTCAGTCCCTGGTCCTCACAAAGAGCTGCTGAGGACTGAGGACATGGCAATACAATAGGAAGGGTTAAAAGCCTTCTTAATTGCAATTATCTTAAATTGCTAAGACAGAAACCTTGTGATGTAGCTGCAGCTTTTAAAGTGCAAGTTGTTTGGGTAACTTCCACAGTCAGTAAAGGCAGAAAGGTGCATTGGGAGGGCAGGTCCTGGCAACCCAAAGATACCAGGCTTATTCTTTGGAAATACCTAATTCTCTTGGCTCATAGTAGTGATCACCTACACAGGGGATGCTTTAGGTTACCGATGTGAGATGGGATAAAATCTACTCCCGAACTGGGATATTATTTAAATCGAAAAAGTTGGGATGCCACTGAAGAAGTTTCAATCCCAAAGCATCTGGGGAAGCAGAAAAACCATTGTGCACCCAAAATTATCCTCATGGTTAGCAGATGAAAAAAAAAGAAAAGTTATCCTAACAGATGTGGATTTCCAAAGGAGTATATCTCTGAACATGTATTTGTGAACTTGTGGAACTATTATAAAAATATGTTGTGCTTTGCAAAGGAATGTAAAACAGGCATTAAATTGAAAAAATAGGATTTCGAGACAATCATTACAGTGCCATTCTTCCTTTTCATTATTTGTATTTTTCATATGGAAAGCAAGTATCTTCAGTTTAACAGCTTCTGGGTTTTGTCTTAAAGGGGAAAAAGTACACATAGAGACTTCCAAGATACTTACACTGTAGGAACAACCATTTTGAGCAGAGGCTGTATTTCCTGGATACAATGCGATGCCACGTAGAAATGCTTGAATTACTTCTGAGTGAGCTGACTCAGGAAGTCAGAGCAACGTAATTGCATTAAGTGCTCTACTCAACCTAATGTTTTTTTCTGCTTGTACCAGGACAGCTTTGATATGTCTGATGGTATTACATTAGGTGTGTCAACTTGTCTAATGCACAGAGTAGTGCAAAAAACGGGAAGACCGACACAGGTGCCATGAAAAGAAGAAACTGATGCTACATTATAAACTCACTTTCCTACAGCAGGGAAACATCATGTGCGTGTTTGTGGGTGCTTTTTAAAATCTATATGATCTATTTCATATAATGTCAGGCATAACGTAGGGCCTTAGAGTAGGATTAAATCGGAAAGAAAAAAGAACAAAAGTGGGATCATTTGGCCTCCTAAGGCACTTAAGGGAATGGAAAACAAGTGTAACAATGTGATGATTGTCGTTCCAAGTTGTCTCCTCGGTGTGACACTCTTGTGGGGCTCCCTGGTGTACCTACAAACTGTGGAATTTGCTGGTGCACCCTACTGAAGGCAACCTTGGATGCACCTAGCACCACTCCAAAATCACAGCTCACTGGGATAAAATGGAGACTGGTAAGTTTCTCTAAGGGTAGAGAAGCCCGGAGGAAAATGCATTCATTTAACTGCCTTGCCTGGCTTGATGTATGAAGTAGATTCATGAGTAGTTCCCATAACATTTTGCTGGTGGTTTAATCATTACCAAGAGAAAAGCCTAAAGAATGCAGGGAACAGGACACTGCGCTTGTGGGTTTTTTCAGGGGTAGTGTTTTCTTCTGTTTTTAAGAAATGCATGTCTTTGATGAGATATGGCTGCAGGCTACCATTTTACATTTTACGGCTGCAGGCTACCATTTTACATTTTATGTCGGCTACCTTTTGTCAGCAGCTCATTATTGATGCTGTATTCTGTTTTAATTCACACTCCTCTGCTAATCAATTACAGCATTTATCCATTAATCAGGTATTCTGACAGGGTCAATAACCGCTTTGCAGTTTTGTGGGATGTTGCACATTATCAAGCAGGTAGCAACAGTCGGTGGATTAGTTTAGCATGGTGTTGTTTTCTCAGGCTGGTGGACCTTCAGGGGAGTAAACACCTAGTGAGGCTTCTGGCAGTTATTTGGGGCTTTTTCATTCCTTGTCGAAAACCTCATCTGTTTGCAAAATTCATCTCTACTGGTGGGTGTGCGAGAGCATGTGCATGAATGTGTGCACTCACGCATGTGAGCCTGACTGCACCCATGTGTGCCTGCCTTCCCCCATCTGTGTGTGTGCAAATAGACATAGGTACCCTATAGCCTAAATAGCCACCTTATAAAACGTGCCAGTTCAGCTGTGTGGCTTGCAACAGCTAAACTGGCGGTAAATCATCACCAACATTAAAAGTGGGGGTTTTTTTCATTTTAGCAAGTGGTATAGATAACAGAGGGGGCAACACTTAATTGGACAGTTACAGTTTTGGTAGTTAAGTTACCATCTATAATGATGGTAACAGGTTTCAATTATCTTTTTTATGACAGATGTACCAACATTTAATTGTTTCTCGTCAAGTGTGGAAAGAAAAGACACTTCTGTAGATTTTTCAATTCTTCTACATGTCACTTAGCTGTCTGCACCATTGTTTGAGCTCCTTTCTCTCATCCTTTTTGCAGCAATGAGTTGTGTCATTCCCTCATGATCAGCACTTTTGTTGTCTTTGTTTTTTGCTGTACCTCAGAAGTCCATCTTTTCTTTCATCTCCTTCCCATTCATGCATGAGGGAACAGTTGTGCTCTGTTGTGGGGATGTTCCGCTGGATTTCAAACAGTAGGGTTTCTTTTTATTCTCTTCTAAGTAGTACAATGGGGCTGAATGTCTGTTGCAGAATGCACACACTAATACGCCAGGTTATTTGGTTTCTAAGAAGTCAATAAAAATGCTACATTTAGGTTCAGTACTTGGCATGCTTTATTTTCGCTGTGTGCCTTTCAGTCTTCAGTTATAAATCTGTTTGTTTGTTTCTGGTTATAAAATATAATCCTCGATATTAAATCCAGGCGTGGAATCAACAAACACTTAGGAAAAAATGTTACTAGAGATGGAATATTTTCACACTAGCAGATTTGGCAGACTCTTTCTTCCCTGATAAGGAAGGGAAAATTGCCGCCAAATCTAATTAATGGGTTCTATAACAGGGAAGGAGAGAGAGGGAGTACAGGGCAGGCAGTAGATGCAATCATGAGTTCACCTTGGCAAAACTTTCTTGTTTCCTGGAGACTTAGCTAGTCTTTGCATTTAAGAAAAGGAAGCTTTAGTTTATTTCATTTTTAAGGATTTTTTTTTTTTTGGTTGTGCATATACTTAGTTTATAAACACTTGTTCAAAATCCATTTCAATGGCAAAAGGCTAAAGACATAAAAAGCTAGAGATATCTTCAGACACTTTGTTCTCATACTCAGGAACAATCTTCAAAATCCTTCTTAATGAGGTCATAAAAGAAAAAAAATCGAACAAGTGGTACTTGTGTACCTCTCTAGGATGTGTCATCGGGGTCACTTGCCACTAGGTTATCCTATTTAAAAAGGGATTGGGATAGTTCAATCAAGCATTGCATTAAGAGAGAGACTTTGATTAATTCCTTCTCTTCTCTATTGTGCTATAGATAATTTCAGTAAATTTGTGATACTTTCTTCTTAGTCAGTGTTGAGGCTTAGCGTTCGTGATGCGTCATGCTGAGTATTAGCATTTATTGGGCCTATTTGGCTGAAGTAAAGAGGAGTGTAGGCTGCAGACAGCCCTCTAATCTTTGACAAGTGAGGCCATTCTTTCAACATTACCGTTATCTCAGGTCATAGAGAGAAAGTGTTCTCTTACGGGTTTGCTGCAAGAACAAATATGGCATGTAAAGGAAGGGGAAGAAGAAAAAGTAAGTAGGATGATGATTTATTGCAGATTTTGGAAAAAATAGAGGTGACTTTTACAGAGAAAATTGCTGTCTCGAATAACTTGTTCATTTTGTGACACAATGGGAGAGAATTAAAGGAAGGCAAAGCCGAGCTGTGTTACTAACTTGTGCCGTGGCTGGAGACTTGAAATGCAGCAGAACTGCAACTCAGAACCCAACTGTGATTGCGTTATTTCTATATTTTGTGAAACCTAACTTGTTTTTTTAGAACTGATTGGTTTTGGTGGGAAACTTCCTTTTTCACTTAATTGTCATTTAAAGAAAAAAAAAGAAAAAAAAGGACCTGTTTTGACAATGAAGGAATCACGTTATGTCCTACTTCTCAACTTTAACATGCACCTTTTTTCCATTTAAATATAGGTCTTTAGAATTTGCATGATATGTCTTCTATTAATTGTAAAAAATTTCTGTCTTTATGTTGTTTGGTGTAATCTCCCTTCCCTTCCCTGACTCATTTTGAAAATGTGTGTGATAGTTGCTCTGGAAACTCAAGGCCCTGTTGGGTATACACATATTTAGGCGCTCTTTAAAAAGTGGATTTTTGACCTGATAGACCGTAACGGCTCCCAGGGAGCCACTATGGTCATTGTGTAAATCCTTCTTAGTTTTCGGTTTACTCACTTGATATACCGTAACGGCTCTTAGGGCCGTTATGGTCTTTTGTGATAATCCAGCTGCTGCACATGCGTGTGAAGCTTTTGTGCCTAAAAATCCTGGGGAAGTTTTGTTGGGAGCGTAGCGGGCACATCCAGAATTGCTTCCTTTCTGGTGTGGGGGGGATGAAATGGCTGGACGAAAAAGTGGTGCCCCTTCTTCCTCTCCCTCTGGCAGCAGCCAAAAATACTGGGACACCTGAAAGACTAAACAGCCTGCCAAAAAATTATGTATACAAAAGACCCACAAAACCTACTGTTGGATGCCCAAAATATCATCTGGAAAGACTGATTTGGTTCAAAATGTTCACAAGTGTGAAACAGCTGATTTTTATTTATGCAGTTGTTTAATGTATGTCTAAGATGTGTCAAGCTTCTGCCCAGTGGGATTTTTGACAACTGAGTTATTGACCCTTGAAAACAGGGAGTTGTAAGTGAAAGGCTGATATAGTCGTAACTATAGCAACACTGTCAGTATTCCTGTAATTATTAACTTTTTTTTAATAAAAAAATTAAGAAGCTGTTTCTTTTCTTAAAGAAAGCTTTATTACAAGCTGATGATGCCACCATGGAGATGTGATATGTTGAAATCATGTGTGTCAGCTAATTACTAAAATAATTAAAGTACTGGAAAGTATGGAAAAGAACCAAACATCACTTGCATGTATGAGAAAGGCCTATCAGTTCAAACGGTTTGGATGAGGCAGTGATGGCAGACAGGTTTAGCCATCATTTTGTGCTGTGTAAAGGTGATAGAAGGCTACACTTTTGTTATTTGTGCAACTTTTCATGGGGTGCTGCCCTGAGAGAGTCAGTGTTTGTACTGAGGCTTCAGGCAGTGATTCAGACATTTATCTGGAGCTAATTCTCTGTTGTTTGGGACCAGGTGATTTAACTACGATGTGCATGCCTGCTCTCAGCGTGGAGAGCAGCTGCGACTCCCGCGGATGCAGTTTTACATAGGCTTCTTGGCAGAGAACACTGCAGAATGCGATGCCAGTGGGCTGTCTGAGCCACACTAGCCTGTGCTACACCCTCCCTCTGCTCAGAGTTGCCAGAGGTTGCAGGTTCTTATCCTGGCGTGACTCTAAGCACATGTAAGACATATCTCCATTGTACCACTTCCCATGCTTTTCTTCCAGCTCTTGCTCTGTGGTGGCCATCAGCTGATGTGGTGCAGGTGGGGCACCTTCAGAAAATGAGGCTGTTTTTCTGGAGTAACCCTTCATCCCCATGGGGACACAGCCAAAGCCTTCTCATTAGAGTATGGTTTTCCAGGACCATATGTGTGTGCGTGTTCTAAGGGGGAATCAAGAGGGGAGGGAAAGACTTCAACAGGATATTCTGAGCAGCAAGTCACTTGCAGAACCCCTTTATGGTTTTCTAAGACTTGGCAAGTCACTAAAGCTTTTATTATTGGTCTAGAGTTCGTTGGCATTTTATAGCCCATCTTCTCAGAAGGATAGGAAATGCCCATTCTGTATAAAACTTGTGCACCTTAATATTTAATGTGAGCACAGCAAGTATTTAATACTTCCACAAATGGCAGCAAGTCTTCCATTTTCTTATTCCTTAGAATCCAAACTATTGATTGTACTATATTTAATTGAGTTCTTTAATTCCTTCTGTTGAACAATCAGTTGCTAAGCTTTCCTTAGCCAGGTTTTAGATAATGGCTTTTGTTTTTGCTTAGCCATCTGTTCCTGTATTAATTGTCCTTTTCCCCTAGCATTCACCCATAATTTTGGCAAACCGGTTACCAAGGTTGGTCTGAATTCCTTTTGCCTCATTGTCTGTTGTTGGACACTGTTACCTTTAGCATTTCACACATTTAATGGATGCAGTTCTGGCTACTGAAAGGAAGTTCAGTCACTCGAACCGTGTTGCAGGGAGCTGAAGTTTCTTTGTTTTTATGCAACATCAAGTGCTGGCAAAACAGTGTAGAGGCCTAAATTAAAATGATCACTTGTGTGCGGCAAATCAGTGTGTAGGTCAAGTAAAAACATCTTCCTGCTTTCACTGTCAAGTGAGGTGACAGGTCACAGTTAGAGGGTTCCACTACAACTTCTGGGGTCGGCGTCGAAGTACCCATTTCATTTCCATTCTGTGTGTTGAACCTGGAAGGCTCCTGAACCAGGCCCTGATTCAGAACAGTGTTTAGTCAAGTGATATTATTAGAGTGCTCAGGCTCTTCACATTGTACTCGGCTACTTGGCTGAATCAAGACCCCAATGTCTCATTTTTGCTTCCTCCTCCTCCCTTGTACTCCCATCCTTGACTGCCTTTTTACTGCTTCATCCTCAAAGATTTATGCCAGGCTACCCTTGTTTTCCTTAAGTGACACAGCCAGCTGCCCTGAATTAATACATTTTCTCTATCTGTGGTGTTGCATCAAGAGATTCCTCAGCCCCTGCTTCACTGATGCTTTCCTCATCAAAATCTCCACTGACCTCACCCTCTTCTTTTATCTTCCCTTATTTTTTTTTAATTACCTCTTCACTATACGCCTTTAATCTTGCCTTTGACCTTGTTTTCTTCTGACTTTCCAAGTGAATACCTACCATGTCTCCCTTTTTGCATCCCTGGTTGATGGTGTGGTTTCTGTTCCACAGTCTCATCTCCTGCCCTGGTGCATCTCTCCCACAGTCGTCCCATGTCTTCTCCCATGGTGGCTTGGTTTGGGTTATATCCCAGCACTGTCTGCCTTGCCACTGGCACAAAACCAAACCCCATTCCTCCCTTTGGTGCCCCTGGGCCATCTCACCAAGACTCTATGCATTTGTTACCCCTCTCCTGGTCAACTGGGCCATCCTGCCTTGCTGTGTGCTGGCTGCTCAGGATCACCTCTCTTGCTTTGGCTCACCTGTAGAGCTGCCTGTTCCATGTTGCCAGCTTCAGTTTTCATGTATATAGTGCCCAGGTTCTGGGGCTTCCTCACTCTGTCAGACTAGGCTTCTTGCAGCCTACAATCACCCTTTCATTTTCTTCCTTCTGTAGATTCATTTTCAGTCTTCTTCCTTACTGGCCCTCAGACTTGTGCAGTCTTACCAAAGTCCTCCATCTTCCCTGCATTCAAAACGACCCTAGTATTCCTTAGGCTTTGTTAAGCATCAGTTTGCTGATTGCTGTTTCCAAGCAATGGAAAAGGTGTATAGAGTAATAAAAGTATATTTTTAATCAAGATGTGCACATTGTCTAGTTAAATAACAGGGTAACCAACATACTGCAGCCACTCGAAGCCTTAATTATCTCTTCAGACTCTTTTGTCTTCACTTCTCCGTAATTCAATCGATCCTGGTCTAGAATCTGTCTGCAGTTTGCTGTTTTGCAGAGGTTAGAAGATAAAGAAACAGAATATTTGAAGGTTAGTATAACTATGACCACATAGACTTAACTACTGGTTATTTATTTTTTAAACTAATAAGCTCCTGAGGCATGAATAAATGTCCTTACTAATATTTATAATAACTTTTTAGGGGATTGAAATCTAGCACTATCTTCAAAATGCTCAAATTAGCAGGCTTGTCTGTTATGGTGGGAAAACAATTTACATTGTATCTGCACATGGTGGGAACTGAGGCAATCTATCTTTAAAAGACCCCAAAAGGTAACTGTATTTTATGAAAGAAAAAGCAGGATTGCACCAGAGTTTTTTTTTTCTTTGAACATGCTGAATGCTGGGACATATTTTGCAGAGCATCAGGAATGTCCGGCAATGGAACAACATTTCCTCTGAAGAAGTGAATGTTTTAATATATAGTGGAAGAAATTATTTAAACTCAGCACTAGCACTGATAGTGGTGGTAATTACCTTCAGCGCTTTCAAAGCTATACAAAACAGCTAAATACATATCCATTCAGATTCAGGTATCTAGGATGGGCTGTCTTCACTGCTTCCACAGGGATCTCGAGTCTGTTTTGCAAACAGCTCAGCTGTGGTTTTCACAGCCCAGCCTGGGTACAGGAACCGTGCAACCTTGGGAGAGAGATGGAGAACACCATTTAGATTGGAAAAGACCCTTAAAAAGACCCTTAAAAGACCCTTATGGCAAGGGTATGCCCACCCTTCTCCTGGTGCTTCTCAAAAGGGAAGAAAGAAAGAATTTTTATTTATTCTCACCACTCAACCCCTCTTTGTGGTACAGTTTAGTGGCTCTGGGTACTGCTGTAAATGGCTGTTTGAGCCATTAGTCTTTTTCCCCACCTATTAATGTGCACTGGTAGAGTATTGGTGAAACAACCCCTCAGTTCCCTCCTTGCCCTCCAAAATAGTCTGAGCTGGGTCAAGGAAAAGAGGATATGAAAGTTTTTGCTTTCGTTTTTGTGGCTAAAAATGTTGAGCTCCAAGAGATGAAACGGGAAGGATTGTCACTTGTGGGAAATAGCATGTTGCTTGCTTTGTTCTGGCAGGAATTTGGCAAAGACATAAAGCAGTTACGGTGGGGGGAGAGCTGCTTTGGATCACTGAGAGATGGCTTCGGTCTGCAGCAGCTGTAAATCTGCAGGATCACACCTGAACTTGCAAGATACGTAGGATGCCCACATTGTGTGGATGCAAAGTGTGTGCAAAGACCACAATCCTTGCAAAAGCAAGGCAATGTCATTGATAACTGTTGGTCAAACAGCCTTCGGTCAAGGACCTGGGCAGACTTCATATTCCACTGGAAAATTCCCACTCTAATGCCATTGCTGGCAATACAGGAACAAGCAGTTTATTCCAGCAAAATATGAGGAATATTTGAGATTAAACGTTGTGGACAACCCAGCTTTCTTATTTCTTGGATTTATGGAAGTTAGTTCTTTTTGCTGCTTTCCGTCGTTCAGTGCTGCTATTGTACTACGCCGCACTGGGTCTTGTCATACGCATACATGTGTACATACAGGCACATTTCTGTATGCACATTTATGTGGGCATAAATAAATAAATGGATAGATTGTATATGTAGATCTATATACAGGCACATAAAAATATAAACATAAGCATGCACCCATATAAGTGATGTTCACCTCTGATTACTGTGGTTAAAAGCCAAAAGAAAATCTTACCTTTAAGAGTGGGCATATTGTAACGTCTGTTCAGAGTCTCACATTTTTTTGCTTGCTTGTACCCAGGACTTTTCCCTTTTAATGCAAATGACACAAAAAAGGAGGAAAGACTTTCCCTGCTGGATACGTCCTGGAGAAGAGAGTGGATATGACACTTTTTTTTTTTTTTTTTTTTTTTCCCCCGCCCNAGCAGTCTTGGCTTTTTTTTTTTTTTTTTTTTTTCCCCAGCGCATCTGAAGCTAGTCTCTGGCAACAAATCTTGCCATTACTGAGACATTAGCTCAACTAAACTGTTATTTGGGAAGATTAAAATTGAAACATCCGTTACATTCTTGCTATCAGCAAGGAAACATGATGAGACTAAAAGTGATAGTTCAAACCACCCGAATTCCTTATATATAATATTGACTTTGGTAGGTACTGTGTTTCTTAATATTAGTACAGATTACTGACATGCACTGCAGAATTGAAATGTATCTCAAGGATATTATTTCCCCTTTGTGCTAAAGCATATCTAAAATGTTACTCACATAAAAAAATGGTAGGCAGATTCAATAATGGAATATTTTTGCTTTTTATTCAATACAGGATAAATGACATATGACAACTAATTTTCTTATTTCCCTAAGTCTGAACCTTTTTTCATGATACAGGTTGTGGAAGAACACTCAGAGGAAAGCCAAGTGATGCCCTTATGTATTTTCAGAGGAAAGTTTTTTCCTCATAAGGTTACATATCAGTGAGTTCAAAGAGTCTGTGTGCTTTCAGGTTTTATACAGATGTGGAGTGCTATACACTTAGAGAAACACAGCTGCTCATTTAAATGTCATAAAAGCTGTTACATAGAAGTAGACTTATTCCTACTTCTTATAGATTTTATTTTCATGTAATCCAGGACTTTTGATTGTCTACTACATATCATCATTATGAACCAAAAGCCATTTTATTTATGCAGATTGCAAAGGAGGCAGTGTATTTTTCCTCATTTATCTTTAAATAAATATTGAACAGCTTTGTCAAGAATTTAGCTGGAAAAAAATCTTCACTCTTAAACTAGGGCAGTCAGAAGAATTTCTTCTTTCTGGCTCTCCCAAGGGTGCTGTGTGCTTGATGACATCTTCTCTTGCCTCTCTCTTCCCTCACCTCTAGGCAACCATCAGGGACGGGTCTGTTTTCTAAAGTTTAGTTTTAAGAGAACAGGACCAGTGATGACGATGTGTGCTGTGATATAGTGAGGTAGGAAATCCACATTTAACAAAACGGAGGTGTTTGGGAGAAAACGGGTATCCTGTGAAACAAGGCCATTGGCGAGGAGAGCAGCTTTGATTCTAGAGCTTTACCTAAGTTTTAGTTGGCTTTTTCATGTGTTCTCTAGCCACAGTAAATGTATGCTGTAGCAACACAAGGAATCTCACCTGGAAAACACAGATAAGAAACTCCCACAGAGCGTGTAATAAGAGTGCTTGCACTTGCACTTGCACAGGCCCATCAGGTGCTCTCATTGCCCCAAAAGGGGTTGCTAGTTGATAATTCAACTTTTTTTTTTTTTTATGAAAATAAAATCACACTTATTTGCAGAGAGATTGATTTTCACCCCATCTCACTTCCATTCTTGATGATGATGATTTTCTAAAGTGTCCATGTTGGTGACTGACTGACTATCAAATGCGATGGGGCTTACTAGGTGAGGGGTCTGCAGCGGGGACCTGGGGGCCGTGATTTTATGCCCGGTTTCTAAGTTTCCTGGGATGTGGCAAAGCTGACCTGAAGAGTTCTGTGAAAATGTTTAGATAATTAAATAATACCAGTAGCTTAGGAATGGGGTTTTCTATAGAAGTCTTCTGATTTAGTATTAATATGTGTCTTTTGGCCGACATTTTTCTTCCATCACGCGTCCGTATTATCTGCCTGGTAGATCCAGCGCCTTTATGGTCTTTGAGCTTGCCTGCACAGCAAAGTTCGTCCTTGGTAAGACAGGCTGTGATGATATGGCCAATGTGTTCCATGAAATTAGTTCCCTGCTGTGGACACCCCTGGGTGCGGTTCATCTACCCCAGACGTGCTTGCCTCCTCAAGGCACTTAATGAACTGCCTGAGTCAGGAGGAGGGTTATGGCTGAATTCCCCCTTGGAAGGTGCACCCAGGACTTTGACCACACACCCCAAATATGCACTCATGGGGGTGACAGGACCTGACCCACCATCTCAGAAGAGTGAGGGATTTGTCCCTCTCAGGGCAGCAAAAGCTTATCACTCTCTAAGGAGAACTCAGTGGCTAGAGAGATGGTGAGCCTGAAGAGACTGGTGGGTGCTAAATTTACCATTTTTAGTTTACTGGCCTTATTAAGGAGAAGATTTTGGAATGCCATTGTTGAGTTACAGTTTGGCACAACTGTTTCTACGTAATAAATTTATCCTTCAGCTGCTTAATGTGAAAGTTCAAAATGAGCTGACAAATACCCCCTATTTATCAATTATGTCCCAATATTTGATATTTCCTTTAAGCCTGGATTCCTAAAATCTCACTTTTAATTTTTTGTATTTTTTTAAGGAATTTTTTGTCTTTGGAAAGCCTTGAAAATACGAAGTCAGGGACACAGAACCAGAAAATAGTGTTTCAATGTGCACTTTAAAAAGTTGCAATTTTTAATGCATCATGTTGTTATGATTTTTTTTGAATTCCTGGTGGTGTTAGCAAACAAAAAATGAACACCTATTTTCAAGCAATATATGGAATAATGGGCAGATGCAGGATAAATACTGAAAAGAATGTGTTTCATTGTCATCTGTGCAAAAACAGTAATAATGTTAACTTTTGTAATGTACTGCAAGAAGGCAGAAGAAAAATTATGTTTTATTATTGGATAATAAAGCTTTTCCAGATATTTATTTACTAGAGATCATGAAAGTTCTGCCTCCATAAGGTTGTTTAATCCAACCACTGCTACTATGAAAATATAGAAGTCAGAATTTTGGGGCATTCCCTGCTATCTTTTGAATTTAATAAAATAATAATCTGGTTTTCAGCTGATGTCATTCTCAAAGGAAATAGGGCTGGGCTTATTATTATTACTACGACAACCGTCACAGAAAGATTCCAGCATTTTGCTACCATTGCGTAGTGATAGCATAGAAAATTAATTTGATCTTATATAATGTTTTCATGGTTAGTAAGATTTGCATATGACATTTTTACATGATTAAAAGTACTGGAATTTCATTGCAGTAGGCATTAACTTCTGCGATTGAAGTTAAGGGAGTTTTTTTTTATTTTTTTTTTAATAGGTAATCAAGAGTTTAACTGCCTCTGGGGCATTTTAAGAAAATGTTATACAGTACTTAACAAACATTATACTACAAATAAGAGTGATATTCCTGTAATTAAAACAGTCTGGATATTGCTTAATGAATGTTTTTCTTATCTTAATGCATAGGCAGTAAGGATTCATGTAGTTGCCTTTATTAACTTGTGGAGTTAGTTAAAAAGCTGGTTAAAACAGTAAGTCCATATCAGGTCAATATAAAATGCTTCTGTAGGGATTTCATTGCTCTTATAAATCTGACTAGTTAAAAAATAAACACAGATGCTTGTTTGTGCCATCCCGAGCCATATTGCAGGGTCGTATTTCTGCCTGTAGACATTTCTAAAGTTAAGTGTTGCCTGGAGCACTGCAGGATTTGCAAGGGTTCTTCTTTATCGTCTGTTTAGGAAATATTTTAAAATTTCCACCAGGCTTGTATTCAAAAGCAGAGAGCAGTTGGTTTTCAATTAGTGTAGCCACAATTGCTGTTAAACTAATAGCATTGTGCATTCGTTCTTTTTTTCTGTCATATTGCATCAGCTCTGATGTAATTACAACATTTTCTCTTTTTTTGGTGTAATTGCAGCATGTTGTAGTTTTATAGTTCTGCTCTTCAGTGGTTTAACATTTACTAAGTGCTTGCTAAATTGTTCTTTGCTGCTCAGTTGTTTGGCACAGAAACCATTCTGAGTAAGTTCCGTTTAATACAAAAAAATTCTGTGACATAATAATTCCTCTGCATAATAGTAGTTCTACAAAATAATACTTGACTGAACATAAATCATATTTTTACTTTTAATCTTTTTCTGAAAATATCATGTAGGGGGGTTTTTCTGCATCTGAGATTGAGCATCTTTTGTTTGAGAGATACTCATCAGCTGGATTGCATCTGCATGCATCTAAGTCTCAATTTTGCACAAGTCTCTGTGCCAAAACTTGAAAATAGCAGGTTGACCCATGTGTAACCTAAGAATGCATGGAAATGGAATAGTTTCATAATCCAAAATTAATCGCTGGTCCTGCAGACCCTTAAGCACATGGTTAACTGTGTTTGACTGGTCCTTGATTTCTCTGGGCTAAGCACATGCTTGAGTGGGTTTACACGAAAAATCTCAAAATGCAGAGAAGACTGCAATATTATTTTCTTTTTGCAATGTGGTAAAAATATCTGTGTTTTATTTAGTAGTATAATTTATCTACATTTCTAAGTACAGGGATCATCAAGATGTTTTGTTTAGCTTTGGCTAAGTGTAGACTGCCATAAATTGCAAATTGAGACAAAATATGGTCTATTTAGTGAAAAATTCTTAGAAGTGTGAAGGGACCCTCAGTTTGTAAAATAACCCCACCACAACCAAAACAATAAAGATGACAGTTTGCAATAAAAAAATCAGAATTCAAAGTGCATGACAAATTTCTTCTTTCTTCTGATTTCTGCAGCACCAGTATATTGACACTGTTCATTTCCTTCTGCTAAATATTCTCAGGCACATCTTTAGTGTGATTTAATTTTAACTCAGATGTAAATCAGAAGTGATTTTAAGGACTGTTTTCCTTTTCTCTGACGCCATGCAGACATGGATATGTAACCTGCGCAGGCTCTGGTGAACACAGTGGCTCTCTGTTACAGCAGGGTCATTTTAACAGGCAGGAATGGCACTTTATTGATTCTGACTTTATCAAGTGCCTGTTTCTTATTTTACATATAACTCGTTAGCAGCCCGCTCCTAAACTGCTCAGGAGTCTTTGGCTGTTTGGGACTCAGACTTTAATCACAGTAATTAGCGTGGAATTTTTGAATCCTGGTCTCGATCTTGACCTTGAAGCATTTAGCCAGTGCGCGCACACAGCTGGACCAGTGGCAGGAGCTGTAAGAGCTCAGTAGTGGGGATGCTCCTTGTGTCCTGGTGTGGGAACCGACACGGAGGAAATAGAGGGGAGTGGGGAAGAAAAGAGAGGAAAAGCATGTTCAGTAAGAAAAGAAGTTCTGTCCAAACATTCTTACCAATTTTTGTGTGTGAACATAGAGATGGGGGGGGGGGGCTGAAAACGTTGGGGCAAATTATGAGGAAGGGAAGTACCTGACGGTGAGCCAGAGGGGAGAATTGGAAGAGGCAAGAGTGGTTTTGCAGTGAAATAGAGAATCTCTTCAAAGTTCAACTTTTCTGCAGAGGCCACCAGAATGGGTCTGACTATATAAAAGTGAAACAATTGCAGATTTGTGGGTTTTATAATATTCACTTCCTAAGACAGATTTTGGCATGGGATGTTCCAGGACATCTTGTTAGTGATATGTGCCTGATCCTCCTCTTGAACTGGAAGATGCTTGACACCCAAAGACATGCTCTTTCCTTTGTGCCATGACCACTCTTGGTGCATATTTGTTTGTACATAAAACCCAAAAACAAATAAACCAAACCAAATCATACATGAGTGTCGTACATCCGAAGTAGTATCTTCTTAGTTCTCCATGCACATCTGAAAAAACCCCAATATATATGTAGTGTTTTCTGAATCTCTCAATATTGATACTTGATCTTCATCTTCATTTTGTGATGTTTTTGTTATTTAAAATGTCTTGTAATTTTCCATCGCAGATGCAAGTTGAATTCTGTAAAAAATATGTAATGCAAAAGCTTCTCTTGGGAAAATGTAAAACTAAACAGAATTTTAAAAAATCTCTTTAAAAATGCAAATTAGAAACATCATTAATTAAATAAATTAAAGCACTTAAAATTTACTTATAGAAACTAAAACTTACAAACTGTTTATATTTAGTGTTTGTTTATTTCTATGTCTTCGTATTTAGAAAATCAGGGAAATTAATTGTTATCTTAACTACAATGTTCCCTAGGTTTAAGTGGCAAGGTGAACATGTCACGGGCAGACTGACTGCTTTTCCATTGCCCGGCAGTGCTGTGGGTTTGATTTAGCAGCAGAAAGCATCCCAAGGAATCATTCACTTTGTTAATGGTAAAAGCAAAGCGAGGTACAACTCAGCTTGAGAATACTTTGTGGGCATGAGGAGTTATCCGGAGTTATCCACACCGCAAGGAAGGGAGTGAACCCTCGACTGTATGTCACATATGTTAAAGCTCCCCAAGACAGGACACCAATTAACCTTGGATGATAGCAAACACACACACACACAGGCTGCCCGAGAGAAGCAGCCTGTTGCCATTAGTAGGAAGCAGCAACCCTTGTCACCCTGAGCCATTATTTAAATTTCTTTTAAAATTCACTTATTAAGTCAAAGAACCGTAGCACTCTCCTCTTCCTCACAGGCAGACTATTTTTGCTGTCCTGAAAATAGGAGACGTTAGTAATATGAGAAGCCAGTGGTCCTTTTATTTTTATCCTCGCTGTCTAATTTGGCCATTTTGAATTGAGAAGAAAAAAAACCCTGATCTTCAGTCAAAGCAATTTAAGGCATGATGGAGCTCGGAGTGAACCAAAACAACAGGGTCAAATGTAGTTGAAAGAACATGGTGGGGTAAATAAAAGGTCTTTTTTTTTTTTTTTACATTTAGTGCTGGTGGGAGGAGAAAGTTTGGTTAACTATTTAACCTATGATAGCCTTTTATCATTTTATGGCTTAGAGGTCCACAATTTTAAGCCTTTGTCAGTAAGTTCCTGGTTTCTATTCGATCTTTTCTCTGGTATCTAGTTATATGACTTAAATTGATTTACTGAAGATAGGAAAAAGCTATAAATAGCAGATGGAGGCATATATTTTTCCTAAAATTACTTTCCAGCATCTTTGGATTTGGTGCTCAGTTTCCATTTAAATCCTAAACTGCTTTCTTCCACTCACACTTCCCTGCATCATGGTTTTTGTTGGTCAGTGGGGCTCTCCTTCCCCATTTGGTTCACCTCTCTATTTTTTGGCTAAAATGCAATGTGTCCTGATCAGTTGGAGCAAGTGCTTGTGAAAGGTCACTTGGAAGCCCCCTTTTCATTTCTCCCCACTACAGTTTTTCCAGCAGGCAAGCATTCTCAGGAGCAACCCCCTCCAATCTGTCCCTTTTGATATCCAAAGCTGGTTGTTACGGGGGTTAAATTTCTTAATTCACTGAGTTTTTGTGAGCGCTTCTTTAACCCACCACGCTCAGTGCCCACAGCTGGGTGCAGACCGCCTGTCTCCCTTAGGATGCTGTGGAAGTGTTAGGGTTTATTCTTTCACCTTCTCCACACTTTTGGGGGGCCAGTTCTGTACCTGTATATCTTCCATCAGCTTCAGGGGAATTAATCTTCTTGTTACATCTGTGCAAGATAATATCAGCCTTTTGGTGGGAAGTTTAAAATCAGACAGAGCTCCTCTGGTAAGGAAAACTGCTTGTCAAGAGATCTCAAACCATGAGAGCTGGTGGCTTCTGCCTGCCCTGGCAAGGGGTTAGGTTCGGGGGTGGAGGGGCAGTTCTTAATTAGTTTTTTGAAGGTCGGGGAAATGACCGTACTGAGTCTGGAACAAAGGAAGAAATCAAAATGTAAAGCTGAGCGTTCAGTATGTTGATAACCTCCCAGATTTAGTTTCAACATAATTGGATCAGGGTTAGTGGCAGTTGTTATGTAAAGTTCCTTCCCTTACTTTTAATTCAAAAGTAAATATCTTAGTTCTTGACTTTTAACCAAAGTATTTTTCTTTTTTTTTCTTTTTTTTTCTTTTTTTTCCCCAAAGAAGAGCTGCTCCGTTTTCCTCAGATTTCTTTCCACTAGGAGAGCACTAAGATTTCGGGGACCTGTATTTTGATGGTAAATCTTGTGACATGACCTTTTGTTTTCCATGTGAGGAAACGTTAGCATTTTTTCACATGTTAACTTTTAAACAATTACGGGGAATTTCTTTTCCTTGAAAACTGCCATCCTTTTCTTTTTCCTCCCCTTTTCTCTCTTCTTGATATTTTTATTTCCCTTTTATATGGAGACTTGTAGATTTTGTCACTTCAAACGTTAGCTGTTCCTCCTCTTTTCTTTCGCTTTACAATACACACTAGGAGATATTTTTTTTGCATATTCCTCCCCTTTCTCTGTGAGATATTGTAGTTCACTAAATTTAAAACACTACAGTATTTAGAATCCCCGCAGTGCCATTTTAAGTATTTGGACCTGGAAAATGCCCCAAGCAATAACTACCTGAATTGCTTTTAATTACACAATATAGCTGCATCATTTTACTTCAGATTCTTTTTGATTGATGCTGTAAGGCAATTGTAACCATGGATGATGGGATTAAGTGCCTCTTGAAGTGACTTTAGCTTCTTGTGGGAACAAAGGAAAAGAAGAGAACACTTAGTCCCTTTTTGAGTGAACAGCCTTTTTTCACTTGCTATATAAAGAAATACAATTAACAAACATTATCCCCAGAGGTGAATTGAAATGTACATGCGGACAATAACCGCTCTTGACTGCAATTAGACATATATGATCCGAGGTATTTTGGCCATTCATTAGTGCTAATTGTTTGAGAAACAAGCCCAGAGAACAAATGATTAAAATGTTAGTGCCATAACCAGGATTATTAGCATGTGTGATAAAATGCATGCGCCGCAGCTGTACCAATAAAACTCTCTGGCGAGTCCCTTTGATTCGACAACTACTCAGCTCGGCTGTGAGCCCTTCGTATTTGCACAGGGCCTGCTGATGTTTATAACAAACAACTTGTATCTTCTTTTCTTAATTAGAAAGAATTACTATGCAAATTGCAGGTCTGTGTAATTCCGTAGAAGTTTCTTTGTCTTTGGCAGATTATTTGTGTGTGCTACTGCCTAGTGACTTCAACATATGAAAACCATTATATTTACTCTGGAGTGGGGTGGTCTTTTGCACATATCAGAGAAATAATTTGTAGACTTTTGCTGCATTAGCTGGGTCTTGTTCAGGGGGCGTTGTGGGTCTTGGGTCACTTCTGTGCTTCTTCCACAGCACCACAGACATCCAGGATTGTGACTGGTATGCATGGAGATCATAGACTCGTGCATAGAGATCAGAAATACATGTTGTGGGAATTATCCAGCTTTTTTAATGGTTTTAATCAAATGCCTAAAAATGCGCTTCGGAAACACTTTGCCAACACTGTGCCAAAGATTGTAGAAGAAGGGATTTGGCCTTTTGAGCAATGTTTTTGGCAGTTCCCAATGTAGTGTCTCTTCCAGGGGTAATTTGATTTAGCAAATAAACAGGGAACAGAGGAACAGGTTAAAGTGACGAAAATCACTTGTGAGAGTACTTTACTTCGTGTGCTATATGTTGTTGGCTCCAGTGAGACTGCACAGGTGTGTGCAGTTAAGTATACGTATGAGCATGAGTAACACTGGAATGTGAAAATGCAGTTTATAGCGGGGAAATTTGCATAATTGGGAGTAATTTCACTGGCTGCAGTCATAGTGTATGGCTGCCATTGCAAAATGCAATGTCTCTTAGCAATCAAAAAGGTTTTCTTCTCTCCTTCCTGAGGATGAACTATTCACTCTTGGGTGAAATGGTTCTCAGAGGACCATGAGTAACTTTAACTTGCCAGCTACTTTTACATATTTGATGAAGACTTTAGTAGAGTGTTATGTTTGCTGAAGAAATCTAATTTTATTTCCAAGACCCAAGAGCACTCAGCATGCTACTAAATGCTATGAATGAAAATATGCAGTTGTAAAACAATTTAATGAGCATTACCCAATAGCCTAGTCCTTATTTTAACTTACAGTGCTTAAAGGAAGAAACATTGTCTTAGCAAATTCACTTGGCTTTTGTCCATGTGTTTAGTTTAAACTACAGTCAAGCTTAGTTTGAATCATTAAAATACTTGGAGTCGGGAAACATATGTAAGATTTTCTTCCGCTTTATGGCACAGGGTTAACGATATAATCAAGATCGCAGTGCTGTGTGGGTTTTTTGTCCTAAAAAAGTAACTGCTGGGGATTTTTTTATTCTATCAAAAGAACAGAAGTCAAGATAATCAGGATAATGTTTCCTACCAGAGTAGCTAACTGCTCATATACAGAGCACCCCGGGCCTTGCCACTGCTTTAAAAAGGTCTATAGGCAGATGGATTTCTTAATAAATCCATGTCTTCCTCTACTTTTCATTTTATTGTAGAACATAAAATACGACTATGCAAGGAAAATGCACAGTAATGATTTAAGAATATACATCAGAACAGTAGCTTGTGAAAACATTTACTGCAGTCATACCTAAGCATAATTGTTGAAAACTTCTTTTTTACACAAACATTTCTAGAGCTCTTTGTTTTGAAAGGAGAAGGATTCTGTGCTGGTCCACTGACACCAATTCCTCCTGTACATTTTTTTTTCTTCCCATACATCTTGAAAAAATCATTGCTTCTTCAACTTGCTAAAATGCCCCATAAGGCTAATAATTTGACATATTGACAGTATATTTCCCATAATAATTTTTGTCCTGAGAAGCCTGTGTTTTGAGCCTATGTGGCTACAAAGTTGGTTAGCTTAGGAGGAGATACCAATAGTCAGCAGGCAGTGGTTTTTCTAACATTGAGCCTATTAAGTGATGGTGTTTCAATGGATTAAATCTATCACTTCTTTGGAGTCAGGTGGTCTGCTGTGGAAGCTGTACTGCTCCTCCATCTAATCACAAGTTCACAGACCTCAGTGGTGACACCTGATTAAATCTGGCCTGCAGGTACTGATGCTTCTACCTACACAATACTACACGCCATTGCGTGTGGTATGCAGAGCAGGGCTGCCTTCGTGGGGCTAGCAGCAGTGAGAGGGAAACCGGCTGGTCAAACAGCCCTTCGTTTGATGACAGCCCAGAAGAAATCCCAGGAAACATGTGTGACAGGAGATGCATCTCATCTCAGCATGCTCTGAGATTATAGTGTTAGCCACGTCTATCAGGTTTCTGGCGGGTGGGAGAGTTGGTGAGAGGCAGTCTTTAAGGGTGCTTCAGGGGCTGCTTGGCTCTAGGCTGGAGTTAACTATTAATAGGCTGAGCTCTTTGACTCTTTGTGCCATTGGGAACCACAAGGTTGAAGCCATCAGAGAAAATGAATAGAAACTAATCACTTTTGTTCCCTCATATATGTTTAGCAAAGGACAGCAGACTTCTTTACTGACCTCTGTGTCACATTGAAAAAAGACCCTCCTCCTTCCATTTGAGGTAAACCACTCTTCCACCTCCTCCTTGCTCTCCCAAAGTGTACTACTGCAAGAAAATGAGATTAAGTGGATTTAACTAGCAGGCACTTGAGTTACAACAAGTTTTTTTACTATCCCCACTTCAACCTGAAGCAGGGGGCATGAAGCAGTTTGTGGGAGAGCGGCAAAGAGAGTACTTGGGAGACACTCAGTGGATCTCAGTTGTGTGTCTCCAAGTGTTGTTAGAACCTCCACCATCTGAGTCTTGAAGTTATTGCACATAGAGATGAAGACGACTTATCAACAAGGGTAACACTTGCACTTGTAATAAAATAATTTCTGTTCAACAACCAAGCTGCCCCATTTCTTAATCTGAATGAAGCATTACCAGGCATGTTACAAAGAAGAGTCTGACAGTGGGTTTTTGTAGGCTCATAAAGTCAGTTCAACCAGGATGTGCACAAACGTGGCAGTGAAGATGGTGGAATAGTTTTCCTTTTCAATTTTGTTTGCTGAGGTAAAACATGATAAAAACTTTCTTCATCTTTTTAACCCAAGGCTTATATTCAGCTTTTAGGGTGCACACTCAAGGGGAAGAGAGGGTTCGTCAACAGATTCTGCTTAGAAAGGCAAGCATTATAGCAGCCTGTCAGTGACATACCATCTTGGCTCTGATTTACATTGACTGAACTCATTTCCAAGCATTTGAGAGCTTTAGTTATGTTCACTTTGAAGAAAACCCACATGCATGTGTAGCCACATGTCATCCAAGTGTAGCAACTTGGGAAGCATTATTAAGAGGGGCATAGGAAAATGCATGGATCCCTGATATGATGCGATAATGACATGTTCAGCATGGTGCTAGGAAAGCTTTGCATTATTCAAAGTGGTGAATAATATACATGATAATGCATAATGGTGTCATATGGTAGAATTATTTTGTGGCATAAGTGCCCTGTGCTGAGTATGAAGGCAAATTGTATTATTTTGTCTTCATTTTTGGTGTAGCAGAAGAGGCCTGGGGGTTACAGCATGAAATGAGGAGAAACAGGAGCAGGCAAGGAGGTTTTTTTGGAAGGCCATGAATCACAGTGGCACCCTCTGCAATTTATTTCTCAGTGCTTGTAATTGAGGAGCGAAGCAAGCTCCCCATCACCCTTGAGAGCAGCCTCATCCAGCAGTCCTACTGCCTCCAAGTGCACTAACCCAGCTCATGCCTGAGGCAGGTTAGCTGGGTCCTCACCAGCACTATTGGCACGAGGTGGAGATCACCACAAACCTAATGCCTGTGGGCCACACGTCACCTGCTCCAGCCATGTGACACCACTGAAGTGTGGTGCACAAAGCATTTATAAATTTTAAAAGGCACCACAGCCAACAACCTGATGGTAATGTTGGTGGGTTTATGAACTCTGTCAGTGGAAGTCTGTGCTGTGGATCTGAAGGCCTGAAGACTTCTGAGAGAATGTGTTAGGATTAGTGAGGTTCCACATTACAGGGCATTTTCATTCCTGTTTTCCTCATTTCCCCCTCCATCCATTTTGCTTATTTAAAATTTGCATGCAAATATGTTTGTTGATATAATGCCAAGGTTGCACAACTAACTTCACAAGCCCGTATTTGTTTTAGCCAGCACCCCTGCTTCATTCCCAGCATGACGTCCGGTTCCTGGAGAAAACGTGGCAGATAGCAGCCTCCTCTCTAAAGTAGTCCTGATCTGTTCCCAGGACAGTCTGCATCCTACAGAGGAGTCCTATGACAGGGGAAAAGTCAAGCACCACACTTCTGTATTTCACACGTGCCATAGCACCCAGAATGGCCAGCATAATTAAGGCTGCATGGCAGGTCTTCAATTATGACTGTTTATGTTAGCAACTTCTGTTGAACACATAGTTTCAGAGTTTTGTACTGTAATTAACTGTAATACAGGTATATCCTTACATTCACTCTTCCTAAAGGGGAGAAAAATATAGATAACCCAAAACCAGTCACTATCTAGGTAGGAATGTTTTGCTTTTAAAATTTAGTCAAATATTATTTACAGCATTGCAGCCAAAAGTCTAATTTTAACAATATCATTTACAGGGTGAATTCTCCTCTGCCAGCGGGTGTTCCTAAGCTTAGTTATCACTTTGCATCATCTCACAAGTATGTTCCCAGACGAGCTGTGCTGTATGTACCTGCGGATGATGAAAAGAAGATAAGAAAAATCCCATCACTGAATGTAGATTGTGCAGTGCTGGACTGTGAAGATGGTGTGGCTCTGAACAGAAAGGTAACTAAAAATTATGTGTCAGATACAGTAACCACTAAAGAGAACTTGTGGGAAAACATTGCCTTTGCCTTGGGGAAGTGACAACCAGAGAGATAAAGATGTTAATCTGAAGATATACAAAGTAATGTCACAGTGATAGGCTTTGTGAAGGCATTGGGAAAGTCTGGTTACCCAGAACTCTGTGTGAGAAAGTGGGGAGGGAGTTTTGAAGGAATACAGACCTGGGCATAAGCTCCCATCACAGAAGAGTGGAAGATTCTGTCACTATTACAGCATATTTCTTAGGGAAGAGGAGAAAACAGTCTGTAAGAGGAGAAGTGAGAAAGGAAGAGTTAGTTCAGAACCACCAGGTGGCCAGTTTATTATTGAAATGAAAGCATCTTCAGATTGCAAGCAAAACAGTGTGGGCCTGGGTTTCAACCTTGGAATGTTGGGAAATATTTATTTCCTGAGATTTTAGGAAAAAATGCTGTTAGGAATGTTTCTCAAGGAAGGAGAAGATAGATCCTGAGTGTACCAGTGTTTGGAACAAGAATGGAGAGCAGAGTAGGAGATAGATGTAAATGTGTCAAGTACCTATGCCAAGTTTTCATAGAAATTGAATCGTGTAAGGAAGAATTACCTAGCATGCATTCAATTTCACTTGCAAGCAATTTTTTTTAATGTATGAAAGTAACCATTTTAAAATGTTTCACATCTTAGAATCATAGAATCATTTAGGTTGGAAAAGACCTTTAAGATCATTGAGTCCAACACTGAATGTAACTGCCAAGTCAGACATCTTAAACGTATACAAGAAATTAGTGTAAATGTTTCCTAAAGAAAGCTATTTCTGAACAGAAATGTAAGTTTGCTGTCACATCATTTTCACATTTGCCAGTTTTCCTAACCATGTTTCAGTACTTCAAACTACAGCAAACAGTGTTTTTAGGATTTGAGTACGAATGTATTGTCCAAGGAGTTAGGAAAATAGTCATGAAAATTTTCCTGTGTCATCTCAAAAATATGGATGAAATTTTATTCTTTTCTTTTTCTTGTGAGTTAATGCTTTCCAGAAGGACTTTCTTGGATAGTGTTCTCTTTAACCTCCAGCTCTTTACAGGTATGTTGGAAAGGAAGAAGTTTACAGAGTTTGCATGTATCTATTCTAGTTCTGAAAAGTCAAAATAGCATGTTCCTGTGTACTGCTGAAGATTATTGGAAAACATTTTCCAGTTGCTAAAATTCTGTGTTGCAAGGCTAAGATTATATCTGCTGTCACAGTGAATTAGTACTGTTTCATCATATTTGGGAGGCTGCTGCTGTAAAATGACACAAATGTATTAAACTAGTATTTTTAGGTGAGGCTTAATTATATCAAACAAATAACTTATAGCAGAAGCATCTATTTGTAATAGAGGATGACAGCAAAACAAAAAGTTATGATCAAGATGACAAATTTGACAGTGATAATTTCACAAGGGTGGAAAATTCTACCTCTGTTGAAGTGAAGGGAAGTTATGCCACCGAGTATAAGATTTCAAATAAATTAGGGGGAAAATCGGTAGTAGAAACTTGAGATGACAGATGAGCCCCTGACTGAGCTAAATACAAAAAAAAGCAGACAGGAGGTAGAAATGGGGACAGACTACCAAGGAGCAACACAGAAGTGTGGTCCAGGCATGTATGGGCAGAATGAGGAAGGTCAAAGCTTGGCTGGAATCAAAACTGGTGAGAGATGAGCAAAACAAGAAGAATGGCTATTATAAATGCATCAGCAGTAAAAATGAGAAGGAAAACCAGTAAAAGTGTGGATGCACTACTCCATGAAGCCTCAGGCTTTACTGTCAGTCTGCCTGCTGTTAGGCTTGCTAGGTTGTGTCCTAGAAGCAAAGCTGGGGAAAGGAGGTAGCAGCCACAGTAGGGGAGGATGGAGTTAGGGTCTGTTTAAATAAGCTGGTCCATGAGTCCAGACAGGACATACTGAAGGCCTCTGAGGGAGCTGACTAATGGCATCATGAAGCTGCTGTCTGTCATCTCTGAAAGGTCAAGGTGGCTGGGAGATGTTCCCCATGCCTGGAGAAAGGCATGTCTGCCAAAAAGGCCGTGAGTGCTGTTGGACAACAAGCTAAACGGGGTCAGCGGTGTGCCCTTGCAGCAAAGGTGGCCAACCACCTCCAGGGCTGAGCTGGCACAGGTGCAGCCAGCAGGTCCAGGGAAGGGGTCCCTCCCCTCCACTTGGCTTTGAGGGTTTCCTTGTGGGTTGCCTGTGCTCAGCTGTGGATACCAGGACAAGAGAGATGCTGAGCAATGGGAAGGAGCCCAGGAAGCACCATGAGGGTGGTCATGGCATAGGAGGAGAGGCTGAGGAGCTGTGTTTGTTCATCCTGGAGACGAGGTGGCTGAGTTGGATCTTGATGGAGACTTTGCTTCCTGAGGGGAGCTGAACAGGGGGCTCCACATCTTTTTAGAGGTTCAAATGCATAGTGTCACATGGTGTAGACCATCAGCTCCAGGTTTCTGACTTTGTAAGACATTGAGAATTTCTACAACAGAAATTTACAGTTTTGGTTGGGGAAAGAATTGTATACTACTAAAGGGAAATTGCATTCCCTGTGCTACTATTCACAGATGAAGATAGGGTTTCTTCACCACTGCTATACATGTAAAGTTTCTTCAGTTTTGTTGTACATTTTAAAGAAATTGCTCAGAATTACTGGTTTGGTGATCTTTTAAAATGACGAGTTCAAACATAAATTCTAAAACTATAAAATTAGAGATAATGCAGATTGCAGTGTTGATATGTCGCAAATGCATCACACTCCAGAGATTTTTTGTGAAGTGGTACAGAATTAGCCTATATATATTTCAGGTCTTTACAGGAGAAGTTCTGAATATTCTTTTATTTAGGTTGTAAAAAATAAAAATATAAAAAGGATGGTTGCATTGAAATGCAAGTCTGATTTGTATAGGCCAGTAAGCTGAATTGCATGTGATGAAATTGAGAGATCTCTGTGTAGGAGCTGAGCTGTCTCAAGGGCTCTCGGCCAAGCCAGCTTTCCCTAGTATAGTTTTCTCTGTAGAACAACATTACTTATATGTCAGGTGAACCTATTAATCAGGTGGAAAAGTTTCCTCTTCTTGTTGGAGTAAGGAAGATTTCCATGCCAGTGCTTTCATTTTCCAAGGGCATAGTGAGCTGAGATTTTCTAGTTAGTTCCCATGGCTCATGTAAGGTTACCACCCTTACAAGAAAGTGTTCTAGAATGGCATTTTTTCTATTTCTGATCCTGTCGTAGCACTTCTATTCTTCAGACCCTCAGGAGGTGTTAGCTGCCAGGTCAGCCTAGCAAGAGAAAAGTTGGAGTTGCTACTGTAGTGTTTATGTCTCTCTCTGAGTCCTTGACAAGAGTTTTGGAGAATTTTGTTGCCTCCAGACCAATGCTGTTAGTGGCTTTATCTCCATTGTGGTCCATAGGATGGTTTTGAAGAATTGAGATATACAGTGCCTTACTCTGTAGCTCCCTTCAGTGTGCCATCAGGCCAGGAAGGGCACAGTCCCTTCTGCCAAAGATGATCTTTGAAAATTATCTCAGGCAGATTTCGAAAGTGCTAGGATTTGGCCTTTTCTTTGCACGGGGAATGCCAGTGTTATAATTAAGAATCAAAACAAAGCCCCATGTTCCCTCTCCTCATGTTTTTTGTATCAGAGGTATAAAAGCAATCCCTTGGAGTGTACATATGGCTGAGAAATGTCTGTGCAGTCCTCTAACACAAACCATTTGAAAATAGGAAATTTTGCCGTTGTTCCTCTGAAACTAAAGAGACCTCATTCATCCAATTAAAGATTATTGATAGTCAGGGCTGCACTGTGAAATGATGTAGGATTGATCAGGGTTTAAGCTCCTAAGGCCTATTTGCTGTGAATCGTGATTGTATCGCTTTGTCTCTTAGAATAAGTTGCTCTCTCCTCCAGCACTTGAACAAGAGAAGCTGGGGAAGAGGAAGCCTCAGCTCTCTCCTTTTCCTTCATGAAGAGAGGAAGTGGTGGCCCGTGAGCCTCTCCTGTTCTGCCCACTTCCCTCAGCAGCGACAGGACATTTGGTTGCATTAAGAGGATGGGTAGAGAAGGAGCTATTTTGCTTATCCGCAGCATGGCATCTTAGCATCATAGCATAAATGTGTTCCTACTCAATATCTTGGAGCCACTTAAAATATCATTGCTGTGCTGTGTCATGGGAGAAAAAAAAAAAAATCTGTTAATTCTTTTGCATCATCTGTTTTGCAAAATAGGATTAAAGCCTGACCACTTTTCAGTGTTCCATTATGAATAACACATACGTAAGAGATGACTCTGAGTTCATTACAGTTAAGAGCAGATCATCCACATACATGCTGATTTTATGGAGATTTCTCTCTGTGAGAATGCCTCCTCCATCTCTCTAGCGACCTGATCCTGGGGTCAAAACAAACAGCACGGCAGAGAGAGAGCATCTTTGCCTACCATTTTTCCCCTAATCTGAGACCTTCTGACCTTTTTATTCCTTAGCACTGATGAGAAGAGGCTGTTGCATACAAAACAACACTTCAGCTAAATTTGGGGGTGGAGATAAATACATAAAATGGGTCAGCGTGGTACACAAAAAGAAAATTCAAGGCTTTCTTTGTTGAAATGCATTTCCTTTTGATCTTACTGAAGGATTTGACAGTATTAGTGGAAGAAAGCTCCAGTTGGTTTCCATAAATCTCTAGCTACTTCAATTAAAACCAACCATTTTCCTGTATTATATGATGATAATTTTTTTTTTAATAAACCCATGTTGGTTAGGATTTATCAATGCCGCAGGTATTTCTCTAGGCTCATAGTGAGAATGTTAGCTAGTACTTCATAGGCACAGTTACATGAAACATTGATAACTAGGTTATTTTACCAGGTCTTTGCTTTATTTATAATAAATTAGTGCTGTACCTAATTGTATTGGTCCTACAGGGAGAAGGCTTGCTGATAAAGTGTGTAGAGAATGATTAAATGTACACAGGCGCGTAGTAGGGTGACTTCTCTTCAAAAGATACACAAAATTAAAATGGGAATGCTGCTTTCCCCAGTGGCTTGCCATTATTAAAAGTCTCAGTAGCATGGGAAATTTCTTCTGTAGGAATTGGGAAGTCCAAAAGTCTCTCTGGTTTATTGTAGGGAAGCTGAACTGTACAGTGAAACTCTGCAAGGCCTTTTTGATCCTTGAAGAGTTCCATGAATATACATTTTTATGAAAGTTGTAAAGTGTTTTCATTTCCTCATTAATCCCACCATGGTCCTGGAAGAACTGCCACTCCTGAGTACTAACTGTGACAATAAAAGTTTTTGTTCCCATTGTTTTACTCTACAAGCCAATCATCTTCCTTACATAAAGATTTGAGGATTCATAAGGAGATCACAATATTCAGCAATTTTCTTCTTAATGAGCTCAGTAATGCCTGTGTCTCTTCGAGCAGAGCCTTTGAATTGCCAGTTATTTCTTTTCCACTGATTCAGATGTATCCAATTAAATTTGACTTGGACGTTATCTGATATAACTATTACTGCTGACAGAATGGTGTCTAGAAATGTAAGGAAAATGTCTTGGCTCAATATTAACAGGGATTTCAGGCAGGAATACATTAATAGACCTGGGAAAATATTTTAAAACATAGTTAATATTTGTATAGATTTGTAATTCACAGTACTTCAGTTCTTCATTTGCAGTCTATTGTCCACAGGCACATCAGCATCCCTGGGTACTGAAGGCTAAATGCAGAAGTGGAATGTGTTGCTACACATTTCTGAACCAGTTTTCAATATTTCATCTGTTCTTGTAACAGGAAGGACCTGGCTACACAGCCACTGAGCATCTAACAGTTTGAAGGGAGATGTTCGAATTTCAAGTGTGCTACAGAAAATCAAGCTAATACAAAAAGTTCGGCATACACGTGTAGCTTAGAAACAACATGTGGGATGAAATTTGGGAACTTTTGTTTGCATGCAAAGCCATGTGTTGGGTTGTGTTGTCAGGGCTGCAATGGTACCAGGGGTGAGGAAAACAAGGATATTGCCCAAATCACAGTCACAGGGGTACTCAGCACTTAACACCACTTGCTCCAGGTCTCCTTTGCTTTCTTCATTGGCTATGAGCAGGCAGAGGAACATGTTTGTGTATCCAGGTTTCTACTGCAATTAATCTCGAAACCTAAGTCTTGAACCTAAGATTCCATTGTCCTCGTAAACAGTAGTCCACCCTGCTTATTCTTCCTCATTGCAAAGGGCCACACTTTGAAAACAGAGAGGCAGGGGAAGTGCAAGGAAACCCACAGACCCCATTAATAGGGACATGGATCAGAAAGTGGTAGGACACAGACAGTACAGCCCTTGTTCTCTTAGATAAACTTTTAGAAAAGTTATCTCTGTGTTCACAGTCAAGGTATGGTCTAGTGGACCTATGGTCTGATTTGGATAAGTTAAGTAGGGAAAGGAAGGTGGAAATGCATGGTACTTTTCCCAGCGCATTGTTGCCATCAAAGCTAGACATATCCCAGGATGGTGTGAGGTGGAAAGAACCTCAGAAGATTATGAGCAAAATCTGTGGTTTATTTTACCAAATTGTTTAAGCATCACCTGTTTACCTGGGGTTTAGTAGTATTGTTAGGTAGCAAAACAAGGAAATGTGGTAAGATGCTGGGTAAGAGAAAAGAATTTTTTATGTCAGGCGGAGAAACAGCATAGCCATATACATGGAAGTTGCAGATGAGGGTGAGGATGTGTGTGGTCATGGCTAGGCCTGGGAACCTTGTCATGCGTCAGCCGAATACATGATACTTAACATCAGTACCTTTGGGTTCATCTATTTTATTCTTCTGGAAACCAGAAAAAAGGATCCTAGCACTCAGTAGTGGGAACGAAGCCACCAGTAGCTATGCAAAAGCATAATTTCCTTGCCCTGTCGGACTAGTTAGCAGGAGTCCACAATACTTACTAAGGATTCTGCAGTCCTTGTTCAGATAACATTTCACAATGAATTAAGGACATCTGTGTCTTAATTGGTGATTCAGAATTAAGCCCCTCAGGAGTTTGAGCTTCTTCCTCATAGACACCACCATATATTGAACTGAAGGCATGTGTACTGCGCTAGTTGCAAAATCAGCATAAAACCATCTAAAACCAGTCTTTTATTTCCACCATGAACTAAACCCATGCCATGACATCCCTTTAACTTAGAGTGGAGGAATTTATCTCTGTTCAACAGAAGACAAAACACATGGATTACGATTGCCTAAAGCTCTGGTTTTTACATATTCTGTGAATTACTTTCTTCTCTGAATTGTGAAAGACTGTATGTTAAGCTGTGCTTCATACACCAAAAGAATACACTTTCATGGAAAAATCAGATACCCAAAATCTTTAGCTTACTTACAGTGGAGAGCATCCAGAGCCATGAATTAATTGTGCACTTATATACCAGAATAGAACACAATACGCAACTCTTGCGATTTTTCTAGACCGTGTCATAAAAACCATAACAAACAGGGACAGAACATTAGGAATAATATTTGTTTAGTTGTTTATTTCCTAAATATCTAAATCTGCATAACTCTGCTGGCTACGTAGTATGCAGTAGGCTCCAGGGGCACAAAAGCTCGTAATGCATCCCCAGGTTACACATGCCAAGCCCAGAGTTTGGGCTTCCAAGCAAGGAATTCTTTTGCAAATAAGCAAAAAACGTGACAAATTTATTTCTTCAGCTTCGGTAAGCCAAAACATGTAGCTGCATTTGAATATTGCAGTTTGACAGTGGTTTTTATATCCGTATGGAGCATGTGCAGTTGTTAGCACATCTGAATGTACTGACCAGAGTATATTGTGTAACTCCAAAATAAATGCACACATCTGCAAATCTGGCCTGCTACAGATTTTGGTGTTAATGTCAGCAGCTCTGCTAAGGTTGTCCTTCTTTCCTTTTAGCTATAATATCACAGTATGATCTGTCTTCTTGTTTATCAATTGGGAAAGTGATAAGCTGACTGTGGAGTCTGATCAGCACTTTGCATCTTTTTTGAAAGCATAAATGAAATTTTAGTGTTTTCTGAGTTTGACTAACAATTTCTATCTTTAGGGCAGCTCGGTTGCTCTGAGATTACTATTTCAACTCCTGCATAACATAGTGCTGCCTGCTGTGGATCACTGTAATGGCTCTTTTGCTATCCTTCTCTCACTGCAGTGTATTAGGGCTACCCTCTTCAGAACAATGTACTTAGCAGTTATTTCAAGATTGGGAGAAAATAATTATAAATATTTTTCTTAATTCTTACCACTGAGCTCCAGAAGACCATAAATCCTTGTGTTGTTCCTCATTTGGGAGCAAATGGTTATAAGGATCCTGGCTGTTCATTTTAGGATGGTTATAGCTTGCTCATTCTTTCCTTCTTACTTATTACAGTCACTTTCTAGATTGCCTCAAACTAGCTGCTTCTAAGCCAGACTTAAGATAACTTCATCTTCTAAGGTTTCACAATACAATTGTGCATTAAAAGGGGATATGTTGAACAAATTGGTATTTTCTTCCAGCTTAGCCAGGTTATTTGGTTACATTTTAAGCTGTGATTCCACACAGACCCAGTCTTCCACTCGATAACCAATTATTTTTAAATAGGATAATTATAGATCATAATTTAGTATGCATTTTCTTGAGAAAAAGGGCAAATTAATACATGTAAACATGGATGAATCTATTTAAATACACTGTCCACAAAATCCTTACAATATGTAAACAACATTTGTTATGCCTTGGAGATACCATATGATTGGACTCACGAGAGTCCTGTTTATCCTACTGAACAGTTTCTTTTATAACTTCAAAGGGAATTTTATATATTTATGGCAATAGCGGGGTGTTAAGTGCAGCTAGACAGAAATTATACCTCAGCTATTTAGTTAATGCCAATAGGGATTAAATTAGACTTTATAGCTGTTAGTAGAAGTCTGTTTTGTAACTAACAAGTGGGATTTTTAAATCCTGGAAAGCATAATCCTATTATAAAACTGGCAGCTGAATTAACATTATCTAGGAAGCATGTCTTCACAGATTAACATTTTTTGACATTAACAAAGAAAAACTAATGCTATAGGGATATTAGATGCTTTTCCCAAAAGTAGGAAAAAAAGAAAGTGAATATAGGACAAGATAAATGGCACAAATACTGCAGGAAGGAAAAATGGAGTGAAATATGCATGAGGTGAAATCTGGGAGTGGTCGTGTTCTGCCTCAAATACAAAGGAAATACACTGAGTAGGAAAAGATTCCACAATTGATAATTCATAAGTTATCCACACATAGATTTATATGTGTCATGTGACTAATTCCCAGTCATCCAAAAGAGCATGGGATAGCCACCATACTCTCCTGTCCTGGGGGGCTGAGGTCTCTGCATTCCAGCAATAGGAGCGAAAGACTGGCACCAGTGCAGAAGAAATACTCATCCCTTTACTGAACAGGCCCATAAAGCTGTTCCGCAGAGACCCTGATAAAGCTCTGCTTACATACCGTGAAGAACAGTTCTGGGACAGCTGCTGTAGGCAGTGGGACAGGAAATGAGTGGGACACTAAACTTGGTTGGACTGCAATACCTTATTGATAGCAATCATGATCATCATCATCATGGCTAGGCTTCGCGAACGAAGATTTGGGAAGGGCTCTACCCACGTTTGTTGCAAGCACGTTGGTGGCTAAAGAGGCCAATATGAGATAGGCAGGTCCGGTTGCAAAAGGCACAGCAGAAAGACTCCTTAGATGGTATGTTCTGCAAGGCACGGTTCTTTCTGCGTTGTCTTTTCTCCTCAAGGGTGATCCTGTGTGTTTTCTCAAAAGCATCAGCAGCGTTGTAGATGGTGTGTCTCCAGGACTGCTGATTGGAGGCCAGAGTAGACCAGTTATGGTGGTCAATGTGGCCAAGGCTGAGATGTTGTTTCAGGGAGTCCTTGTATCTTTTCTTCGGGGCTCCTCTCTTGCGGCAGCCGGTGGCAAGTTCACCATAAAGCAGGATCTTAGGGAGGCAACCTTATTGATAGACTGAATAGCTATAAGGGTATATACCATGTCATATTTCAATTAAAACATCTTTGCCACATGACAGCTGCAGAATAAACTTTTTGTTACTTGAAATTGTAATGTATCTCCTGCATATTATTTTAAAACCTCTGTGTTTAGAATCCAAGGCTTTGCTGATTCACAGTTGCGGCATTGAAATAATGAAATGAATATTTTGTTGTGTGGAGAGTTACGAGGAATCCACTTAGTAAACCTACCAGTCACAGAAACATGATGAACAATTTCTTTTAGATTTTACAACATCATATTCAGTGTTGTTGACCCAGTACAAATTTTACAGTAACTGTGTCTTTTGGCTGCCGTCTTGTCTCTGAGATTTCTTCCTTTTTATCAAATAGAGGATTTCATTAATTACAAATGAGAGCTAAACTGAAACAATTTGTTTTAATTTTGCCTTCCAACCTCCCAATTTCTTGATTCAAGTAAAGCAGAACTTTTATACTGTCATACAGGGATCATACTGGGGTTTTGTTGCCAGATTTAGCTGTGGCTTTGCAAAACTACTATGTGACTTCACAGGTTGATTCTTGGCTTGGTGCTTTTGAAATGTTGCATTTTTCCTCCTTGTGGGTTGCTACTTCAACTGTTATTACTCAGTGGCTTTCATTTTTACTGAGCATGTTTTCTGCCAGACCATGCGCGTGTAGCAGTCATTGCTCTGGTTAAATCTGTTACCAGAGATGTGGCTGCAACTGCCTTAATGGCTTTCTTAAATCGTGATTGTGTAGCATAGACCTTATCTTGCAAAGTGTATAACAACATCTAAACTGTGGAAATAGTGTGAAATCTCTAAGTTGCCAAACTATCCTCCTCTGAAGTCAGTGCCATGAGGAAGGACCTTGGCACCATTATGTCAGTGGGAAAACTCACCCTGTACCTGCTATGACTGGCTGCTGCTTGACTGTGAAAAAGGTCACTGAATGTGGAGGGAGGGATGAAGGATGCTTGGCTCTGCCACTGAGCACTCTTGCATCTGAGACGTTTTTCTGGAGTAGATGCTTTGTAGAAGCTCGTTCAGGGCCAGCACGTGGCAAACAACAGCAGCGCCACTTGACCATTGCCAGCCAGGGCACCTGATCTCAGAATTTGGCTTCATGTTGACAAATTTGCTTATAATCCATGAGGCACAGTGGAAGTGCTGAGAAGAAAAAGAAATGCCCAGAATTGTGAAGGTGGGTTGTGGGTTTCAGTGCTTGAAGGCTGTTACAAGTAGCCCTGCACACACATGCTTGATTTTGTAGCTGGAGGTGATTCACACACTGAGCAACCTCTGAGTAGTGCTTGATGTGAACTGACAGAAACTAGCAGAAAGAGCAACTGGCTCCTAGATGGTGACAGCGATCCTGATTCCTGGTCAGCAGACGCCACCTCTTCCCGCATCCACCTCTTCACAGAGGTGTGGTGCTACATAGCAAAGCATTGCCTGGGTCATGCTTCCATGGCAGTGACATTTCCTGCAGGAAGCACAGCCAGGAGGTTAAAGGGCTCTCAGGGACCTTCCCTTTTTTTTTTTGCCATGGAAGCTCTGAGCTTTCACTGGTGAACAGACCCACAAGTCTCACCTTTCCAAGCCATTGTCTTGGCAAGCAGGCTCCTGCTGTCCTGACTGGGGTCAAAAAATAGTACATATCATGCATATTTAGCAGGTAGTTGCAGGAAGTCCAGGTAGTGGCAGAGGGAACCTCTGTGAACTGGTTGTGGCATGTAGCAGCTGGAGCTGGAGGTGCGGGAGCTCTTTTACAGTGTGGTTCAGGAGCTGGTAAGTGGAAAATAGGCTGTGAGGAAATGCTAATGAAGCAAAAATGAGGCATTGCTGAGGAACAGTTGAACAAAGCAGCAGCTTCTCAGCTCAGTGAAATCTTGCCTGGGGTTTCACATGGGTCTGCCTTAGGCCCTTTTTTCACTCTCACTGTTCAAGAAGAGAGAACTTGTGCTACCTTTTAAATGGGAAGTTACACAGGAAGTTCCCAACTTGTCAGCCAGACAAGTGGCTTTCTTACATCCAGAACTTCACAAGTGCTTAGTAAAGTTCGTATGTGTAGTAAATCTGTCATGGCTATCAAGCCCAATTTCTTGAATGAAACAGAGCACTTATAGAATTGTGTCTTTTTTTGTTTTACTGACAAATTTATCTGGCAGGAGAAACTAGAACCTCCATTTGGGATCATTTGTCACATTAGCACATTTCCTTTGAAGCTTCTTTGTGCAGCAGCGTCAAAAGCTTTCTCACGTCTTGACCGCTCTCCACAGTTTCCTAACACCTCTCTTGAAGTGGCCAAAGCTGGAGATTGTATTCCAGGTGCAGCATCACCAGTGCTGAGTAAAAGGGGATAATAACCCCCTTAGTCTTCTCACTATGCAGTTTGTTTTGTTTGCAATGACAGCACATCGTTCCCTTGCTGTCCCTCATTCAGACATCCACCTAAGTCCCAGGCCCCTTTTAACAGCTTCATCCTGTAGCCTGTCACCTCTGGCTCCTGTTGGCCCAGTACTGGAGTTTCTCATGGTGCCTCTAGACTGAATCACAGAATCACAAATTATGCTGTGCTGGAAGGGACCCACAAGGATCATCAAGTCCAACCCTTAGCCCTGCACAGGACCATCTCCAAGAGTCACACCATGTGCCTGAGAGTATTGTCCAAACACCTCTTGAACTCTGTCAGGCGTGGTGCTGTGACACTTCCCTGGGGAGCCTGTTCCAGCACCTAACCACCCCCTGGGTGAAAAACCTTTTTCTATTATCCAACCTAAACCTCCTCTGACACAACTTCAGGCCATTCCCTTGGGTCCTGTCACTGATCACCACAGAGAAGAGATCAGTGTTTGACCTTCCTTTTCCCCTCACAAGGAAGTTGTAGACTGCAATGAGGTTTCCCCTCAGTCTCCTCTTCTCAGGCTGAACAGACCAAGTGCCCTCAGCAGCTTCTCATAGGGCTTCCCCTCAAGGGTTGACTGGGAGTTGATCATTCTCACAGCCACGGTTCTCCAGCTGAGGGCACTGAGACCCCCTTGGTCCTTCATCCGTGTTAAAGACAGAGGCAAGAAAAGCGCTAAACACCTCTGCCTTGTCTCTGTCCCTGTTTGTGAGGTGACCATCCTCATCCTGTAATGGGCCTATACTGCCTATTGCCATTAATGTACTTGAAGAAACTCCTTTTATTGTCCCCCACATTCCTGGCAGCTTCAATTTCAGCTGAGCTTTGGCCACATGAATTTTATCCCTGCAGTGGCAAGCAGCATCTCTGAATTCTTCCTATGTCACTGATCTTGCTTCCCCTGGGCATACACCTTCCTTTTTTGCCTTACTTCCAAGAGAAGATCCCTGTTCCGCCAAACTGGCCTTCTGCCTTGCCTGCTTGACTTCTGACATTTGGGAAATGCCTGCTCCTGTGCCCTTAGGAGATGATGTTTGAAGAGTGACCAGCTCTGATGGACCCTAGCAATTGCAAAAACATTTTCCCAAGGAACATTACTTACTAATTCCCTGAGCAGCCTGAAGTCTTCTCTCCTCATGTCCAGAGTAGAGGTTTTGCTGGTACAGAGATTTTAGGCTCAATTTCTTCATGGTCACTGTGCCCAAGACAGCCACCAATCTCCACTTTATTCATGAGATTCACTGTGTTGACAAACAGCAGATCAAGGAATGAATTTTTCAAGTCAGCTTTCTTAGTCAGTCTAGTTTTGTGTCAGTGGAGAATTTGCTGAGGATTCATCCTGTGTCATCACTGAGGTTCATGTGGAAGATACTGGATAAAACTGGCTCCAGTATCAGAGCCTGGTGTTCTCCACTTGTTACGAGCTGCCAAACAGGCAATCCTTCAAACTCAGCTGTCCAGTCAGTTTTCAACCCATCCTTTTCAACCCAATGTAGTCAACCCAATACTTCCAGCCCATATCTTCTCACTTTCCAGGTTAAAATGCCATGCCCTCTAAACTCAGGGTGTATTACATCTGCTGCTCTCTCTTGTCATGTAACCAATCATTTTGTCATAAAAGACCACCAGATTGTTCAAGCAGAGATGTCCTCCTCCTGTCTCCCACCCACATGGACTCACCCATTTTCTTCCCTCATTTTGTTTCCTGTGGTTATCATGAGATCATGACTGCAACTTGTTCTATCCTCTTTTCTTTTTTACCCAGCTAGAATCAATAGATATAATGAACAAGAGACTTTGTTCTTACTTTGTCATACAACTTCACAGTGTCAGGTATTTTGAAGCATCCTTGGCACTGGAGCGTGTTATAGTTGCCTTGAGTTGACTTTAGACACTTCAACCAAGAATGCAATTCCCAGCCACACTGCTAACACCTGCATGTGCTCTTAAGTGGTTGAAATTCTGCTTTTGGGCATATTTAGAAACGTTTCTGTCCTCTTCTGGCAGCTTGTTGTCTCTCGCATGCCAAGGTTATCAGAAAGGCCCTTGAGCAATCAAAATTTGCCTAGCAGACTCTGGCAACAGACACATGCAAAACACAGAAACTATGGCCTTTTTATTTTAAAATGGCTAAGATAGGAAAGAGGAAATAACAATCAAGTCCACGGTTGCATGGGTAACAGGCTTACTGAAAGCTGGTGGATCAGGGTCAGAGGGGAAGCCAGAACGGGGGAATGTCATGGTGGTGAATGATCAAGGAGAGACTGTGGATGAAGATTTCTTAAACAACTGAAAGAAGTATCTCAAATTCTTCCTGAATCTCATGGAGAACTTTAACCATGCTAGAATTTACTGAGAGGACAGTGTGATGGATTACAAAGCAATCCAGATTTCTAGAGCTCAGGGGAGACAATTTTTTGGTACAAGTGCTGAGCAACTAACTAGGGGAGATGCTTTGCTGGAGTCCTGAATAAAAATGAACTGTCAGTCAATAACAGTCTTGACTGCAGGAGCTGTCAGATGCTGGAGTTTATGATCCTGAAGGCAGTGAGGAAGACAAGGACACAAGACTGCAGCTGGTAGGCAGAACTGATCTCATGTTAGGCTTGCCCTGGAGGCAAGGGATCTCGTAAGGGCTAGTCAGACTTCAATGACAGCCTGCACAAAATGCAAAAAAATATCATCTGAAGGGTGGATGAACAGGCAGGCATGGCAGGAGGCCAGCTTGCTGAACAGGGAACTCTTGATTTAACTCAAACACAAGAAGGAAGTATACAGGAAATGGGCACAGGAATAGGCTACCGAGGAGGAATAGAGAAATATTACCTGAGCCTGTAAGCACAGAATGAGGAAAGCCAAAGACTGGCTGGAATCACTGGCCACAGAGTACATGAAGGGAGATGCTGACTGGAGAAAAAGGGAAAAAAGTTTTCCCCGGGCAGGTGATCAGACACTAGAAGAGGCTGTCCAGAGCACTGGTGTATTCTCCTTCCATGGGGGTAGCCAAGCCTTGGCTGGGTGAGGCCCTTACCAGTCTGGTGTAGAGGGGTAGTTAACCATGCTTTGAGGAGGCAGATAGATGAGGAGGTCTCCTGAGGTCCCTTCCAACCTGAATTAGACTCTGTGATTGCATGATTTTCCTAGTGTTTAGAAAACTTGTCCAGGAAGCCAGGAATGCAGGTCTATCTGTCCTTATCTAGAGTGATGACAGCACCCTGCTTACTAAATAAAACTCTGATGTCCATCTGTATGCATGCATCCCTGTGGTAGAGACATCCTCCACCTTGCTTTAAGTAGATATTAACTGGGCAGAGACCAAAGCTGGGCCTGAAACTGACTTTCCAGTTCAGTGATTAGGACATGAACCTAAGAAAAGGAAGACCTGGATTTATATCTGTGCTCTGGGGACAGCTTATACATTTTAGTCTATGGCTTTTTTTCAAGCATCACAGTGCATATGTCCCTGTGTGGTTCTAGTCCTGGTTTCCTAACCTAATCAAGAAATCAGATCCTCCACAGACACAAAACTGGCACCATCACTAGGAAAATTTTCATTTATGCTTTTTCTTAACAGACTGCCAGCTCCTGTTTAAAGACCTTGAAACAATTCACGTAGTTTTTACTGCTTTTCTAGTTATATCTGGAAAATTGTGTATTTTATTTATAATGCCTGACAGCTAACTTTTCCCTCCCTCTGTCCTCTTCCCTCATCTGTTGCAGTCTGATAAAGAATTCAAGCCAGTTCCTCCTTTTGTTGGAAGTGCTTGGATAAAATCTGCAAGGGTCAGGAAAAGAAAAAAATGATGTGCTAAAGGCTGCTGAATCCAGCAGTCCTCGAATACCAGTTCCACCATCAGTGAGGCTGAGCAAGTGTTCCCAATATGTATGCATACACATATTCTAATATATATGTGTATATAAGCCAAGATTTCTCAAAGTCAGAGATTAGTGGCAAGAAATTTGCTGTCGCCTTTTTTTTCAATAGAAGTGGGATGTTAAACTGTTTTTGCAAATCCCGTTAATCTATAGATGTAGCTATGCAATGAACAGCTGTAAGTGTGGTGTGTTTGAGCATCCTAAAGAATTAGGAAGAAGACTTCACAGAACTGCTGCATGTTTTATTTGCAATCAAAAATTCGAAGCACTGTATCACTTAGCTGTGTTGACCCACATGTGAGGGTGTGTACGTGCAGCATGTTTCAGTGATCCTTTTGTAGAAGGTAATGGAGGAGGAGGAGCAGCTCAACTGGGTTAAGCACAGTAGATGGTATAGATAGGAACTTCTGGCTACCCTGCTGCTCTTGCAGTTGATTAGCTGTTTTCAGTAATTATGCATTTCCATCAGGGGTGCAATGGTTATCACCTCTGGTAATGAGATTACTCCCATTTCATACAAGTGTAATGTTCTGCTGGTTCCCTTTTGGCACTTTACACATTTCCTTGACTCGCGCTTTCAACGCTTGCCAAGGTTGCACACCGTATTCTCTCCTATGGACTCACCGAACCATGCAAATGTGTTCCCCAGCATTTGTCAGTCTCGTGGTGGCAACCTATAGGCCTGCCAAGGTAGCCTCACAGCACGTACAGTAAAGAGCTTTCTTTGAACTAGTTCAATTTTTTTGTTGCTGCTTTTTTTCCAAGTGGCTGCACTGGGCTGTCAGAGAATGGGAATTACATGTTTTTCACTTATGCGAAAGCATTTCTGTAACCCATGACATAGCATCCTAAAATATGGGTTTGTACCCCATTCAGGCAGTAACCTTTCATCACAATATTGAAAAACTTGCAGACTTTGCTGGGATTCCCTAAAGGCAGAGTACTCATTCCCCAAAACACTTGTGAAAATCATTATTGCCAATTGTAGGATAAGCCAGAGAAGTAGATGCTGGTGTTGCATCTGATTTACACAAATTGTCTGGTAGAAATTTCCCTGGTAATTTTTTGAATAGCAAAAAAAGAGAGATAGTCCAGCAAAGGACAAGTAAGTCACTGAAGAAGGTACAAAATTGTAACACATGCTTCTGGAGCTTAACAAAGAGGAAAGAGTACGCAGTGAAATTTTATACGGCACGGAGCTGCAGATTCCAGGCATTCCTTTTGATGGAGCCTCTGAAGGAAGTATAGAGGCTGTGTACCCCTTTTGAGGCAGCTTTACAGGTCACAGATCTGGCCTAAACAAAAGTATTTTTTTCTAAACTACTCCTTTCATTTTTCTCCTCCTCATGTCAGGACTCCAGCAGAGTTTTGTAAGCAGTCCGAGGGCTGTCCTGGCATCATCTACCTCCCTGCCTCTGGGGACTGATTCCAGGTCATAGATCAGAGGGAAGGTATACTTCACAGAGTGACTTGGTGCAAGCACACCTCCTTTCATAGTGTTTTTTTTTCTTCCAGAGTGTGGCATGAAAAGGGCAACCCTGTAGGCCACCAATCAACCACCTCCTTAAAATAAACCCTATCATCGCACTAACTTTCATATAGACATCCCAGGGAGTAAGCTGCATGGTGCAAAGAAGGGCATCTGGTTTTCACCCTGTTCTGGAAATCAAGTGAGTTCATAAATGCAGTTTTTGCCAAGAAATAGAAATGCAAGTGCTTGAGTGGCAGCCTTGGAGTGTGGAGACATCATTGACTCTCCATGTGGTTCCAGAAGCCATGTGACAAGTTCCTTTAATGCTTTTTCCCATTAAAATTGATCCAAGATCCCAAAAGATAAGCTATGAAATTCCCCTTATGTGTGAAGCTGCCAGATTTCCTAAAGAGTCCTGTCAGGAGACCAGAAAACAATGATACCTCTGTGGAAAAACTCTCCTTATCACTTCAGAGAAAGGTCTTCATCCTGAAGGTGCTGCTTAAACCAAGTGCTTCCAAGCAATGGCATTTAGGGGAAAAGAGATTAAAGGTGCCTTTCTTAAGAATGGGAGGACCCGAGACTCCACGCCAAGAGGAGGCACAAAGGAGCTGTCAGATGAAGCCTGCCACTCAAGGAAATGGTCTCCTCCCTTCCTGCTTTTCTGTATATCCTTTCTTGCCCATGGCCCTTGTTTTAATGTGCTAAAATGAGACAGGGTGGTGTTCAATACAGTTGCTTTCTTTGGGCTTTAGAGAGTCAGGCTTTTGGAGGCCAGGCACCAGCTGTGAAGTTAAATTGATAAGATCTACATTTCAACAGAATAAGACATATAATTCAACCTTGGAAATTCAGAAGCCTTATTTCTGAGAAACTGCTACCTAAGAGAAGATTTGACTATACTCTTTAATTCAGTCTAATCTACCCAGTCTAATTATATGCTCATTTCTCCTCTAGTTTTGAATAACAGTAATATAAAAAAAAAAATACAAAATGTGGGATTTTTTTCAGCATTGCATGAGGTCACTAAGATTGGGTCATGTAAGTGTTGCGAAGGCAACACCAGAGTTCCCAATGAAAGGGTTTGATAAGGGACTTGTATTGTTGTGTTGAGGAAAACACACTTGGATAAACTGTTGAACTTGTTACTTCATGTAAAGCAGTAGCTGCAATAATAGGAAAAAAATCACATCTAATTTCCTGGCAAAGTGGGAAGTGGAGAGAATGTATTTCAATAGCAGTCATACTATTAACTCTTTGAGATTCCAGTATATTTCGTTGATCTCTAAACACAGCTGTACAGTAGAAGTGCCAGTGCTGGCACAAACTGCATCTGAGAAAGTTCCCTGTTGTGCCAAGACTGTGACATTGCGTTCTGCTGGAGATCTCTCTGGCTTCGTTTCATGCATACCTAGCAGATTTAGCAGATTGTGAAAATGAATGTTTTCCATTCTCATGGCTGATTTTTGCATGCATCTGTTCACTCATCTAAACCTTAGTTACATGCTGCTATGAGAATGAAAGGCTATAATTTTTTCCTCGGAAATTGGGATTGTTTCATGCACCACAATTTCTGCTTAAGGATCCTGCACAGAAATTGTGAAACACATGTCTCACTAATGTCGTAGAAAAAATTGTAGCTACAGGGATGCATTTTTCTCTCTTTCTGCATGCATATCTGGGCTTCATGTAGTAGGAATTATGTGAATAAATCAAGAGAAAAGTACTCCCCCTAGAATGGAAAATACCTGTTGGCAGGTACCAAAAGATAAATATTTAAACATGGCATTTGCATATAACATTAATAAACCCATGCTGATTGTGTCACAAATTCTATATTGTAATTCATAGTGCTTACTTCATATACCAGGTTGCAAGTTACTGTGAGTGCACAGATCAAAATAGATTCTTTGAATATTGTAGCTGTGCTATATTACAGGGCTTACACAGGCATTTATATGTTGAATATTCCTCTTTCTATTTTTTTTTTTAAAACTTAACCTGGCAATTAGCTTGATACAATGAGCTTGAATAGGATTATGAAAGAAAACTGAGGTATGTGACACTTCAGAATTAACAATGTTTATACTGTCACATTTTAAAAATTACATTTCTGGTATGTTAGATTTTTATGCTGTAATTTCATTATGTTAACCATTCTAAATACCCTTTAATATTATTTTTTCTTCCACAAAGGGGGGGTTTAAATGGCTTAACCACATTCTCATAAGAGATCTAGGCAAAGACAAAGGCTGAGATTCAGATAGCCCTCAGCCCACCCAACCCTTGCAATGTTGCTATTAAATAGCACAAGTCTGGGGGTTTTTTCAAAACTGTTTGTGCTATGCAGATTTGTATTTCTTTTGTTGCAGAGATGTACTTTTCTGAGCCTTATCCCTGTGCCACCAAAACTAACATGCACCATCTAAAAGGTAAAGACAAGGATACAAAGGCAAAAAAGCCATCAGTAGAAGCTTTGTGCTCCACAGTACTCTTAAAACACTTGCTTCTTGTGCATCCAAAGCACCCATTAAACCTTTATATCACTCTTCAGAGACTGTCATTTCTTTTTCCACAGCATAAAGTTTACTGGTTCTCCTCTTTTCTAAGGCACCCTCTTTGCTGAGTAGTCACACAAAAGGAACAGAGCTAAAAAGTGAGTCACATTAGTCATGCTGCGTAAGGTCCAGTGAAGTGGATTTCCAATTATTGCTAATTTATTCAAGGGTAAATTGTTGCACTGCGAGGGGGCTAGCAGTAGGGGTGGGTGCAGAGCCACGCTGGCCCAGCGGGCGCCTGGCAGGGCACATCGTGCAGAGGCTGTCATGGTTGCTGCATCTCCCAGGGCCTGGCTTCAAAATGCAAGCACGCACGTGCAGGGGTCCCTCTGCTGTCTAGCAGAAGGACAAAAGAAAGATTGGTTTTCATTGTCCCCTTGCTCCTCTGTGCTGTCTCTGGGAGCCCAGATTGCACAGAGGAGCTGAGTTAGACCTGAGTGTGGCCAGTCACAGGAACATCAGGTCTGCCCTTGCGGCTGGGTCCTACAAGGAGCTGGAGTCCAGGGCTTCTCCTGTGAGGATGGGGTGCTTCCTGCTCATCTGTGTCACCGGAACTTCATGTCCCTTCTGGTTTGGGAGTATTTCATGGTGGGAAAAGAGAGTACCATGACTCGAGGCTATTGCATGGCAGTGCTGCAGGCAGCATCCAGGGCCCTGGGAGGTCTCGGGGTGAGTACCTACTGCCACACATGCTTGGCTGTGCTCAGCCACAGAGACAAATGAGCAAGAGTGACCATCAGCAGCTGTGTGCTTCAGCTGGCACGTTGTAGTCCAGGGAGCTCCATGTTAAACACATCCCTCCTGCCTTGTGCCCAGACATAGTGTTGCTCCTTTAGCTTTGTCACAAGTATGAGTTCCAAAACATTGCACACCAGGCACTGCTCAGCTCTCCGTTATCTTCTAACCAACATCCATGGTTCCACTAAGGATATGTAGGAGAATTTGTATGTCGTTTTCAAGAACCCATCCTCTGCAAGCTAGTACATATGCTGGCCATGTTCTGGCAATGCAGGGTAGGAAATGTCCCCACTCACCTCACAGAGCAGCTAATCAATGCTGTCCTAATGTAACTGGAAAGCTCATGTGTGGTCACCTTAGCTAGAATGATCAGAGCACTGGATAAAGACAACTTTGCAATTATTGGCTATATAGCCTTGTGGTTGAGAACAGCTGGTTTGGTGTTGGTGGCAAGCAGTGTGTTTCTGGCTGGGCGAAGTAGCTGCCCATGGGAGCCAAGTCCATCTGGGCCCTTTCCCAAGGGCCACTCTCTGTTATGACTAAAGGGTATTTCCCAGTCAAGCTTGCCAGCCTTTCTCTGCAAAGGAGCTAGCTACTAATTTTCACATGCTGTGTCTTAGTGAACTTCTGAGGACCTTCTAAAAAGCTGAGGATGTTTTCAACGGAGTTTAGACATGCTGCTTGAAAAGTCTCATTTAGCCCATTCAAACCTCTGAGTCAAAGACACAAAGTATTGTTTCATAGCAGTTTCTTCTGCTCAGGGATTATGGTGGCACTTGCAGAGCCAGAAACGCTGTATTTTCCTTCTAGGCTAGGAAGAAATACAGTAAAACAGGTGGGGTTTGGAGTTTTACAGGTTGGATGTAATCCTGCTGTCTCTTGCACTATTAATTTAAAATTTCCATTCTGTTAAACTCAAAGGAAAATCAGAACACAATGTGTTTCTTCAAGGAAACAAAGTGCCCTTAGACTTTTAAGACACGCATGCTATGTAATAAATAGCAACAGTAAGGACAACCAGTCTTATTTTTACTAATTCCTGTTTAGTCTATGATGCTGTGCAAATTTTTCCTGCACATTTTTAATGTGTGTGCTAAATTGTTGTGGAATTACAGGTGTTGGGTTTGGAGAGAAGGTTGTAAAGTGTTTACATTTGTGAAGATTTTGTTAAACTGGAATTCTACCGTATTTTCCACTTATCTAATATTTTACATAATGGAGATGTAAGTTTGCTTGCCTTCCCCTTTTTTCGTTTTCCATTATAAATGTAACAGCTGAGAAGGAATTAGAAATAGTGATTTTCTTTTGGCAACTAAAAGCTGTTAATAGTCGGAAAGTTATGTTTGCAGCATAGATTGCTAATAAAATGTGCCTCTTCCTGCCAAAATCAGAGAGTCCAATTTTCAACATCTCCCCAGTCTCTCTCTCTGCACGAGCCATTCACACCGAACTTGCTGCACTTCTGGCTGTTTTGCTCGTGCATTCTGTCAAAAAATATTTTCTGCATCTCTAATTTCATCAAGATATGCTTGACTGCGAGTGTCAGCATCGCTGAGCAGTAGTGTTTAATTCAAAATTCTCTGTGTCTGTGGCTGCGGCAGCTGAACAACTGAAATATCAGTGAGGAACCAGACCACCGAGGTGCCGCGGTTTGTTGGCATGTTTGTGCGATTAGGTGGGAAACATCACTCTTGTGTGGCTGCCGGTGCTTCAGCAGTGCTCTGTTGACCATACATCATCCATTTCTAATATTTACGTCAGCAAAAGGCTATTTGTAAAAACTCTGGATTTAATGGCTGTGTTATAGAGGTGTATGCCATATTATGAGAGATAAAAAATACTCATTTTTCTTCTCCCATTAGTCATAGTAACACATTTTTAAATAGCAATCTGCAGTGATATTTATCTCATTTGTGCAATTTTAAGGTATTTCTTACACTGAGATACAGTCAGCAGCGTTCAGGCTTTGGTAGTCCTGAAGTCAGACGTGGGTAGGATGGCAAAGGTTGTCAAGAGCAAAGACTTGAAGAAAATAGATGGAAAAATTTGGTGTGTCTGCCTGTCTGTTAGCTATGGTTTGTTTTGGGGAACATCAGTCTGTTTTTTAAGTGAAACTGTAGTCTTCATGTTTGATGTGCCCTCACTTTCACTGTTGATTGTGATCTACCTTGCACACAATGGTGATTATCTGCTATCCTGGCTATTTTATTGTCCTTATTTTATTGCCCTGCACAAATAGGGTTTTTTTGAGCACTGGTACACCAGGAGAGCTAGATGCTCAGGATACCAAGTAAGTGATGTTAAAGGCATTGCTCTTCTATTCAGGAACATGGCATTGTATGGTGAGGGGTCATGTGTTGGGAGTGGGAAGCTTTCTGGACCCTCAGAAGCGTGGGGTACAGCTGGGTTGGTGTGGTCCAACATGGAAAGCAGGCCAGTGAACTCAACTCATACCATGTGTAAATCCAACCTTTGCTGATCTTCCCCTGAATATATTTAGCTAGGGAATTGGGTTTAGTGGGTGAGTGTTTTGAATGATGAGCTGTTCATTACATCTGTTTTCCTTGACTGCTGATGTGAAATAATTGACAGATGAAATGTGAGAGGATAATTTCATGTTTCACACCAGTGACTCCATTTTATTTGGTATCCTTCTCACATGATTGGGAAAGACTAGTGTCATATGAATTCTTTGCCTAACTGAATGGTGAATCAGCAGGTCAGTGATGAGGTCATACCAAGACCTCCCGAAAAGCTCTTTGTTCTTGTTTTGGTTGGATTGGGTTTTGTGTAGGCTTCTGAATAGGTTTCGTGATGCAGCATGCAGTTTAAGTACTTGTCCCTTGGTTCAGATTTATTCCTGGTTGGCGTTGTCAAAGAGCTTAACTCTCTGACAGCAATAAGACTTGGTAGCAGCTCCTTTTCTGGCAGGTTTAGCAAAGTCACCAGTGGTTGGTCATTCAGAGACACTGGCCTGTGCTTTCAGTCCAGGGATAATATCTTTGTCTTGGGGATCAACAGTACTTGCATGAGCTTGTATGATACCTTATTAGGGAAAATGGTGCCTGGACTCTGCCTGCATCAGGCAAACCTAAAAAATCATGGGATTTAATCAGAAGTAAAGGGCCAGACACAGCTGAACCAAAACCTATGGTAGGTTTTATCCTGGTAGACAAGCCTGAAGCTTCCTTAACTGCTTGCTTTGCTTCAGATGCCACTGGCTCATAGCAGAGGGCAGCCCTGTGTGCTGTGAAATCAAATGACTGATCCAAACCACAGCAGGTAACCACAATGGAAATGAGACCTTAGTCGCAAGGAATAACTCCCCAGAGCAGTCACCAGTGCTTCCAGCCTGCTGCCCAGGAGAAGAGTTTGCAAAGCAAAGACACGGAAATCCCCTCACCTTTTCCCAGTACTGATTGGAAGTTAATGTTGTAATACTAAAGCTTTGCAGAGGTCTATAAAATAGACCCATGTTTGTTGGTTACAGTTGACACTGTAAACATTTCCTCCTGCTGCCCCCCTGATGGAAGAGGGTGGGGGTCTCAGAGCACAGCTGCTTACGTGAGCACAACATTGGTGACACAATCCTGGCATTCCGAGCGCTAATCCTTTCCATATTTCTGAGGTTCCTGTCAGTAGGGTTTTCTGAGCACCAGTGCTCTGGGAATAGAGCTGATTTCTGACTCACAGAGGACTCCTCACAATACCCACCTTACAAACTCCTAGTGCAAGATAAATAGTTGTTTAGCACTTATGTTTCCTATCAATGGTGCTGTTTTTGCGACCATTCCCAGTCCCGATGTTCGGTCTCTCAGCCAGCAGGTGCAGGAAGCTCAGCAAGGGTGGTCCAGTCTTGGCGTGGTCTGCGAGAGGGTATCCTGTGTTTCTCAATAACAGCTTCTCCAACCGGCGGATGAGCCCCAGAGGGAGTCCTAGACAGTCCTGCATTGGGCAGAAGAAGTTGGCAGCGACACAGGGCCTCAAGGATGTAGTTTAGAAAGCTGGGAAAAAAATCCCCTCCTGTGGCGCAGTGCTCCTTGCCAAGGCCATCATCCTCACAGCCAAGGCGGGCTGGATGGGTCTCCTGTAAGAGCCTGTCAGCCCCTTTCATTAGGCAGCCGGAGGGGCTGCTGCTGAGTGATGCACGGCACCCCCTTCCACCCCGTGTGTGCTTCCTGCCAGCCGGGGGAACGAGAGGCTGGGATTAGAAATCACACTCCAGGTTTTCTGCATGACTGTGCAGGGTATATTAACATTAGAACCCCCCACACACCTTTTTTTTATTTATTTAAAATAATTAGGTTTTATTTGTTTTTTCCCAGCATCAGTGGTTTCGTTCTCACACCCCACACCCTCAGCCAGAGGCGTGGATACATGGGGGATTGTTCTGGATGTGAGTTTTGGGGGTTTGTCTGTCTCATTACAGCGAATGCATCACCTGCGTGACTCAGTCATTCTTTGGCTGCCTGGGGAGAGAGGCCTTCAAGAGCAGTTGCAACAATAATCCTGTCTCATTATGGCACATGGCACTGCCGCTGTGAAAGTAGGCAAGCTAGCAGATCTCCTTCTTAGAAAATACCAGTCTAGCCATGTGGAAAAACTACCTTCTATTACTGGGTAGTGAATGCTATATTGTGGTCTTCTGTAGATAGGGTAATTTAAATCACAATAATTAAAATGAAAAAATTATGTCAGAATGGTGCAGCATCCTTTTCCTTCATCTGATATCTATCATGGAAGAAGAAATAGCAAAAATTTCTGTTGATAAGAAAAAAAAAATCAAAATAGATTCAGCAGCCTGTGGGTGTACTAAATATTTGTAAAAAGTAAATGTACAAAACCCTCATATTTCTCTGTGTTTGCCTGATGATTTTTTTCCCCTGCGTTTGGGGAAAGACGCTGAAACTGGATGCAGCCAGTGTGTCCTCCTTTAAATCACCAGCTCAGTTTGCCACTGTTGTGGTCTGCCATGCTCTTCCTAAACACAACCCATTCTCTGGAATTTACTTCATGCTGTGCTTCTTCTAGTGAGCATCCACCCTTCGTGTGCAAGGGCTGGTTTGGGTAAAGGTTTAGAAAATTCCCTCTGCAAGGAAGAACTGTGAACTGTCTTTTCCTAGGAATCCTTCTCTTCCTATATATCCATCCATAAATGCATCTAGGATGTAGATGTACCACCCTATTACAACCTTTGTCCTGCTATAGCCACCATCACGAAGCAGCATAAAGCTGACATTCTCTCTACCCAGCTGGTAGCCCTGGCCTCCCCAGCAGCCATCCCCTTTGCCTGCTCCCAGGCATGGCCAAGGAGCTCCCTGGGGCTGCACGGGGTCCTCCAAATGAGGGCTGCTGGAGCTGGAGTTTGGCTCACACCCACTCCCACGCAGTGGCCAGAATGGTACCGCCATATTTTAGAGAATTCACTGCGGGAACATCCTCCCAAACTGTAGATGCCCTTGCCAAAGAAGGGTAGTCAAGCTTATGTTTTCTATAAGAAAGATGTTTCCTGAATGATTATATTTTTTGCTCTGACTCTCTCTATTAAAATATTTTTTAAAAAGACAAAGTATTACTTTGCGCATGTGACTGTGTGGTTTAAATATAATTAAAGGGGAAATAGTCCTTTTTTCTCCCTCTAAAGGGTTGAATTTATACATTTTAATATGAAGATATGCTCAGTAGGGAGCAGAAGCCTATCATTGGCTCCTACTACAGGCAACACAAATTGCAAATCTAAAAGAAAGGGCTACGACACAGAAAGGAGAAAGCGGATTTTAAGATGCAGAGGGAGAATACAAGTATTTAGACCATATCTGTAGCTATAAAGCTAGAGATAAAAGGCTTTTTCCTTTATATTTTCTTTTTATTGTTTTTTATAGCACAGTACAATACAAACATTACAACCTGGCTGACTCCTGCAGAGATGCCAGGCACTAACATCGTGTCCAAAAATTAGCTTTATACATATGCTAAATTAAAGATTGGCAGCCGCAGCAGCACAAATCCCATATTGGCAGCAGTTTGCAAATCCCACATTGGCAGTCTTCTCCACATGAAAGAAGAGAGGAAATACAAAGGGCAAAAAGCCCAAGAGTCTTTCTCTAGCAAATAGCAGTGAGTGGAACACAGAAACTATCTGCAGGGGAAAAAAAATCTCCAGATTACTGAAGATAAAAGAATATAGCTGAATCTGTGACGAGCTCAAACAAGAGCCCACTAACACCTTTTGGAGAAAGAGCCATTAGTAAGCAAATGTTATTTTGGCAGGAAGGGTGGGAGTCCAGTAACAGGCAGAGGACAGCACTAGCCCCTGCATGGTGTGGAATCAAGGGGGCTGGGTTCTTAATCAACACCTGTGTAAAGCTCCATTTAAATCTCTTAACTTTGGCTGTTGCTAAATATAGTAAATTTGGGTTCTCCTTTAAATCTGTGTATTCTGATCTATCTGCAGAAAAAAAAATCAATTGCATTTTTTATGAACCAATCAAAATTGTTGTTGATTTTAATTCATTCATCTGAACATCCATATTTGCATGTCAATTCTGTTTATAATTGTGTTCAGGGTGCATTTTGCAACAACAAGTACTTTCGATTACATGTATGGTTGGCAGCAGTTCCTTCTAGGTCACCCAGTTGGGATGGATTAGTTAGCTCCCTGAACCTACCCACCTGTCTTATTTTTGTCTGGTATTGCTCCCTTCTTGAGAAGTTTCTGCGTCTAGTAGTTTACCATGAGCAGTAAATCCCTACAATGCTTTGACTCGCCTGGATTTTAGAAGTCGTGGATACTGTTTTCAGGACAGATCCCTGTATTTGAACCAAGTTATGTGTTAGTAAGTGGCGGTGTGAAGGCAGAAGAAGAGCCACAAGTTGTGGTTTCACCCAATGCTTGGCTGTGTAGAAAGGTGGGATCCAAAAATGGATGTGCAGAGAGGGAGAATATTGGTTTCTCCAGAGCTATTGATTTTGCTTAGTCTTTAAGTCGAAACAGGAACTGAAGTATTTCGTGATCTTCCAAACCCAGATCTCCATTCTAGAACAAGACATGATTTTTTTTTTCCTTCTCCAGAAAGGAATTTGCAGTGAATCAAATAGAAGCAGATGACAGAGGTTCAGTTTCTCTCGGTCTGTGTGCCACCTGTCAGGTCTCACAGCTCCAGTAGCCAGCTCTTTCCCCAGCCAGTCAGTTCCAGTGGATGTGGCTCAGAACCAGGTACCTCTGCTGAGCAGGGCAGGGCATGTGGGACACTGTTTTTGGCCATGTGGGACATGAGTCTGGTGCACAGCATCCCCTGCCCCGTCCCATTTGGCTTTCCCATCTCCTGCAGTGGGGGCACTGGACACGACATCAGATAACCTGCCACAGAAACTCTATGCCATTTCCACAATGCCCTTTGCTTTTCAGCAGCTCACACAACACAGAAGCATGCGCCAGGAGACAGCAAAGACCCTACAAGGGTTATCAGAGCTGTGCTGAGAGTCTCCAGCCTCAAGTACCATCTCCTGTGCCATCCAGACCATGCACAGGGAAAGCCAGGGTGCCAGTGGATCTGGGCTTACAGAGCACTCCAGTGTCTGTCCTGCAGGAGGGGGAAAGGACAAGGGGTTCAGCAGCAGCACAGTGAAGGCTCAGCAGCAGGGTAAGAGCTGCTGGATGAGAAGGACCATGTTCATAGCTGATGAATCCCCTTGCAAACAGGAAACAAAACCACTGCCACAGACACCTGGCAGTTGGTGACTGTGTAGCCTTCTCTGCTACACTACCAAGTGTTTGGGGCTGCAAAGTGAAATCTAGCAAGGTTCTTGGCCCTCTTTTCCCACAGGTGATGGACATGTGGGTTGTCAAAGCAGTCTTTGCATTGGGCTTTCCAGCTGCATCAAGAGATGGGATCTAAAGGCTGGACATGGGATTTAGAGGAGGAGAAAGTGTTGCTACTGTATTATTTATTAGCTGACCTCTGCTAATCATGCTCTGGACAAAGGCCCTTACATTTTCCACTGAGGCACTCACTGAAGCCTGCCTGTGTTCCATACTCATGGTGGCTTTCTCTGCCAAGTCTGATTTTTGCATGTTCACTCTGTGGAGTCTTCTCTCAACTCTGCAGCCCTGGTTTTGTTCCCAGGGTTTCTCTGGAGCCTGTAGGACCAACTGTGTCCTTGAGTTGTCTGCCTTTGGCTGCAGATGCCAATAACCTTCAAACAAGAAAAATTATCAAGTGGCACATTCCAAGCAAATTGAAAAGCAGCTCTGTTTCACACAGTGCATAGTTAGGCCCTTTTCGCTCTCGATAGTGTGGAAATGAACATCAGTCAAAAGGAAACAGAGTATATTCATGAAATAATCCAGTCAAGGACTATTAAACACAAAGAGACTGCCTCTTGTTCCAAGGATGCCTGGCCCAGTGTAGGTAGAAGAGGAAAGTTATTTTCTTATTACTCCTGGGAACAGAGAATTTTCGACAGATTCAGTGAAAAATGAATGCATCAAGACCAGCTTCCAAAATACAAGAGAGTGAGGAGAAGGAGCTTAGATTGCCTTTTTGGTGATCACTCAGACCGTTTGAAGGCACCACACAGACTGCAGGATGTGACTTGGATCCACGCTATTCTAGGCTGATGAACGCATCTGTGCTCATGCCAAGCATACCCTTATTCTGTGATTACATACTGTGCCTGCAGTACATTAAACCATAAGAGAAAAGTTCTGGGCAGGTTTGTCTGGAAAAGCTTGCTGTGTTGGGAATCCCTTTTGTTATCTCAAGTCCAAGTCTGATTTTTATAAATTCCGATACATTAGATGAATTTCAGGGGAAGATCTGTAATTATGTATGGGCTTTGCTGTATGAAATTCCTGACTCTCACAAAATCAATACCTTGTGATTCATGGCCATTAATCCTAGAGAGCTCAAGCCCACACGGAGAAAAGCCTGAGGCCATGGAAAGCTTAGACCCTGTGTCAGGGCCTGGGCTCTTTGGGATATGCAAGACTGAGGCAGCTACGTAGGTGTGTATATGTGTGTGAGACAGAATGGAGCTGCAAAAAGTTACCCTTTTGCCCAGTACTTCTCAGCATGCCCAGAAAAAAACGTGAAACAAAGAGCCTCCAAACATCGCACACTGAAGGACATGGAACTCAAGCCACTTTACGGATATCTCTGGAAACCAGTACTTCAAAGAAGTTCCCTCCAGTCATCTCTTCTCCATCTGTGGTCATTAACCTTTTATGGAAAGAACTGAGTTGTCCTTAGCCAAAGGAGCGTTGTCTTCTCCAGGGAATCTCCTGTGGCATTTACAGTTTTTACTGTGTCCTTCTTTGGATACAGGCAAGTTTCTTGCACGGTTGACCTTGAATTTCTGTCATTGCCATTGACCACGTCATAGGTTTAGTTTAGAGCTTTCCCTTGACTGTCAGCTCCTCCAGTGTCCTGAAGTATCCGCATGGCATATGCACGGCAATGTCCAGAGCTCTCCTTGGTTGCCCCTGTGTGGCCGCTGCTTTGACAACACCAGTGCATGCAGTGCCACAACCAAATCCTGGCCTTTGGTTGGGGCCACCAGCTCAGCCCCAACACTGGCGATCAGCAGCACTGTGCTACTGTTTGGTGTGGTCTGCAGAGCAATTCAGTCAGTTCAGGCGTTTTGTAGCAGGCAAAAAAGCATCAAAGGTAAGCCAACTTCTCCATGAATCGTTGTGGCTCTGCACATAAGGGAGGGTAGCCACATCCAAGGGACAGCCAGGTGGCTTTGGAGGACTGGGAATGGGAAGGGGGTAAGAAGGAATTCATGATAAAACCATGGTTACTTGAGGGAAGTCCAGTCATTTTTATGCACATCCAAAGCCACTATCTGGGCCAAAGCTACCCTTCTAGAAACTATGAACAGCCCTCACCTGGCAGAGGGACCTTATGCTGCGTCAGTGCCTCACATCCTGTGGCTACAATTGTTTTTAAATTTGGATTAGGTGCTTTAACCATTAGGCACACTTCCCCACTGAAAACAGCTTTGATTTTTATGACTTCGTCACAGTACTTAACCAAAATGCTAGTGATGCTTCTCTTTTACTCTGTTCAAGAACTTACCACTTTTAGTGAAGTATTCACATGCTGAAATTATTTGTACATGCCTTGCGTCTTGACTGTAGTTAAACAAAAAAATATGTATTTATCTCTTTTAATCTCTTTTTTACTTTGTCATCAGAAAGATCATAATAAATAATAAATTCCTAAGGAGCAAAGTGACCAGAATTGGAAATAAAGTCTGTCAGTGCTGTTGTTGCTGAGCTGCGCAGAGGTGGAGGTGATACAATACAGCTCCATTGGCTGGTTTTTTTATTACTGCACCGTCACGTAGCACATCCCTTTCTCATTTGCCACACTGCCACTTCAGCTTTGTCTTTCTCACTGACAGTCTGTGGCTTTGAATTTTGTTTCCATCCTTATCTCTTTTTTATTAAATTCTCATCCTTTTGCGCTTCTTTTGTTTGTTTTTTTTTTTTTATGTTAGGGTTGCCAGAAATTTTTAGCACAGTGATGTTCACATTTTCTCCAAGATCATCAACATAGATGCCAATTAGGAAAAAAATCCCACAGGAGTATCTTGGACACTTTTTTTAGATCAATCTGATTATTTTACTGTTCATTTCAGCTTAGGATCTGCTGAACAATCTTTTCCAGGACGGCATATTTTCCCCTTGAACATTAATTTTGAGTGCTCGTATCTCAGTGGTAAAATATGTAAATTGCACTGAAATTGTGAGAAAGTCTGGAACAGTAAAATGCTGCTGCAATTCATAATTTTTTGAATTGTCCTCTGGACTTAACTACATTATTTTCCTTCTATTGTATCACAATGGCGTGAGCACATAAATCATAAAGCTGAAACAAGCCGGAATCATGACCGTCTACTCCTCCCCCATGTCCTGTCAGTTTCTTCATCCCAGATTAGTGTCTGTTGGCTTGGGAAGCAAAGAGGGAGCAGATGGACCACAAAATGAGATTCTGTAACCTTCTTACCCAATAGATCTGCTTTCTGCATGTATTCAGACATATTTACTTACTGTGGTGACAATTATCAGTTTTATTTCTTTTAAGAAAACCAAACAACTTCAGCTCAGTATGAAAGAGCACACTAAATTGTCTTCTGGCACCATTACCATCCATACAGTTTCAAATCAATTCAGAGTTATGTGGCTGGATTCCGATCTGCATGATACCTGAATATGCCCATTAAATTCATAGACACGCTTAGGTGTAAGGGGACAGTATGTACAGCCTGTGGACTCTTAGGTAACTTTTTATGGCTCATAATGCAGGTCAGAAGAGCACAGTTGTTTATTTCCTGTGATTTTTTTTTTAATATATTATTTGGATGGCCAGATGAAGCATATTTATTTGTGAATGGAGTTGGATACAAAAGTAATGAAATAATAACTCAGCTTGCCTCAGCTCTTTAGGAAGAAGGTGCTTCAGCCAAGGGAGCTGGGTGCCTCCAAATAACAAATAATCTCTGTCTTATGCAGCCGCTCTAGGAGAAGATAAATCTCCTTCCAGATATACTGACCTCTCACTATTGACCGTAAAAAAGCTCTAGCTCAATCCTTAGATCAGACACCTAACTTTTAAGATGACTCAGGCTGGATCCAAGGAATCCAAGTATATTGTGACAGAGGATTTGGCCAGATACGTTGCGACAAGCTCCTGAAATAAAAATAAGTGCCTTCACTCTCATGCTGAGCAAATGGGACTTGTCCAACAAGTGTATGGCACACATATGGCCATGCACTGGAAGCACTGCGTATCTTCCTTAGGAGAAAAAAGAAACGTGTCAAACCTAGTGATTAGGACCTGGAGTTTAGGAGTGTTAGGTAATGGGGGAAATAAAATCAAGAGGTAAAGCCTCTGTGTACAAGAATTGCCTGGCTGCCTTATATACACAAGTGCATTGCCAAGAGCTGCAGGTGTTCAATCAGACTGCTTTTATTTGAGGTGCCTAACATGGATTTTGAAACCACCATGTATGCAACCCGGCTTGAAAATTGACCTTAATTTCTTCTAATTGCATGTCTTATTCTTCATTATTTTTCTTGTTAGAGACAGAATTTTGAAAGGCGATTCACCAGTGCAGCTATTTTTGACTCATCGCTGACTTTGTCTTACTTTGTGTTATTTAATGGGTTCCAGTGGCCATATGCTGCAGAGAATCCTGGAACAAAGTGAGTAAACTGGGAGGCATTGCTCAGAAGGATAAATTTCACAGTTGGAAACACACTTAATACTAAGCTTTCTAACCAGTTTTTCCAGAAATCACAAGCTTGATTGCCATGATATCCGAACATGGCATTAGCTACTCTAATGAGGAAAATAATTGATATGCTATGGAAATGAGGTCTAATTAGATCTTGTTAAGATAAATATCTCGGTTTAGCTGAAAACTCAAAGAGATACATTTTGCAGCATTCCAGTTTATAAATATGACCCTCGTTCTTCACCCCCCTCTGCGTCTTGGGTTACTACTATGTAGAAATGGATGTGAAAAGCCTCCTTATCAGAATCACTACAGTCTGTACCCCCTTGACATGGAACAAGTGAAAAAGATGCTGGATAGTTTAAGCCTTACATAGCTTAAAACACATTTATTTTTTACATCAGCTTTAGACAAAGATCTTAATTTCAGAACCGTGCAACAAAATGTGTGCTGCCTATTCATTTTCTAATATGTTTATAAATTTTCAGATCCACAGCAAATAATGTTCTTCAGAGCTCTTTACCGCTGTTTTCAGCAACTTTAGAACAACATTCATGCCAAATTATATCAATGCTGTCTTGATGAAGGACAAATATTGAATGCGAACTATAACAAAGTTGAAGTTTCTTTTAAATTTAAAAGGGAAAAAAAAAATTTAAAAAGTCACCAAAAGGTGACTAAACTTCAGTAGTATTTAGACAAAGCAGATGACTCATATCTAGATGTATACCTTGCCAGGTACTGCCAAGCAATGGGCCAAACTCATCTTCCCTCTTCACTGGTGGAGTTGCCATGGGACTCAGAGCAGGATGAAACCTTATTGGCAGCTGCTTTGTTTTCTTTCATCTTGCAAAAAACACAGATCCAAAATATTTACTGTCCCGATGGGCTTGAGTTTCCAGCTTGCACACTGACACCCCTTTTGCAGTGCAAAAGAGAGGGGAATCACTGTTCTGCAATAATTTTAGTTTGATATTTTTTCATCTTCACAGAATAAGCTATTTAAAGTGAACCCTTTAAAAGTCTGTCTTCAGATTTTTTTTTTTTTCAGAGCCCCTGAGCTAATGACCTACAAGCCCTAAAACAGCTATATGCGCCCTTTAACATCATAGACCATATAAACAATGTAACACGTTAAGGAGTCTATTTCCATTATTTGCTGTAATTCCTTTGCCATCAACCTGGCAGAGCTGGCAGCTTTAGCCAGTTGTTCCTTTTCCCTGCAGATGCCAGCTTGCCTTCTGGGGAGCAGCCTGTGCTGGGGGGTGACTCTGCAGAGTGGTGGGGACAACTCCTTGGTGCACCAGTGCCACTGGGAGCCCAAGGGCATGAAGAAAGCACAGAGGACCAGCCTGGGCTGGGGGGATTTGTCCATAAGGACCACTGCTCCAGGAGGTAGGTCCACCAAGTGGTCCCTGCAACAAGGAGAATTTCATGGCAGAAGGCACAAAGGCTTCTTTTAGACAAATCCACTCCTTCTGAAAAACAAGCAAACAAAAATCTATCTATATGTCCTGTTCTTGGCAAATCTTGAGCAAGGGGAAAGGTGAATGATCTGATGTTTGCAGCCATGGGTCCTGACAGGTTTTCAATGTCTCTGTGTCTTGATAAATTCATACCTCTGTCCACTGACATTTTTTTCTTACAAAATGAGTGTGGAGGAAACTAGCTTGCAGGGCAAACTACTGTATAATTTCCCTGGATGAAGGAGAATAATAAGTGAGTAAAACAAGATGACTCTTCCTATGACCTTTAAATATTAATAAATTAAATATCCATTTGCATTACTCATTTTCTATTATTAATGTATTTCTCTTCTGTTTTTCTTGGTCTGTCTGGTCATTACCAGCACTCTGCATCTTCTGTTTCAGAAAATACTTGCAAGCATCCCCTCCATGTATAACATACATACTCCATGTATATATACACAGCCAGTGAATGAGATACCACACAGACCAGCAGCAGATGTACGTAGATTTCTTCAGCAGAAGTCTATTGCAACAGTCTATTCACTGTTTAAGTCACACAGCACGAAGGCAGCAGTTGTTGGGGGGTTTTTAAATCTATTTACTCTTTTTGTGACAAACTAATGATTGCAGGAATGAGAAATCTGCCTGCAAACAGTCCAAATTTCAATAAAATCAGCCTCACACTAGACTATTAACAGTGGCAGATGGACAGAGGAAGAAAGTGTATATAGTCATGTTTTTTGCCATTATAGTATAGACCCTTTCAGATTGCAGCAAGCAACTTGCCATCTGCAAATATGAATCTTTCCTTTTCTGCTGAGGCACTGATTCAAGAATCATGATTTGTGAAGTTTGAGCTAAAGCATTAAGCAGTTTTTCTCTCATTTTAAAGGCATACTGATCTCCTGATTTTACTTCAAAACACATGGGAAAAGCATCCTGAAAATTTCCCTCAAAGTTCTTCTCGAGGCAAAACCCAAAGCCACTGACTCACACTTAGGTATGTGGTGAGGTAATGGGTTCCCACATGAGTGGCTTTTTGTCAAATAGTCTCATATTGCTGTTGTTCTCGGGCTTTCGTTTGGCTTACTCTTTGAGGAAGTGATTTGCTCTATGCCTGTATGATACGTAAATCACACTGGGCACCTTCCTTACTGCAGCACACGTACTCAATAGCAGCCATGAGCATTTGGTTTTAACGTATTGACCCTCTGAAGAGAGAAGAATCTGATCACTACGTAAATGTCACTGATTTTTTAGGGGTAAATCTTCATTTAAATGGCCGCTGATTTAGTGGGAGTGTCAATTTAATACAGATTTGCAAACAAAATCTGGGCACATTTTAAAAACCTCTCACTGTGTCAACCCACTGTTTTCTATAGTTTTATCTGACTAAGGTTGCAAGGGAATGTGACCATCACAGACCTCAGACAAACAGATGCAAGTTGCAGCCTGACAGGGTTTCTGATGCTTTCACATTATGGGCAGGGAGTTAATCTAAGGGTCAGGACTCTTACACAGGTTTAACTTTTCAGTAACCAAAAAAATCTCTTCTAGGTATGAAAGCCTATTTTGAACTTCTTTAAGAAAAAGAGGATGCAATTCAATTCTGGCAATTCCCTTTCAAGTGGTGCTGCAGTGTGCTTTGCATTGCGGTATTTCTAATTTTCACCAAATCAGGGTTGCTCTCTGTGAGGCAAAAAAAGAAAGGTTTATTTTTTTAATCATACATGCAAGAGCCGTGTACAAAATAAAATATCAAATACAGTAATTACAGTAATTTTTGTTAAAATATTTCTACACAATAAACCTGGGACTTTGAAAACTCTACCAGAAGCAAAAGAAAAACAAACTGTAATGAAAAAAATTGAAATCAAAAGCCACTAATAACACTAAAGGGAGCCCAGAAGCCAAATTAATGTTTCTACAAAGAAATACTTTCATACACCAGGCAAATTTCTACTAAGACCCTTACCTGGGTTTTTACAGGACAGGATTCGGATTTCATTTTGAAGCATGTTTTTTACAAACTGTTTAGTGTTCATATGTCATTACCACTGTTGGGCCAGATTGCACCTGGCATCGATATAAACAAAGCTTTGGCAAGAATTCTTTCCTTTGGGATGGAGACATCTGATTTTCAAGCTGAAAACATGTCAGTGTTGCAAGACACTCCAAATAGCCTGTTTTACCACTGCAGTAAATTAACCCGCCTGGTGTAGTGTTAAATGCTTTACAAACATCGACTGAAGGCGAGGGAGGGGAAACAGCAAAAAACAAACAAAAACATTTCAATAACTTGTTTGACTAGGAGCGGTGAAAAAAGTACAAGCAAATCTCAAAGGGATGAGGGGATTCCTTGGGAGAAAGGGGGGATCCTTGGGAGATAAGGCAGCAGCAGAATAAATTTTCAGAATTTTGTCCTGTATTCAACCCAGAAATCGTGCTATGGTGTGGAAAGACACAGAAAGAGCAGAACAAGTTATATAGACGATAGAAAAGGTGTATTCATTTGAAAAGCAGATCAAGATAGCAGCAAACGGTGACTCTAACTCATCATTGCCTTGTCTAGAGGAGGAAGGCTTTTAGAAAGCTATTGCATGAAAGAGGTTTGCCTTTAATGCTGCAAAACGCTGGTGGACAAAGACTACGTAGGCAAAACAGAAGATAAAATATTAGGCTATCCCCCTTGCTTCCCCATTGTTCAGGATGAAAAAGCTGAGCTGAACTTCTGGGCACGCAGAATTGGCTGAGTGAAAGCTCTCGTTGCTAGATCGTGCGTTTGTGCCAAGCTTGAATGGTCTAGAGGACAATGGGGTTCAACGTGCCTGTGGCTCTACAGTGATTCTGCAATATAGATGTGAAACAAGAATAGCTGGAAAGTAGGTCCACATGCGTATGGAGCTGAACAACGACCTGTCCCGAGAAACACAGGCAGAAGCAGTATTCTTAAATATATATATTTATATAGCTCCTAGTCTGAAGCCATTTCGCTACTCTTGTCTTGCTATTTTAATTAATCTGATAGCCATCTATTTGCAAACATGCATGTAAGTGGGATAGAATAATTAATTAATATTCATAACTATTCATAAAATGTGACAAAATTTATGTTAGGGTAGATATTAATTCCCCAGAGAATTACATTTCTATTAAGTGTAGATTTATATTAGTAAGATCCAGCATGATTGATTCTTGCTTGGCCAGCAACAGAAGACTTAGCATCCATACTGGCAGAGATTATATCTGGTCAACAGGAAAGGAAAACTGTCCAAGAAACTGCCAACACAGAATCTGAAGCTGTGAAACCTGGTCAAGAAGAAATAAAGCCAAATAAGCAACAGATGAAAAATTATCTTAAAGCAGAGATCAAATCACTCAGTTGGAAATGAGAATTGTATTGGAAAAGGTGATGCTGAGAGCATGGAGGGACACGGGAATTTTAAAAAATAATATTAATAAATAAAATGAAGTGCTGGGCACTAGTAATTTTTTTTTTTAAATGAACCTTAACATTTTTCAAAAATGAAAAAGAAGTAGACAGTTTTAATATGGTCAAAGACTTCTGACAAATAGCAGAGAGGACTTCTAAACCTTGCAAATAATTTGGAAGAGAAGGCCAGAGGTCTTAGTGCAGTAGAACCATGGACATACTGGAGACACCTTAGGAACGGGCTCCAAAGATGATGAAGGAACTGGAGTATCTGTCCTATGAGGAGAGGCTAAAAGAGCTGGGACTGTTCAGCCTGGAGAAGGGAAGGATCAGGGCGAGCTCATCAATGTGTATAAAGACCTGAAGGCAGTGTGAAAAGAAGACGGAGACAGGCCCTCCTCAGTGGTGGCTCATTACAGGACCAGAGGCAATGGGCACAAGCTGACACTTGGGAGGTTCCCTCTGAACATCAGGAAGCACTTTTTCAATGTGAGGGTGACCAAGCACTGACAGGATTCCCAGAGGTTGTGGTGTCTCCATCCTTGGAGATATTCAAAACCTATCTGGACATGGTCTCAGGTGAGCAGCTCTGAGTGTCCCTGCTTCATCAGGGGAAAGGACAGATAACCCCCAGAGGTCCCTCCAACCTCAGCCATCCTGGGATTCTTTGACTCTGTCTGAAGCCCACTGAGGAAGGTGACAGATCGAATGAAGAACCAGAAAAGAAAGAGACTTGGTAAGATACAGGCTTTACAGCAGTTTACCTGGTACAGGACCCTCAGACATTGGAGTGGTCTAGTGGGCTGAAGAGGGACAACAGCCTCTTTCCCACACCCGTGCTGCAGAAACCTTCTGCCTCCAAAAAGGAGATTTCCTAGGAAGGTTACTGATGATTGCATGTCAAATCAAAAAGTAGAGAAAGAAATGGATAGAGAACTTGTCAACATATAAAGCCAAAGAGTATTGATGTCACTGTGTGTTTTGTCCTCAGAAAGTAAGTGAAGTTCTCTAGATGCAGAACAACCAGCAGGACCACTTTGGACTAAGCCCCATCCTAAGCAAAAGCAAAGACACCATCACTAGCAAAGGACCCAAACAACCTTCTGTATCCAGCAGCATAACCACACACCAGCGCAAGCACTGCGAACACACTGGCGGGGACAGTGCCTGGGTGCCCAGCTGGAATAAGCCAGGGAGCTTCCGGAGGTTACAGTGGGAGCTGCCAAACAGACATGATGCTTGGTGGAATCTGGCAGCACAGGGAGCAGCCACGGCCAAGAAAAGGGAAGGGAGTATCACCTGAGTCCCAGCAGGGTTAACCTGCACCTGATGCAGGTGATGGGAGCGGGGATTCTGGCTGCAGATGTCTCTGAGCACTCTGGGGGAAAAACTACCTTCTGTTCTCAATACCATTATTACTGAGGCAATCAAAAAGTGAAAACAGGTTTAGCAAGTAAAGCAGAACAGTTTCCTATAAAAAGCATTTGTTAGATACAAGTAGAACATTTTTTCTTAACTCTCTCTTGTCAGTCCTTCATTCAGATCAAGAAGGAGAATCATACCAAGTCAAAGGGACAAAAAAAAATTTGCTAAATACATACTTAGTCCACACAGTTACCCAATAGTAAAGCAAATTGGGCAAAAATGTCAGAGAAAAAAAAAAAAAGTGAGGGAAAAAAAGGCAGTTTAATGGGTGTCAAACTTGTGAATACGGAATTCCATTTTATCACTGTAGGCTTAAAATTAATATAAGATAAACAAAGCAGCAGTACTGCATGAATGCAGTTACATTGCTGTAAAATCCTTATTGTCCATGAATTTCATTCACACAGGAAAATAAATTCTACTGCTTGTAGCATTTTAGCAAACAGTTGCATGCCAGAGGTTTGCATCAACTTAATGTTATTGATCTCAAATAAATCTGAAGCAGTTCAATCAGTACAGAAGCAAAGTCCAGGCTGACACCAGCATCCATTGTATGTGTTCAGAAATGGTCCAAACCTGAGCCCATCTTTTTATTAGTCTTATACTGACCCTGCATTTGGCAGAGTCATTGTCCAGAAAGTGAGAGAAAATACCTGATGAGCCATATGTAAAGAATTTGAGCTCAAAACCTGACAGTTTGCTTGAGGTGAATGAAATCCATGTCGGATTTAGACACATGTAAGAGTAGGTAACAAAGGCATGGGTGAAGGAGCCCCACATCATCAGAGTAATGTTGTGAAGGGAAAATTGTAAGTGAAGGCAAAAGTTGTGTTAGTCAAGTAATCAACAATTTAACAAGGTGCTCTGCTTCCAGATGCCCAGGTTGGTTATGCCTAGGTATGTATATGGATTATGGATAAATACATACGAATGCTTATTGTCACCCTTTGCTCTTGCTTGCAGGAATGCAACTGTTTGTATGGCCAGCCTGTAAACAGGACTGCTGAAATGGTCTGGGATAAAAACAATCCTACTCTCCCTCCCAGAAAAGCCTGAGTTTCTCTAATGGGGTTGCTTCAGTGATCCGGTTTGCATCTCAGCTCAAGAAACAGCTGCATTGGAAATGCTTGCACGGGCAAGGAGTGGGTCATGGAGTGGGAATAAGCAGAATAGGGTAGGAACTGCTTAGATCTTGCAGAAATAATCACATGTTGATTTATTTTATCCTTTTATTGGGGAATATGCACCAACCTTACTTTAAATGTCATAGATATTCCAGAAGCCCCACTAAGGAGCACCTTCTCAGTCAGCCTAGCATTTAAAAATAATTAATTTCATTGGGAAAATAAAGTTGAAGAAAACCTTAGGGAAGGAAATGTCACAAGTCCCAGTAACTTGTTCCACTGCAGTCAGGCATATCTAAATGAGGGACTTAAAGAGGTTTTGAAGAAAACCAGTAATCAAAGGGTTCTCCTCCACATGTCTATATAGGTGTATATTTTATTGTACCAGTACAATACATTTATCAATGGTTACAAATACCATCCTACAACTGTAGGGTTGACATGGGTGAGCTTTGACACAGAAAATAACCACCTTCTCAGGTCCCATTTTCAAACTGGAGAAAAAAAACTCTGTTCCTTTGACACCAATCATAGGTCTACGCAGGGAAAAATTCACATTGTCAGGTTTGGTTTAGACCACAGAAAACAAGTGAAGTCATTTCTAAAAGGTTCTTACTCCTTGCCATGAATACATGAGTCATGGAGTTTGTTTTTAATATTTTTATTTTATATCAGAGATCAGTCTCTGCCTCAGCTAGTCACTGCTGATGCAAGGACATGTGGGACATGGCATTCTGGTGCTGTTTCCTCTCTCCCACTTCTGGGATGTGGGGGTGGAAACAAGGGAGTGCAGTTGCTTTTGTACTGGTGCCCATCCTTCCAGGACTCTGCCAAGAGTGAACAGTTAGCGGTAACAGGCTTCATATCATCATTAGGAGCATCTGAGAATATATTGCCTGCAGGAGGTGCTAAAACCTATATTTGGGGTGGAGTGGGATGCTTGGGTTCCTTGACTCATCCCAGTCACCCATCCCAGTGAGCTCTCTATCAGAAGGAAGCCCTTCTGGTAGAGAAAGGAGAAGGATTTCTGGCAAAATCCAATATAGTGAGGTAGGTCTTTGTTGAGGTAAGCACTAACTGCGAAATACACGGATAAAACCAGTTTGCTTTGCAGGAAGGCAAGAGTTGTGCCAATTTAGTGAGAAGCTTGTTAGATCAAAGTTTCCCACAGAATTACTGCAATTACAGGCTACTTCTACAATGCTAAATGCATCTGATCCAAGGAGAGATCCCTGCTGCCCTCACTAGTGCAACAGAGGGGCTTGTGCCCACAGCATAGGGGAAAATCCTTAGAGCAGACTAAGTGCAGTGATGGATAAGTAGCAGATGAGTGCCCTGTGTCTCCACATGGGGATTTGATGGACCTGTAGTATGATGATTTTTCTAGGTGTTTTTTTCTTAATTTCCATCATAAGAGCAGGGTGGCATATCAGTGTGGAGGTTGTTAAACTTCAGCTGAGGATATGTGTTGCATACCCTGGGGCATGGCGAGATGGCTCATGTGAGTGTTTGAGGGCACACAGGCCTTGCTGGAGCAGCATCACAGGACTGAGCAGGGTAGAGGCAGATGAACTTGGTGCAGTCCTCCCCAAGCCACTCTTTGGGCATGATGCCTGAAGAGATCCATCTCTGAAACCACACCCGTGTTGTGATTTGGAGGAAACAGATGATTCAGTCCCCCAAAGGAGAGTCTGAATGTACATGAGCAGTTGTGCCTTGTGGCCAGCCGAGGTCCAAGACCTTCAGGTGGAGCTGGGAGCTACAGTATCCAATGGTATAGATTTTCTCAGAGGGTCTGTAAATGGAAATTGATGCTACTGGCATGATCTCACAAGGGCATACAGGACCACATAAAGTGATCTCTGCTTTGAAAAGTGCCTGTGAGATAAGGTGGTTTCAGAATTCCTCTTCTAGATGGCTCAAGAACTCACCTGGTGCAAGGACTTCCTGGGAGTGCCTTACCCAGCATAAGATACCTGAGTGACCAGTTAGGGTCATGAATCCCACACTAAATCTGTTGCATGGAAACACATGCATCTACAAGGTGACACCACTGAACTTTAAAATATAAGTTGAAAATGAAGAGTTGAGAGGTTTTTTTGTACAATTACAATTTTACTATTAACATGACCTGTAAACACTTGGACGTAAGGCATTTGGTGGGGTTTTGATCACATCACAGAATACTAATTTGCTAATTTACCTATGCAGATAAGGCACTTTGTGAAAACAGAGATAAGAGCTGTTAATCAGTATTTGCACAACACCAGGAAATATGCTTTGTTGTTCCAAGCTTTCTCATTGAAACACCTAGTTTTATTGACATCACAGGTAGACTGGGAAGCGTTTCTTCCAGGAAAAAGAAAGGATGAAAGATGCCATGGCACAGCTGGCCTGACTTTTCTTAATGCCTTCTTCATTCCTAGGGGCTTCTAAGCAGCTTGGAGCAGACACTAGTTCCTTCAATACAAGCAGACATAAGCCTCTGGCCAGTTGGTTTTTTTTCTGAAAACCTCTGTTTACCTCTCTTGGCTTTAAGTTTTTTTTTTCAATTAATTTATTAAATAATTGAGGCAGTAATTAAACGGTGCCTCTGACAGTACCCATTTGCTGATCTTCAAAACATTTGATCCATATCTCACTTGAATCATCCCACTTGAAATCAGCTGTTGAACAGGGATTGATAGTTTGCTAAAGCAGATGTACTTTTGACAGGTAACAGTGTTTCACTATCAGCATTAACAAAAATATGCATTTATAAAAATAAAAAATGGATGCTTAAACGTACACGTTTTTCATAATTATCTGTTACATACTGCCAAGTAAATATATCTTAAACTGTTTTCAATTTTTTATTTTTATATTATAT